>SJYX01024759.1:378751-405707 GCA_006410675.1 Oreotragus oreotragus | reverse complement strand
ACTGCAGATGGTGACTGCAGCCATGAAATTAAAAGACGCTTACTCCTTGGAAGGAAAGCTATGACCAATCTAGACAGCATATTAAAAAGCCGAGACATTACTTTGTCAGTAAAGGTCCATCTGGTCAAGCCTATGGTTTTTCCAGTAGTCGTGTATGAATGTGAGAGTTGGACTACAAAGAAAGCTGAGTGCCCAAGAATTGATGCTTTTGAACTGTGGTGTTGCAGAAGACTCTTGAGAGTCCCTTGGACTGCAAGGAGATCCAACCAGTCAATCCTAAAAGAAATCAGTCCCTAATATTCTTTGGAAGGACTGATGTTGAAGCTGAAACTCCAATACTTTGGCCACTTGATGTGAATAGCTGACTCATTGGAAAAGACCCTGATGCTGGGAAAGACTGAAGGCGGAAGGAGAAGGGAACGACAGGGGATGAGATGGTTGGATGGCATCACCAGCTCAATGGACATGAGTCTGAGTAAACTCCAGGAGTTGGTGATGGACAGGGAGGCCTGGAGTGCTGTGTTCCATGGGGTCGCAAAGAGCTGGATATGACTGAGCGACTGAACTGAAAACCGAATTGAATTGAAACTCAGTTTCTACATTACACCCAACTTCACCTTTGGCATCCTAACATCAGCTTATCTTCAAGGGGATTCGTGTGGCAGACAAGCCCCAGACCCTTCCTTACTCAGGTTATATTCTCAATCAGGCTAGAATCAGGTGGACTTCTACTTAAACTTCCCCTCACCACCCGCTAAGGCAAGTGTCCCAGTTATTTTTAGTTGTACTAGCAGAGTTTTGCCAGAAGAGGTCACCCTTGCCATCATGAATGTCAGCTTTCCTCAGGCTTATTCTAGGGGCAAGGGTAAAAAATTCAATTACAATGAAAATATATATACAATGTCTGTTTTTAACTGCTGAAAGACAGTCTAAGTGATAAGTTTGACTCAAATAGATTATTTTAGTGTCTAAATATTGGCAAACTTTATCTTGGAGATAAAACACTCTCTTCTACCTTTGAGAACACCTTTCAGTTTTAGGGAACTTTTAAAAATTATTTCCTATTGAGATATAATTTACCTATTATATAAGTTTGTATACAACTGGTTGATTTGATATATTTATATATTGCCACATGACTGCACCTTAGCATTGGGTAACACTTCTATCTCATTACATATTTATTTCTGTTTTGTGATGGAAACATTTAAAATCTAACTTCTAAGCAATTTTGAATTTTGTAAACACAGTGTTGCTGCCCTTGGGCTTCGTGGGAGGCTCGGTGGTAAAGAGTCCACCTGCCAAACAGGAGATGAGGATTTGATCCCTGGGTCTGGGAGATCCCTTGGAGAAGGAAAAGGCAACTCACTCCAGTATTCTTGCCTGGAGAATCCCATAGACAAAGNATCCGACCCACACCGAACCTTCGCGCACCCCCTAGCCCCCAACAACAACAACAACAACAACAACAACAACAACAACAACTGCAAAACAGAAAACAAATCCCCAAACCCAGGCGAAAAGCAGCCAGCACCGGCGGCGGCGGCGGCGGCCTCGGCGAGCACGGCCAGCGCGCTCGGACTGCAGGAGGGTTAAAAGTGTAGATTGGATTTCACCCCGGGAAATCTAGCACGCCGAGTGAACTTGAATCTTTGGCTATTTAAGGAGGACTGGGTTTGTTGTGAAGTTGCGGTGATCCAGCGCAGAGCCCTGTCCTGATTGATCGCATCGCGGGGCTCAGATGACTGTAAAATGAATAGATGAAATTCTTGCTTCTCGAAGATTTTCTTGGGCATCTCCGGGAAAGTGCGTTTTAAGGCGAAGTCATGATGTATTCTCCCATCTGTCTCACTCAGGTACATGTCTCAGTCGCTCTCTCGAGCTTTCTCTCTAGCCCGAAATGCCTTTGTTTTGTTGCTCTCGTCCGCGGACAACTAAATGGTTTTAGTTAACCTCCGCACATCCCGGTAACCCAGCAGAAGAAGTGGTCCGGAGTTGCGGCGGGGTTTGCAGGGCGGCACCAGAGCCGGCGAGCGGCCCCTAGCTCGCAATCACCATGCGCGCCCAGCCCGGCACGCTGGGCACGGAGAGCGGGTGCCCGCGTGCTGCCAGAGCGGCTGGGCCGGGCGAGGCCGCCAGGGATGGGCAGGGCCCGGGCCCGCGAGAGCTAGCCCGCCTGCGGCCCCTGGAGTGCTTGCTGCGCCCCTGCCCAGGATGTCTGCTGCCTCTTTTGGTTGCTTGCGCGCTGAGGTGGACTCCGGCTTTAGAGAAGCTTTGGGGGGCGGGGGGGGGGGCCCCGGGCCCNGGGCCCGGGCCCGCGAGAGCTAGCCCGCCTGCGGCCCCTGGAGTGCTTGCTGCGCCCCTGCCCAGGATGTCTGCTGCCTCTTTTGGTTGCTTGCGCGCTGAGGTGGACTCCGGCTTTAGAGAAGCTTTGGGGGGCGGGGGGGGGGCACCGAGCCTTAATAAACAAGCAGTGAACTTGGGCGAAGGGACTCCAGTAGGAGTCCTTGTGGGCGCCTCTGGACTCCGCTGCAGGCAGTGGGCGGGAGACGAAGCGAGTCGAAGGTTGTGGTCCGCGGACCATTCCTTTGCTTAATTTGGGGATCTGAAACTAGTCCATCGCGATCCGCACTTTGAGGTTTCCAGTGACCATGCCACAAAGGCGATCTAGACGTGGACTCGAGTTAGTCGGTCGGGATGAAAGTTAAAGGACTTTTAAAACATGTTCATTTTGTGGAGACCTGTTCATTTGACGATATTGGGGCGTAGGTTAGAAAGTAACGCTGGAAAAGTAAGGTCATTTTCAAAAATTCACTTTGAAAATTGTCCTAAGATTTCAGGTACAGTGTTATGAAATAAAATACTGGCTTTATACTTTTACAAGAACACAATTTATATAATTTTAAACCGATCGGTCAAATGGAAAAGTGGAGAGACCGAACAGGCTTACCTGGGGGCGGCTTTCATCGCTGCCCGGCTAACTTAGCAACTGACGAACTAACTAAATATCTTAGCCTAGAGTTGTTATTTGAAGCAGTGTTTTAAACCTCTAAAGGTGTGGGAGAGTTGACTGCATCTTTTAGGAGGCTATGTCACGATTAGTAATTGATAACCATTTTCTTTGACATTGGCTTAAAAACTATGAACAGTTTAAGAAGTGTCCCTTAGCCTTAGGTGTGTTACAAGTTTTAAAAAATCCAGTATCATGATGATGCGTTTTTGTAATGGACAAATGATTAAGATTTCAATTGTATGACAATTAGAAGCCATTGTGATTCAAAAGGACTGAGGCATTCATAAATTGTGAATGAAGATGAAAACAATGATAAGGCTTATTCAGTGATTGGATACAGTCCTGTAGCTTTTTGGCTGACACATTTTTTATTGTTTATATTTTGTTTGGCATCTGAGTGTGATTAACTTAGATATGGCTATTTTCAGCAAATAAACGTGCACTTTAATTTAACAAAACTGGAAAAAATGAGTTGCTGACCTATTTGTATTTTTAAGGCTGTGAATAATGGCCAATAAATATGGTGATGAAACTGTTTCAGGTATAACGAATTGCCTTCAGTTGCAAAAGTTACCTTTCATATTACCCATCAGCAAGATTTTTTCCTCTTTCTGGTAAACCACATCCATTTGATACTATTTTTACATTATTGAAGCATAGTTCAAATAAATTGAGGTAAGCTTTTCACATGCAAAGTGCTGCACTACTTGCTCTCACCTGTAAATGATTGTTTTTCTGTATTGGTTCATATTGCCAGCATCGACTTTTCAGAAACATTGCTAGCGATTACTTTGCATGTTTGGTTTCCTCTAGATATGAATCGAAAAGTCACTAGCTTTATCTAAATTTGTGTAAGTTAAAAATAATATTGTAGCATCGTGACATATGGAATATTAGGAGCATGTACAGTATAGTCATTCAACTGTCCCATTAGTATTCAAGGATACATACTTACCAACACTAATTCATGATGACTGATATTCTCTGCTGTGTTAATAATGTAAATCTAGGTTGACATATTGAAACTGTTTTGGGGATTTAAGGCCTAGACTAGAAGAAAAAATTTTAGCTTTAAAATTCTCCCTTTAATATCTGTGTGACTTTATAGATAGTGTAAGGTGTTGCAGAAGTAGTAGTAATAATGCTACTTTGATATCAGACCAATAGTTTAGTTTTGTATGACAGGAACTTAATAGCTGTAGCAAAACGTTTTTTAGGATTATGTAAATACAAAATAGAGAAACATTTTTAATTGATTGAAAACTTTGCAAAGTGCTTTCGTTGTTGCAGTAAGATATCTAGGCTTTAGAAAGAAGTTTCAAAAGAGGCTATAGTTGATATTTATCAAAGTGTTATTCAAAATTATCAGTACATGGATATAAATCTGTATTTTTACATCAGTATAAATCGGATGTAAAAAGAAAATTAAGCATCATATAGGATTTTGTATTTGCTTTTGCTAAAAATAATGTAAACACTTAATAGTGTAACTTTCACTTGGAATGGCTGTATTGAAATTTTTTTATTTCACTATTTTTCAGGTTCTGAAGGTACATTTATAAAAATGGTTTATTGTTAAATAGCAGTGCTCCAAGAACATCTAGTATTTACTCTTCTACCTCTCTATTGCTCTAATTTTCCATCCCTTTCATGGAGACCACTGTTTTGTGAAGACAAATAAATATTTCCAGTGGAATTAAGGCTATTTACTTTTATATTTGAAATTTGTAACTAGGTTGTTTATTTTATCAGTTTAGTTTAATAAAGGAAGTTTGAAAAGAGAAAGAATTACTGAATGCCAGTGTGTTTTAATAAAAATTCTGCAAGAGCAAGGTGGCCTATTTCCTTAGCATAGAAACATTAGATACTAGCTTACTTAAACGCTTTGCTTTCTTAAAAAAACAATTTTCATAGTTGTTTAGTGTTATTGTAATAACCTATTAATTAGGACATTTGAATACCTTAATCATTTTTTTGATGACAAGTTATTATGCTTCATATAGATGCCATTCAAAATCACTACAGATATATTACAACTCAGCATTAGAAAACAGTCATACATGGTACTTTAGTCATGTTAATATAAAAATACATGTGACTTATTGAAAAACTCTACTTACCATTTTTTGAGGATATCTTCATGTCAGAAGTAAGTGTTTTACTTGAAAGGAATTCGCATAACAGTAAAGCCCTGAAAGATATTTGTAAGGTGACTGTGGACTCAGAAAGTTTGCTGCTTCTATTTATCAAAAGAAAAAAACTATGTTTTAAAACATTACTTGGCAGCATTGGCAACAAGCTAAAGGCAACCTTAAAAAAGCAGTGTTTTGTGTGCATTTGCTAAGAAATTCTAAATTTAAGCTCTTGGTGTTGCATTTTGATTGTTTAAAATAAGTTGTTAAGATTTTGAAATCTATTACATAATAGATGATTAGAAACTTAAACAAATGTAATCAAAGTTATATTTGAAGTCTTTATAAGAAAATGAAATGTTACTGAACATAGTACTTAAGGATAAAAGTACTTGAGAGTTACCACATTGCTTAATATCTGTTAAAATAATACTGCATTTTTAAATAAAATAAATAAAATAATACTGCAAGGGTAAAGTGAGTGAGACAAAGCTCTTCCCATCCGCATGTACTCTTTATGATTTCAAGGTTTTAGTTTGTGAGTATATGTATGTAGGTTTTTAAATCATATCAATAAATCATAGGAGAAGTTAGATTATAGGAAGTGAGTTCCCAAAGCATGAGTCCACATTTCCTCGAGGAGGGTTTCCTCTTGCATATATTTCTAAGGGAGATAAACAAAGTTTTTGTAGTTACAGTGAACGCTGAAAGCATGGCATCAGAAAGTGTATGGAGATAGGGAGGTCTTATCATGGGCTGTGGTTGCTGTGAGCAGGGCTGCCTTCCCACACAAAGAACAGATTGTGGTTTAACTCTTTCCATGGCCTAGTTTAATGTGCTCGCATAGTGACTGAATTGTTCAAGTCTCTGCTGGAAACTACTGATCGGTTTAATGATTTCCTCTATGGCATTTGGTTATGCCTCATGCTGTGATGTAATCATCCACATTCTGTATTGTTATAAAATTTTGATTTAGGCTGATCCTGCTCTCGGAACATTTCACGGCAATATGTTAAACCACTTGAAAATTGCATTATTGATCGGATGGGATGTATAACCCTTCTGGATCCGAACTATAGACTGCGAACATGCCGCAATCTTTACCATTGAAACTGAATATGATCTTGAAAATGAATTCGTAACTCTATGGGAGTTTGGGGGCATCTTCTTTGTTAGAGAGTCATTCATGATACTTTCATCCTTTTTACCTGATGGAATTCATCAGACTGATGATTAGATAGAATTTATTCCATATAGTTCAGGGTGACCAGTATTAGGCTGTCAATTCTAACTTGGGATAGAAGTAGTTAGAGAAAGTTATTTTGCAGTTGAGGTGACGATACAGTCACCAGAAAAGTGGCCGGGGTGGAAGTTCTCATTTGTTTCAGATCTGGCCTCACTGCCCACGTACAGTGTGCACGCCCTGGATGTTAAGCTCTTTCCCGGAACGGTAATAGGCCTGAGTTTAGGAGACAGGTTTTACCTATGGCAGGAAGTAATGAAACACTGACTGCTTTGGGAAGTAGCTTGAAATAACTGTAGGTGCAGATTATCTGCCACTCCTAGCTCCCTCTCTGCCTTACAAAAGGCTTAGATGAAACAGGCAGGAAAGACAGGAGCCTAAGGTAAACCACTTAATTCACTAGACGGGATCTCCACGTGCAGATTCTCAAGCCCATGCATATGTGTACCCACAGCCCTGTCCGAGAATTCAGATGTGTAGCAAATGAATTGTATTGATTCCACAAAAGGAGGGAGTGACCAGCAGTGTACTCCTGGTGTCACCCTGCCACCGCATGCAGAGACACAAAGAATGTAAAGTTGGTGCCAAGTTGCCATTTTTCATTGTTCACCTCAGATTGATTTTTAAGGGTTTTAGAATAATTGCCATACTCATGTGATCGGTTAACAAATTAACTGACTCAGTGGGGCTTCAGATTCTATAGGAAGAGCTGCTAGAAGAACATCTGAGTCAATTCTGTTTTCAACTTTAGAAACTTATTTAAAAATGCAAGAGTGTGTCTGTGGATCTGTGAGAGAGTAAGAGCGTGCATTCGTGTATTTTTATGAGTGTGTGTGTATGTGTGTGTGTGTGTGTGTGTGTTGGGGGCTAGTGTTGCTGGTGGAGGGAGGGAATGTGCTGCTCCAAGCATGGAAACCTTCTGTTTAGGACACTGATACGACAAGCTGTGTCCTTTGCCCACTTTCCCTCACCGTATACTAGTTTCTCTAGTTACCACTCCTGGAATGGTGCTGTTTCAGTGTTGGAATGTTGGACGTTTGATAAGAAAATGGATCAAGTTTAATGGCGCATGCTCTTTGTGCCACCAGCAGCCTCTTGCTGAGAGCATGCTCCAAAAGCGGGAACTGTGTGGCATTACACTGAGCATCTATATGCTTTGTGTTTCTGTGCCACAGAGAAGAGAAATGAACTGTGCCATCGCTCCTGCCTTCTGAACAGCTCTGCTCCGATTTAAAAAAAAAAAAACTCACTGTGTTCTTTGTAAAATGGTACTGCTTAGTGTTAGTTGGTCAAGTAAATATTTAAATATTGAATTAGGTGCCAAGCACCTTGGTTGCTTACATTTTAAAGAATATAGGATGCATGGTGGGAATGAGGGGGATGGGGCCAGAATGGAAATACAAACATGAATCTTTATTCTTTTTTTTTTTTTTTTTTTTTTTAGGAGGGAGAATCAACCTGTGAGTCTTGGTGGAAAAGGGGCAGCTTGGCATACTTTATTTTCTTCTGGTCCTGCTATTTTGATAATTTTAAATAAGAAAAGAATGTTATGTGTAACTTTTGGTACTGAATTGGGAACGGGTTGTGGTCTGATGGTTTGGAGCTTTTACCAAACTAAACTGACCGTGTATGTCTTGTTTTTCCCCCTCATCTTCCACAGGATGAATTTCACCCATTCATCGAGGCACTACTTCCACACGTCCGTGCAATCGCCTATACTTGGTTCAACCTGCAGGCTCGGAAACGCAAGTACTTTAAAAAGCACGAGAAGCGAATGTCAAAGGATGAAGAAAGAGCAGTCAAAGATGAGCTTCTCAGTGAAAAGCCTGAAATCAAACAGAAGTGGGCATCCAGGCTCCTGGCCAAGCTGCGCAAAGACATCCGCCAGGAGTACCGAGAGGATTTTGTGCTCACCGTGACTGGCAAGAAGCACCCGTGCTGTGTCTTGTCCAATCCTGACCAGAAGGGTAAGATCAGGAGAATCGACTGCCTGCGGCAGGCAGACAAAGTCTGGCGTCTGGATCTAGTCATGGTGATCCTGTTCAAAGGCATCCCCTTGGAAAGTACGGATGGAGAGCGGCTCATGAAATCCCCACATTGCACAAACCCAGCACTTTGTGTCCAGCCACATCATATCACAGTATCAGTTAAGGAGCTTGATTTGTTTTTGGCATACTACGTGCAGGAGCAAGGTAGGAGCAGACTGTTCTTTCTTCTAGCCCGGCACACATTGCCCGCAGACCCCTCGCACAGAGCACCTGGCTTGGGTTAGATGGTCCTGGAGGCCCCTAGGTCTCCTGTTCACCTGATCGGGGGAGAGTGGCATGCCCCTGTTCCTCCACTCACTTGTCCACTGCCATGTACAAGCCATGGAAATACACGTGGAGCTTTCCTACCTGGATAGGCGTGGATATTTAAAGACCACAAAGAGATGTGTTTCCAAACGTCTTTGAAATAATACACTTTTTCAAAGACACAGAATAATCTGAAAACTATAGTTGATTACACTTTGCTCTTTGTCCTTGGCTACATTCTTTACATCTAGTCATCTTTTGCTAGTTTGAAAATGTAACTTGATTTATGAATAGTCAAAGTGTTCTTTAACAGTCTTTGTATTAGCTTCCTAACTAATGAGGTAGATGAACTTGGTTCACGAATCTAGTGCTACCGCACTGAAAAATAGAATGAACATTTCCTGTTACAGAATGCTTAAGATAGCCAGTATCAGAAAGTATATCTTAAGCAGACTTAGATTTATTTAATTTAAATATTTCTATCAACACCTACTTTTGATTGTGTAATATTCGCTGTAGATTAAACGGATTATAGGTCTTGTTTAAATAATTTATGTTTTAATATTCTCCCAGAGTGATTTGGGAACACTTAATACTGTCCGTTTACTTGAATGTAAATTCATGAAACTTACCAAGGAGAGAAGTCACAGCTCTCCTTAGAGAACAAAAACAGAAAGTAGACTGGTTACGCTGGTTTAAAATAAATCTCAAAAAGAATGCAGAAACCGCATACCATACCTATTTTTAAAAAATCCTTGATAAAGAGAGTGAGGTGAATGTTGCCTGAATAAGTTAAGAATAGGTGATATTTTTTGCTGAGTGTTTTCTGGGTTCATGAAGTATGTTTATTATTTTTATTTTTCTTAATATATTTTCTTTAAGGAGGTGAGAATTTCTTTACTTGAAATAAATTTATCGATATATATTGATGTGCTTGTATTAGCAACAGTCCATAGTAAAACATTAAAAAAAAACTAGTGAAAGTGGACTGTAGTTTAATCGACCGTAGTTGGTGGGTCATTTCTTAGCTTGGCCAGGTGGTAGGGAAAGTGGCCTGCAGATAGCCAGGTGGCAGATGGTTATCTGATGTTTGTTATATAAGTGTGGGATATAGTCAATTGTATGAACATTCATCATCCCAAAATGTAAAATATCAGAGTTACTCTTCTGACTCAGAAATCTAGGTATTTTATGTGTTTTTTTTCTTTACATTTCCTTGGTATAGTTTTAGAGATATGCTTAAAAGTTAGCTAAACATTCCTAGTTTGATTTTAAATAATGGTGCTTGAGATCATACATTTGGAAATATTCTTTTTTTAAATAAAAGACTGCATATACTATTTCTATATGTTTAAAAGTTAAAGTTGAAGTAATGATGGTTTGGGGAAAATTGTGTTCTTTCCCTGTGTGTCCTAAAATAAAAACTCATTAACACATGACACTTAATTCGATTGACAGCTGTCTAGGAGGTGACATTATAAGGTGGGCCGTATATATGTGTTGGATTGACTGTAAATGTGTCGTAACTCTGTCATGAAAGTCAAGACTGGAAGTAAAGTTTTAGAAACTGGGTTATGTAACTTTTTAGTGCAAGGAGAGAAGATTTGCAAGCGCTTCACTGCTGCTTGCATTTTAACTTGCTTGAAGGCTCTTCCTTGAGGTGTGCACACATGTACATTCACTCCTGGGGCAGGCAGCCAACTGTCTTAGTTGATGAACTGACAATAAAGAACATATCCTTTGGATCTGGGAAGATAGATTGAAGAAAGAAAAAAATGCATAAATGCCTTCTGCATTGCACCATCGGTCATGATAGTCATAAAGTTTTAAGCAACTCTTGGAGACCACATTTTCAGATAAAAAATTCATTTTGTTGTTGTTTTGAGTCTCGTTTTGAAAACCTTTCATTATTTTACACTGCGCACCTAATTTATATCTTCTGTTACTTGTGAATACATCATATCTTATAATATCTGATGGCGCTTTCTTTGAAAAAGTCACATCAAGATGCTTCTGTGTTTTCCCTTTTTAAAAATTTTTCCTTTGGTCAAATGTAGATTAATTACATATTTTTGCGGTGCAGTTGGTTGAAGAGGGCATTTTAAAAAACTACTCTGTAGTCAATCAGAGAGCTGCATATCTCCCATCGTGACTTTTTACTTCTCCTCTAAGTGCATGGAAACCCACTTAAGTCTATTTTATTAATCAGGTGAGGAAGTGTAAAGAAAAGCACAAGAGAAAATTCAGAAAAGACAAATGTAATGTTTGCAAAGGATGGGCAACAGAATTACCTTTCCCCCCTTATTTCTTTCTTTCCCCACTTCTAAACGACTGGGAGGAAAACATGAGAAAGAACAGAGAGAATGCCAAAGATGGTTGCCACTGGCACCAGGATTGGCATCGGACCCTCTTTGTTTAGCTCAGGATGCCTGTGATTTGTTAGTTGGCATCCGCATTGCAGTGTGGAGTGATGCTACAATATATTGACAATTTCCAGATCTAGAAATGTCAGTAGTCCTCTTGGCTATTTACACAAGATCACAAACTGCATGTCTTCTGGAGAATGAAATAAAGACCAGCAAATAATAAAGTTCATTGTTGACCAACTTCCTATGCTTTTTCCCTCTTTCTCTTTTGGTTCAACCCACACTTTTATTTTTTTTTCATGTCCAGCAGCTTCAGCCTCATCTTTTTTTTTTTTTTGAAATGTGGAAAGAGTTACTAGAGCTTTGACACAAGCTGTAGTGCTACATCTGCATCTGATACAGTTTTGGGGAGAATGTATGCATTTTGAAATCATTTCTGATACATAGTTCATTAGACTTCTGCATCCCATGGCCGCAAGGCAGGATTTCCTTTAAAGCGAAATCTCTTTGTTATTCAGCCTCTCCTGTGCCTAGAGTCTGGTTGACCGCAATTTAGTCCATTTTTCTATTGCTCTATGTTTGGGAAAGAGTCATATTCAGTATAGTCATTTATTAAATGATGCTACCCCCACTTTACCTAAAATACACACATCATGTGGGAGTCCCTGCGTTTAAATCCATAAAATCATTTGACGGTATTGATTCAGAGGGCTGCGCTTCGGCTGTTTCGTTGCTACAAGAACCGCCATTTTGTTTGTGAAGTGCCAGGCGAGGGGGAAAAAAAAGGCAGACACTGTGCTGGATGCCAATAACGGTTGCCAGTGGCACCGAGGTTGGCATCAGACCCTCTTTGTCTCGTTGCTGAATGCCTTTGATTCGTTGGTTGGCATCCGCATTGCAGTGGGCACACTGGAAAGTTTTTGACAATCCCTGAATGAAAGCTGCTTGCTTGTTTGCTGCAGCAAACCTTAGCTGATAGGAAACCCTTCCTTTTATTTTTATTTTTCTCGGTTTCCTTTTTTTCTTTTTAAGATGATGACAGATGCAAGGAAAAAAGCTCTAAAGTGCCCTCTATTTTTCCCAAGATATTAAAGATGTCCAGTGACTCTTGGGCAGGTGGTACCTGTTCCTCATATTGCCTTTGTTATTGCCTTCTTGAAAGCAAAGCAAAAAAAACCCAAAAAAACAAAAACCAGGCAGGCCTTGCACAGGACACCTTCTCGGGACAGAAGTGTACTGTAGGATGCCTGGTGTGCTCTGGGAAGGGTGTGGAGGGCTGCAGTGACATGGAATGCACTTGCCAGGACTGACTGTGGCAGTCACATTACTGCTTATTTCTTAGGCAATTTCTAGTTCCTTCAGTTTCTACACTTCCAAATTTTATAGTAAGCCATTGAGAGAACTTTTTTTTTTTTTTTCCTAGTTATGTGTAGTAACTAGTAATGTGTAACAGTGTAAATGCTAAAAAAAAAAAAAAAAGAGAGAACCTTCATGAGGAAACATGACACCAGGAAGACCAACAAAAAGGCCAAAATAATTTTGGTTGAAGTTTCCTGGAGAGTTTGCGTGAACATTGGTTTCCAGTTAACCATCGTTATCTCGTTAATTAATCAGAAGGATTAGCAGGCTGCACAGAGGGAAGTCTGGCCTGTGGAAGCCTTGACTGGCCAGTCTGTGTCCTGTCTGAAGGGGAAAAAGGCAGGGTGGGGTGGGCACGGTGGGCTGGGCCTTCTCTGAGGGAAGAGCTTTGAAGAAAGAGAGAGGTGCTAACACACTAAGAAGTTTCGAGATCTCAAGAGAGAGTAACTGTTGTCAGGAATTTGCCAGATTTGAGTTTCAGCTCAGCCTGACTGATTTTTGAACTGTGCTTTGCACTCCTGTTAAACATGTTTTGGAGTGCTAGAGAGATGTCCGGAACCTCATGGCTCTCATGAGAGAAGAGTTTCCGTTTTAGCTTGGTGGAATCCTTAAAATTGTGGATGGCAGCTTCTGTTGTTTTATCGGTAAATGATATGATAATCAACGTACATTTTGAAGTTGTGAAAAAATGTGACTTGTTTACAGGGGGAGTTGTAATCATTATTATTGTGTTTGAAATAGAATCCTTCCGGGTTGTCACATATTATTAGAGAGGAAGCTAATGCTAACAATTGTCTTCCTCCCTCAGTTACTGACTTTTAGAATTCTTTGGGGTAACAATTATTATTTTTTTAATGAAAAGCTTAAGTAGATAATTGTTTGCAAGTTGACAGCATATTTTACCATTTTAATAAATTTCGCTTCATTTGCAGATATTTCCCACTACAGGGAAAATGAAGCTTTCATAATTTGTTAACATGAGGCCGCTCTCCAGGATGATTTGGTGTGCTTACATTGTGAAATGCTCAGAAAGCATGACGTTTGTATGCATGTTTGATTTAGGGGAACCCTGTTAAGTTTTCCCATCTAGCATCCTGTCCTTGACTGAACTCATGAACTCTGTGCACATTTGTTTGCATTCTGGCTCTCGCACAATTCGCCAGATAAAGAAGGGCTCTTACTGGCATGTCTTGCTCGTAGGCTTAATGAGACCTTTGTGGGAACACATATTGTAAGATAAGATACTTAGCAATTTTCTCGCTGATAAGGAGAAAACACAATCTGAGAGGCCAGAAGTTCGCCCTCTCGGCCATGATGTTCCCACCCTAAGATAGTTTTGCTGGACAGTTCAAGAGTTAAACTCTGAGGCCCCAATTGCCAGCTGGGAAAGCTTGGCATCTGTGTTCTGATGTGGCAAACTGAGCTCTTGCATTGCTGTTCATATGATCTCACTTTTCAAAGGGAAAGGGGAGAGAGAGAGAGAAATAGAGAAAGAAATAGAAGGAGGGAGGGAGGGAGAGGTATGATATTTGTTGTATCAATTATGATTTTCAGGTATTTAAAAAGTACATGACCATCCAGTTTCTGGAGGCAGCAAAGATCAATAAAATACCCTGTTGACAGCATTAGGTGTCTCTCCCCACCTTATTCCTTTACACCATATACACAGCACCGCATATCTTATAATTAAAAAAAAATATTCAACTAGATTATGTGTTTAGATTTTTAGATTTAGTGCACTCTGCTTCTTGGGTGGGAAAATAACTCCATATGCAAAGGAACCAAAATGATGTTCATTTTTCAGGAATACTGGTTATTTGGGGAAACAGTGCAATAACAGGAGATGATAGTTAGGTCTTCCAGAGGGTGCTCCCTAACAGACAAAGAATGTGTGCCTATGGGCCCAGCTGGGCAGGAGCCACTGAAGGAAACCCGTCGCCATGGCTTCAGGCTTCAGTTCTTGAAAGTTTCTGTTTTGTAAGTGGTGTCTGAGAGGTCTGTCCACCCATAGGTGTCCTATAGATTTCATAGGGTTTTTTATTTACTTTCTCATTCTTCCCTAAATTTGGAATTTACGAGGAAACTGCCAAAAGGAAATTAAAGTTTTAATCCACTATTAACTTTTTCCTCTGAAGTTTGGCACTATAATTTGGAACAACAATCCAAAATATCTACCCAGTAATGTCTGTCTCCTCATAAACTTTCATTCTGCTCAATTGAACTGAAAAACTAGACCAATGGGCTTAAGAAACTGTTTTATGACACTCTGACTGTTGCCATCTCTGCCGACCACTTGAAATTTCAGCCCCTGAAGAGGGAGGGACTCAGTGAGAAGCTGAGCCAGAATTATCTGGAGCTGTTAAAAGTTGAGATAAGTTTTCTGTCATCTCAGTGGCTTACATGGTAACTGACTTTATAATCTGAGGGCTCATTACTGCTTTGTTGGAAAGTTAAGGTTTTTAGAGAGTGGAAATAGCCTATGAGATGCTCCTTAAAATAGGGAATTCCTACATACCTGAAAAAGTTAGGCAAAGGCAAGGGTGATCCCTGGGTCTGAAACTGACTTTGGGTGGAAGTGTCTCTTCAGCTGATGAAAGAGTAGATTTTCTAGTTTGAAGTTGAGGAAAGTTTGACTTGTGACACTTGAGTCTGTTAGTCTGTTTGCTGTGACAGAGAAAACGAGCAGTTGATGTTGTGTTCAAAGCAAAGTTTTCCAGCCTTTCTTCCTTCCATCCTTGTGTCAGAGGAATAATTTTAGAAATCTCAGAGATCTAGTGGTTATGCGATGGGAAACGCGCGTTGTTACGTAGCGCTCCTCTACGCCAGCAGAGCCAGAGGGGAGCTCCCTCTTCAAGCTCACTTCTCTCTGGCAATGGTGTGTCATCTCATTTTAAAATACATTCTTGGGTCCTTGAACTCTAATGATGTGATGTGGTTTGTTTCACGGAATTCTTTTGTTGGGATTTAGCATAGAGAATAAATCACTGCACTGCAGAGAACTTGCAAACGTTAAGTGCGTGTCTTGGAGGAAGGAGTCTGTGGAGTTAGTTTGTGTTAGACTGGATGTTACAGGATGTGAGGCTAATGGGACTTGGATGTTTGGGCATTTTGGTTGTTATATTATTCAGAAAATTGGAATAAATGACCACCAATTAACCAATGAGGTGAAAAGACCTTGAGGCTGAATTGAAGGCCACACATACAAGAAAAAAAAATTCTTCAGAAATTTATATCAAGCAATGTTCTAAGAGTGGAATGCAAATTATTCTTGCACATAAATATATTGTATATAATAAAACAGTTAGATACACATATTCTCACTGTTTATGATGATAGTTTAAACAGGATAGCATTGATGAATCACAGATGAATTAAAGAACTCTGAATAAAGACTATATAATTGAAAATATGGGGTGATGGATGAAGTAATTTTACTAGCTGAGAGTTGCCTGGAGGTTGTTTATTTTCAGAATCCCATTTTAAGGCAGTTCAGAGCATGTAGTAAGTTATGGATGAAGAACAAATCAGTTGAAAATGGGATTTGTTTAAACAAGCACAAAAAAGGAAAATAAGAATTGCCTTTGAGAAAAAATTCCTTAAATATATTGGAATTTTTAAAATTCAGGTTAGCTTCAACTCCATGTCTCAAAGTAGAAAATTCAGTAAATAGTATTGAGTTGAATTATATAATACCTGTGTCTCCAACAAAACTGTACAAAAGCATTTAATAACCATCAGTTCATATTGTGACACTACTATACTGATGCAGCATGAAGCTGAAGACTTTTTTTTTAAGGCTTCAGTTTTTCAAAACTCATATTGTAAAAAAGTACATGGAGAAAGTTACTGTTGTTAACAGGGAATGGTAGAGCTTAGGATAAAAATCTGATCATGGGCACAGATGTTAGGATGGTTATTTGAAATAGGGTATATTCGGTAATTCATGTGAGTAGGGGATTACATTTATGTCCATGTTAATAACACGAGTATGTCAATATGAAATCTTTGCCCCTCTATTAGTGAATTCTAAAGTGTGAAAAATGTTCCTGCTTAGGACAACTTGTATTTTATTATTCTGACATCTGCAGTTTCTGGATGGATTACCTTAAATTTGCTGTGCTATGTTAAAAGCCTTGTTTTATGAGGTCGGTCTCAGCTTCTGGCCTTGGTGTCAGGAACCCTGCTACGTGATGCAACTTGCCTTGTTAGGTTTAATTGACCAAAGCTGATGTGTTAAAACAATTCATTTGTGCTGTAACTTATGCCCTGGCTAAGTTGCTACCTGAATCCTTTGACCTTGACTTGTCTGGGTCATGAAATGGCTGCAAGCTGTTTGACCTTTCTATTGTGTAGTAATGTCACTGTTTCCTCTTATTCTTTTATGGTAATAGCTGACAAAAAGCCCCAGCCCTGACTTTACACCCCAGTGGATTCCAGGCGTCCCTCCGCAGCAGCCACGTCTTCTGTTTGACATGGTCTAGCCGTAGAAGTGACTTTCTTTTGTTTGCTGAGAGCGATGGGAACAAATTTGCAGCCCTCATTGCTCCAGGAAGTGGGGGATCTTCGGGCATTTAGAGAAATTTGAATTCCTTCTGCTTAGATGTTCAGTTTTCATGTTTTCTGATTGTTCATATCACCATTTACCGACCCCCTCTCTTCCGAGGTTGGCTTTTCAGCTTTTTATATTTATGGTTTCCTTAATAATTACTTTTCAACATTTTCAGCTGTTACAATAAAAACACTTTATTGTCACTATATAGGGTAAAACTGGTAAACTTAGTCATGCTTTGGGTTAGTGTAGGTCCTAAAATGACTGACTTTGAAACTTCACCTCTTAAACTTGTCTGGCATTGGAAAAAGCTGTATGCTAAACATGTAGGGTTAGAACAAATTTTTAAGAACTGAGAGTCATGTTGTAACTTTATATAGTCCATCTTATAGTTTTAGGGGAAACCTATTCTTATGACTTGGATGGCTGTATTTCAAAACATTAGTGAACCATTAGTAAATTTGAAGGTTTTCTTTCTTTGGGGACATTTGCCAGCATGTGAAATTCAATGTTTATTTTAACGAATATTAAAAATTGTTTCCCCCTTTTTTATGAAACCCTCCTATGCAAAAATAGAGAATTTTACCTCTGTTCTCTTCCGAAGCAGTGAAATAATCTTATTTTTAAAATATTGGAAATGCCTTCTAAAATGTTAAAACACAGATATTTTTATACTACCAAATTTTTCTTTGCCAAATATGACATTGTAGTTCATGATTTCTTTTCCTATATTTGCCAGATTAAATATTTAAAATCCAAGCTGTTACATTTTATTTTTAAATTATTAGAGGGAAAGAGGAAGTTTAAGTTAGGATGTGCATTTCCTTACTTGTGTGTCCCATACTGTTTATCCATGTGTGTGGAGACACTGGCAGATGGGAGACAGTGTGGCCCAGGCACTAGAACCTTGGAAAAAGGCGTGTGATTTTTCTATTCCCATTTTTAAAATATCTGAAATGGCAGGTGAGAAGGTTTCTCTTTTTTTTGATTCTTGCTGTTTTAAATGATTTTTTTCCCCCAGGAATGTTCACAGAATCGAGGAATTTAAATGCTTCTCAGCATTGTGTTGATAATCCAGCATCCTCGGACCCAAGGAAGGAGGGTGAATGAAACAATCTGGTTTTAGTCAAGAGCCTCAGTTTCTCTCTCCTGTCCCATAAAATCTAATCTAGACTTCAAAGCACCTCTCATACCTTTCTGCTCATGCAGTGGTGTCTCAGCGGTAGAGCCAAAATAGAATTGAATTGGGATGCGGTTAGTGGGCTAATCGGTCATATGCAGTGGGACTGTGGTACAAGAACAGCAGACCAGCCCCCAAGGGTTTAAAAAATGTCTGCGATTTCTTCCAGAAATCTGCCTCAGTTCCTCCATTGAAATGATTTATAACAGATCTCAGCTGCTGAGCTAAAGAGCGGACGTTCCTGGATCTTGGGTAATTGATGTGTGTGTGTTTGTGTCTCGCAGAGTTGAAGTGAATGCAGAGGGAAAAAAAAAGTACGGCTCAGATCTTGCAGGAATTACTTAAGAAGGATGGTTCATTCATAGGTTGAAGGGTAAATAACATACCGTTTAAAATATTCTGTTAGCTTTAGATTTTGGATTCCTTCAGAGCGGAGCATATCTCCCTTCTTCCTGGCTTTTAGTTTTCATAGAGCACAGGAAAATAAGTGCATTAATCAGACATTTCATCCTGGTTTTGGTTCTACTCTTCATCGGCTTTAGTGACCTTGGCTAAGTTACTCAAGCTCCATGTGCCTTGGTTTTCTCTTTCGTAAAATGGAGTTAGGATGCCTACTTCACAGGACTGTTTTAGGGTTGGTTGGTTAGTTAAGTCGCTCAGTCGTGTCCGACTTTTTGCGACTCCATGGACTGTAGCCCACCAGGCTCCTCCGTCCATGGGATTCTCCAGGCAAGAATACTGGAGTGGGTTGCCATTTCCTTCTCCAGGGGATCTTCCCAACCCGGGGATTGAACCCGGGTCTCCCGTATTAGAGGCAGATGCGTTAACCTCTGAGCCACCAGGGAAGCCCATTTTAGGGTTACATGAAGTAATTCACATAAGTAAAAGCTATAATGTTAGAAAGAGTAATGACTGCCTTATATAAAGCAACATGGCATAATGTAGACATCTAGGGAAAATACCAAGGGGATCTTCCCAACCCGGGGATTGAACCCGGGTCTCCCGTATTAGAGGCAGATGGGTTAACCTCTGAGCCACCAGGGAAGCCCATTTTAGGGTTACATGAAGTAATTCACATAAGTAAAAGCTATAATGTTAGAAAGAGTAATGACTGCCTTATATAAAGCAACATGGCATAATGTAGACATCTAGGGAAAATACCCAGTAGTGAAGAGAATGGGTTAGGTGTTGCTACAGGGGCTTGTCAGTTAGTTTGGGTGTATCTCAAGACGTTCCAAGGAGAAAATGAAAGTCCTGAGTACAGTGGTGTGTATAGATATTTGTTAGTAGGTGCATGAGGTTAACTAGTTGTGTGTGGTTTTTAGATTAGTTTAAATTAGAATTAGTGTATAGTTTTAGCAATCTTTTATGTCAGACTTACCGGACAGTTAATTTCTTGATCAATCTCGGAGTCATTGAAAGGAAGGAGTGATTTTATTAGTAGCTCTTGGAGTAAATAACTTTGTGTCAGATGGAGGGTATCCTAGGAAGTTCTTGACAATATGTAAGACAAATGCTAACAAGTATGAAAGGGGAAATTGACAATAACACAATAATAGTGGGAGACTTTAATACCCCACTCACACCTATGGACAGATCAACTAACCAGAAAATTAACAAAGAAACGCAAACTTTAAATGATACAATAGACCAGTTAGACCTAATTGATATCTATAGGACATTTCACCCCAAAACAATGAATTTCACCTTTTTCTCAAGTGCTCACGGAACCTTCTCCAGGATAGATCACATCCTGGGACATAAATCTAACCTTGATAAATTCAAAAAAATCGAAATCATTCCAAGCATCTTTTCTGACCATAATGCATTAAGATTAGATCTCAATTACAGGAGAAAAACTATTAAAAATTCCAACATTTGGAGGCTGAACAATACGCTTCTGAATAACCAACAAATCACAGAAGAAATCAAAAAAGAAATCAAAATGTGCATAGAAATGAATGAAAATGAAAACACAACAACCCAAAACCTGTGGGACACTATAAAAGCAGTGTTTATCATTTTAAAGGGAATAGGTGGATGTGTCTCTTGTTAACTGATGTTTGATCACAAGTCACCTCAGAATCATTAACTGTATGTCTCATTTACCTTCTCCATGCCAGTTCTGTCTTCTGTTACAAATGCAGAGAAATTATCTCTTACTCTCAGATTTATTTGCTTCCACATCATACTTAGATGATCCCCAGATGCTAGAAGAAGCCTCATGAGGCTTTTCATTTTTTGTGAAGTCTCTGTTGCAAAACTAAGGGGAAACAGTACAAATTCTAAGTTACTCTTCCCCACCATTGCGCTATCTCTTGCATCAAAAGAGATATGAGGCCAAAAAACGGAGGTATACCAAAATACCCAAACAGCCATGTAAATATATCTAGGATCCCATTATTCCTCCATGGCAACCCCTTTGTTTCCCAAGCAAGAACACTGTGGCTGCTGCTGCTGCTAAGTCACTTCAGTCGTGTCCGACTTTGTGTGACCACAGAGACGAAAGCCCATCAGGCTCCCCCGTCCCTGAGATTCTCCAGGCAAGAACACTGGAGTGAGTTGCCATTTCCTTCTCCAATGCATGAAAGTGAAAAGTGAAAGTGAAGTCGCTCAGTCCTATCCGACTCTTAGCGACCCCATGGACTGCAGCCTACCAGGCTCCTCCGTCCATGGGATTTTCCTGGCAAGAGTACTGGAGTGGGATGCCATTGCCTTCTCCGAAGCAAGAACACAGTGGGGATAATAAAGGAAGTGGTAAAGGAACAAGTTCTTAGATTCTTTTTATTTCATTTTTTTCTTTTTTTGTCTTCATTTTCAATGTACTGCCATGTAGCTTTTACAAATCTCAGGAATGTAAGCTGAGCAACTCAAGCCCATAAAGTCTGATGAGGTCCCCAATCTGTAACACCTTGTTCCGTACCCTTGTTCCATTTGATTGTTCAGGTACATGTCAAAGGCAGAAGTAGGTTCTATTTAGGTCAGGTCTAGTTTCAGAGGCAAAAATTTTAGGATAAAATATACCTAGAGGTAAGACTAGAGATCTCTTCAAGAGAATTGGAGATACGAAGGGAACATTTCATGCAAAGATGGGCTTGATAAAGGATAGAAATGGTATGGACCTAACAGAAGCAGAAGATATTCAGAAGAGGTGGCAAGAATACACAGAAGAACTGTACAGAAAAGATCTTCACGACCCAAATAATCATGAGGATGTGATCACTAATCTAGAGCCAGACATCCTGGAATGTGAAGTCAAGTGGGCCTTAGAAAGCATCACTAAGAACAAAGCTAGTGGAGGTGATGGAATTCCAGTTGAGCTCTTTCAAATCCTGGAAGATGATGCTGTGAAAGTGCTGCACTCAATATGCCAGCACATTTGGAAAACTCAGCAGTGGCCGCAGGACTGGAAAAGGTCAGTTTTCATTCCAATTCCAAAGAAAGGCAATGCCAAAGAATGCTCAAACTACCACACAATTGCACTCATCTCACACGCTAGTAAAGTAATGCTCAAAATTCTCCAAGCCAGGCTTCAGCAATATGTGAACCGTGAACTCCCTGATGTTCAAGCTGGTTTTAGAACAGGCAGAGGAACCAGAGGTCAAATTGCCAACATCCACTGGATCATGGAAAAAGCAAGAGAGTTCCAGAAAAACATCTATTTCTGCTTTATTGACTATGCCAAAGCCTTTGACTGTGTGGATCACAATAAACTGAAAAAATTCTGAAAGAGATGGGAATACCAGACCACCTGACCTGACATTCAATAAATATTTGTTAAATGAATGACCCTTACCACTCACTCCTTTAAAAACTTAGTATTACTAAGTATTCAGTCACTGCTGGAAATTCAGGAAAAAAGGGTGAGTAAAGCCTGATTTCTGACCCTGGAAAGCAAACAGTGTAATGGAGAAAGGTACTTAAATAATTGTAACACTATATATAAAAGCTATAATATATAGCATTATTCTAATTGGTATGGGGGGAGGCTAATGAGTATCAAGAGATATTTGACAACTGCTTTAGTTTTGAAATCTGAACTACTCCACTAACACTCATAAATACTCTAATCATAATAATCATGCTCAGTTTTAAAAATACTATTAAATAATATGCACATTTTACTTGAAATGTTTTATTATAATCAATATGTTTGCAACATCTACTAGCAGCACTTCATGTATCTATCTGTCAGAGAGAAGACAGAATATAACATTCCTCTCCTGGAGCAGGGAATACTTAGTATCACTTCAGTTCAGTCGCTGAGTCCAGTCCAACTCTTTGCGACCCCATGAATTGCAGCACACCAGGCCTCCCTGTCCATCACCAACTTCCGGAGTTCATTCAGACTCACGTCCATCAAGTCGGTGATACATATGTATCAGTAACTAAATGCTCAAGTCATAGCATCAGTGTAACATATTTATTCTACGAGGTAAGTAGTACACATAATTATGAAATTCAATATACACTTAGTTTATCATATTCTTCTGCCATCTCAGGCTAACAGGAAGATCAGCAAACACCAAAAACAGGGAGATATAAATAATGCTGCAGGGAATAATGCTATCCTAACAAAAGAAATACAACTAGTGTGGTAGATTAAAGATAACTGCAAATTCTTTGTTACTCTTCCCATTAAGAAATGGAATCTAGATGTCTTTTCCTTGGTGACTATAGTTAATAATACTGTATTGTATATTTGCAAGTTGCTGAGAATAGCTCTTAACACAAGAAAAATTTGTAACTGTGTGTGTTGATGGATGTTAACTAGACCTATCCTAGGGATCATATCACAATATACACAAATCATTACGTTGTATAACCTGAAACTAATGTCAATTATATCTCCACTGAAATAAATGAATCCCTTTCCCTTGAATTTGAGTTGAACTTAGTGATTTGCCTGACAAACAGAATGCGAAAGTGACTTCCAAAGTTAGGTCCTAGGAGGCTTGGGGTTTCTACCCAAGGTTCTCTGGAACACTGTCTTGTGAGCCCTGAGCTGCCGTAAGTCTGAATATCCTGGGGTCCCTGAGCTGAAAAGAATACATGACAAGACCACTGAGAGAGGCCTTGAGACTATATGAAGAACCCATCCATTACAGCCCACAGTCATGTGAGTAATCCCAGCAGAGGCCCCACGAGTCAAGGAGCAGTGATGAGCCCAAACACTTATGAGCAAAACAAGACTGTTGTTTTAAGCCATTACGTTTTGAAGTAGTTTGTTAGGTACCAACAGATAGCCGAAATTACAAAAGGTTTCCAAATCCTTGACTAAAGATAAAAGGAGCTCAATCAATCAGTATCTGTCTCCCTCTCCACCCCTCCTTTCTCTGAGGTTGGGATGGAGAGAGTAAACCTGCTACAACAGATTCAGTTAGCATTTGAATCAAGCCAGTCATCCAATTATTACAAATTAACAGACCTAAACTGAAGAGCTCAAGTCCATGCTGTCTTTCAGGATTTAAGGAAAAATATTTGTACAAATTATCCTTACCAGTTTGACATTGGCATCTGGGTCTATATATTGTGCTCAGTTTTGCTGCAAGGTGAAATCAGGCTAAAAGTAAGCACACCATCGGATCTCTGTTATTGGTTAAAGGCAAGGCCTTAACCATTTTGAGCGATCAGGTACCCCTAATGAAAGCTATGGATCCTTTCTCCCTAAACAAACACACATGCAAAAAAAAAACACAGATTGCCATAAAATTTCAGTGGATTTTCAGCCCTGAGGATTCATGATCCTCAGGTTCAGAATCTGTATTAGAGGATTATTCAAAAATGGTCCACTGAACAATGCTAGCATTGTTAGAATTATGAGAAATTATTTCACTCAAATTCCTAAATAATCATTTTCCATTCATCAATGCAGAACCCAGCAATTCAAGTCTTGCATGACTTTAACATCCACCTATTTTGACTTGAAATTATTGCTCAATTCCAGTATCTTCAGCACAGACAAAAAAACCCTCAGAGAGGTGCCTCAGAATACACGTCACTCTAAAACAACTTGGTTGATATTAAGACTGTCTTCTGGGGACTGTGGTCCAGTCTCACGCTACTGGTATGGCGCAGGAGTAACTTGGGATTCTCACTCATAAACTTCATCAGGGTAAGAGTTCCGCTTCTTATCTCTTTAAATCCTTAGCACTACAACACTAAAATTGTACTGGCTTCTGATTATTAATAATGATATTGGTTGATCAGCATAGAGCAACAGTTCTTAAACTTTATAGTCTCAGGATTCCTCTTAAAAATCATTTAGAACTCCATAAAGCTTTTGTTAGGTTGGTTGTATCTACTGAAGTTTATCTGAAATATGTTTTATAAACATATAATTCATTTTAGGGTAATAAATCACACTGCTACTTATGAAAAGTATTTTAATAGTAACAATATGAAATACCTGTAAGGATATGATGACACCCTCGTTAAACGGTACTGTGTATATAAAATACAATTTCTTGAAAGCAGCAATAAAGCATCAATCTTAAAAACACATTTTTTTAAAACAACATTAGTAAGAAAAGTTGCACTGTTTTGCATTTTTTGCAAATCTCTTCAATGTCTGGCTTACTGGAAAGCAGCTGGATTTCCACATTTGCCTCTATGTTTCAATCTGTTGTGATATCCCAGGTCATGTTAATCTTTAGAAAACGCCATGAAAGAATGAGAGTGAAAAAGACAATGTCCCAGCATTATTGGGAAAATAGTTTTGGCCACCTGTTAGTGTCCTAGGTCCTTTATTTCTTCAAGTATCTCTTAAATAGCTGGAATTGAAACTGGAGCAATAAATTCTACAATACACTTTATAATTCCTTCTGTACACTGCTCTTTCCTCAGACTGCATAGTAAATCTCAACAAACTTCCTAGCCACTTCTGAGCATCAAAATAAAAAGCTGATGAAATAAAGCATTTACACCTTTCTTTCCTCCCTGGAAATCAAGTAAACAACTACCTAGGGAGATAGTTATAACTCCATTCCCATTTCAATTTGGGAGTTAATCTAGACTGTTAGTAAGAAGATCCACTCAAAACTAATCTAGATTATGGTTTAACCTTACAAATGCACGTTTTGTGCAACAGTACAAACCCACAAAAGCCTTACTTTCTCTCACCAAGTGGCACAAAACTGAACTGGGTTAAAAGCCAAGGGAATAGTGTGTTAAATTTAAAAGTTCAAGTACATTGTGGAGTTGAATGAGAAACAGTTTTCTAAATAACTATCACTAAACAAGCAAAAGGTTCAAAAATACTTTAAAAAGTCAAAGTCATCTAAGCAAACAAAACGAAGGCCAGATAAAAACCCTATTTAAAAAAAAAAAAAAAAAACCCTATAAAGTAAAAACTAGCCATAAACATTTTGTTGTTGTTTAGTCGCTTAGTCGTGTAGGACTTTACAACCCCATGCACTGTAGCCCTCCAGGCTCCTCTGTCCATGGGATTTCTCCGGCAAGAATACTGGAGTGGGTTGCCATTTCCTCCTTCAGGGGATCTTCCCGACCCAGGGCTCGAACCCGCATCTCCTGCATTGGCAGGCTGATTCTTTACTCTGAGCCACCAGCGAAGCCCATCAGCCACACACAAGGTTAACTAGAAATGAATGAGGAAGAAAAACTCACCACGGAAAATCGAACACTCCTGATTGAATGCAAATCCCAAGTAAATTCCTGCTAATAACATTGAGATGGAGCACTCTGCTATAACACGAAGCTTTCTGCAAATGTTCTGCAACTGCTTCAGGCACATGAAGTTTTCCTATCCTTTTCCTCAAAGGTTATCAGTCATCTTCAGGTTAACTCCCAGATGAAATGCTTTCTGTAGCTCTAGCAGTTTCGTTCTACTTTGTTTCTTGGTTATTCTGAGTGCTCTCTTCCAACTGGAGAGCTACTGAACCAATCCCGAGTGAGAAATGGGAAAGTACAAGGAAAGAGGCGACAGCTCTGCACCCCCACACGGAGAAACACTCAGAGCAGAGCAGCGGCGGCCTAGCTGCAATCCAAATGGAAAGCGGAGCTTTCGAGGTTCTCAGCAACACGAGACAATGTCTCCCTCCCTCCGTCCCCACGTCCCACTTCGCGACTATCTAAAGACCAAGAATCAAGAAGTGGAGTTCACCCGCTTTTCAGGGCCACAGAGCCTCCGGGGCAGGGATTCTCTCCCGTTACATAACTGGGGCCTAGGGCCCTGCTTCTGCAGTGAGTCCTCCGGAGAGGCAGGCGGGCGGGATCCTCAGGGACCCTCTTGGCAAAGTGGAAGCTGGGCTCTGCACCTGGTCCGCCCCGGAGAAAAGACAGGGACGACTGGAGGGAGGCCGCGACCAGAGGCGCTGGGGCACAGGAGGTGATGAGCCAGCCCGGAGAGGGGCAGGGTGGCTCCGAGAGGCCCGCGGCAGGCCCAGGCGTCTCCTGCCCTAGTCTTCTCCCCTCCCTCTTCAGCCCAGTCCCCACTGGCCGCCCCCTCCCCCATTCCGCGCTCCCCTCCCCCGCGCCTCCATCCCCGGCCCCAGCCGACCAGCAGGCGGACCTGCAGAGTAAGGCCTCGGCCACCGCCATCGGATGGCTCCCAGCCCGGTACCTGGTCAGACATGGTGACGGCGGTTTCCCCCGGGGTCTCCGCACACCAGGGGCCTCGGGTAGGTAGAACCTCGCTCCGGGGTTTACAAATCCGTCTCTCTACCCGACAGCACAACACCGCGGCTGGAGGGACTTCCGCTACGCCTTGCGTCACTTCCGCTACGCGCAGTGAGGACGGAGAGGGGAAAGAGGAAAGGCGACGCGGGAAAACTAGTGGAGGGCAGTGGGGGGCGGCGGGGG
>SJYX01024759.1:271779-375702 GCA_006410675.1 Oreotragus oreotragus | reverse complement strand
CGGTGGGCGGCGGGGGGCGGCGCGGGGCGGCGCGGGGCGGCGGGGGACGGGGAGGCTCCCCGAGCAAGGCTCACCGCAGGCTGGAGGACTGAGAGCGGGCTTTAGTTGTGGTCGCACAGATGAATTAATGACCGCAGCACCAAGATAGGCCTTGTGCCTCGGGCCCGAGCCCATCCTCTGAGGAAAAGTTTCCGGTGCCCAGTCTCTGTTTGGAACCGTACTGACAGGCCAGCCACCTCCCGCCGCCGACACCTTGCGCGTTTCTGAAGGCTGAGCCAAAGTACTTCTGTTGTCTGCTTCTGGCCTTGCTCATCTACCTCCCTAAATAAACTGGACTGAATACCAGTGATTCTTAGCCTGGAGGTAACATTTTCGGTTGACCAACCCTGGCCAAACACACCTGAATTTAAAACAAACGAAACAAAACAATCGCATTGGGCGGGATTTTGATGGCTCCTGATGAAAAAGATGCTCCTGAAACTTTAGGAGCATCTTTAGCTCCTAAACTGGTAGTGCGAAGAAGCTGATTCCCACCCTTGACTTGGTTGTTTTGAGTTAATGAAAGGTCTTTCCATGAGTTAGTTAAAAAAACAAAAAAATAGTGGCCCTACTGGCAAAAGCATAGAGCATAAGGATATGGATAAGCAGAATTGAATTGAGATTCCAGAATAAATGGATAGACTAAAAGAGAAGTTACTTGGACAACTGGGTATCCATATATAAAAGAATGACTTTGGATTACTAACTCAGAACATTTGAAAAGTTAAAATGAATCAAAGGCCTAAATGTAAGAGCTTAAACTTTAAAATACTTTGGAGAAAACATAGGTATAAATCGTCTTGACTTTGGATCAGCCACAAGCAACCAAAGAAAAATAAATAATATGGACCTCATCAAAAGATAAGGGATAGGAGAAAATATTTGCAAATAATATATCTCATAAAGGTCTAATATTTAGAATACATAAAGAACTATTATAATTCAACAATTAAAAGACAATCCAATTAAAAAATGGACAAACTATCTGAATAGAAATTTCTGTAAAAAAAGACGAATGGACACTAAAAGATGCTCAACATCATTTGCCATCATGGAAATGCAAATTAAAACCACAATGAGATAATGTTTAAGATCCTTTAGAAATATATCTATAACTGAAAAGAAAAATGAGTTCTGAAGAAATTGGAACTGTTGTACTGTACTTAATGGGAGCATAAAATGCTTTGGAAAACACTTCATTTGAAAAATATTCCTGCCTTCCTCAAACTATTATGTATAAAATTACCATGACCCAGTAATTCTAATAGATATACACCCAAGGAATTGAGGACATATGTTCAGACAAAAATGTACACAAATATGCACAGCAGCCATATTCATAGCAGAAAAAGAAAAACAACCCAAATGTGCATCAGCTGACTAATAGATAACCAAAAGTGGTATAGCCATACAAAGAAAAGTTATTAGGCACAAAAGGGAAGGAATGAAGTGCTCATACAAGGTGGATGAAACTTGAAAACATTATGCTAAGTGAAAGAAGCCATTTGCAAAGTATGATTCTGTTTATATAACGTATCCAGAATAGGTAAGTCTATAGATACAGAAAATAGATTAGTAGGCTACTGCTTCAGTGAATTCTACTAGGGCTGGAGAATTGAGGGGAAATGGGGAGTGAGTATTAAAGGGCAAAGTTTTTTTGCAAGGGGTGATCAAAGTGCTTTAAAATCGAGTGATGATTGTATAGCTCTGTAAGTATACTGAAAAAATACCAATTGTATAAATAAGTGAGCTGTATGATATGTTAATTGTATCTCTCAAACTATTATATAAAGCAAAAACTACAATGCTAATAAGTGAAGTATAGTGTATTATTAAGGGAGTGTATAGGATTTTCACATCCAATAACAATTGTCATGAAAATCTTCCAAAAAAATTGTTTTATTTGAAAAATATTTTTTTAAATAAGACTTTAAAATCTAAATTAAAATCCAGAGGGGAAGTTGAAATAGGCTAGAGCAGTGGTCTTAAAACGTTTTGACTATAGGACTCCTTTAAACTTTGAAATTGATTGAAGACTCTAAAGAGTTTTCCTTTGTGTGTTATATCTATTGATATTTACCATATTAAAGATTAAAACTGAGAAAATTTTAAACTATTAACTCATTGAAAAATAATAAATCATTTGTATATTAGCATAACATATTTGTATGAAAAATGACCATATTTTCCAAAAATAAAAAATAACTAGTGAGTAGTCACAGTGTATTTCATTTTTGCAAGTATCTTGAAGTTTCCTTAATGCCTGACTTGAAGACAGCAGGATAGTTATACATAATACTTCATTCAATTGTTACCATGGTTGTGGTTGGTTGAAATATGTAACAAAAAAAATCCAACCTCATACAGGCATGTAATTGGGGGAAGGCAGAAGACTATATTAGTAGCTAAATGTAATATCTTCTTCAATAGCACACCCAAACTTGACAAGTATAGTTTCTTAATTGAAATGTAGAATTTGAAACTGTATCAATGAACTTTTTGTACTCTGTTACAGTAAAAATCCATTGGTTTATTTTACACTTCAGGGAGGTCTTTTTTCCATGAATAATTTTGTAACATGATGGGTTGGTCATTTAGAAAAACATTGATTTGCTGAGTTATACAGGTTTCCTAAATGTTAACACACTTCATTATACAATATATAAAGATCATATTATTTTCACAGACATCAGAAAAAGTCTTTAAATACTGAGAAACTGTCAAATTCACAGTGATGAATACAGTTTTTCTAAAATGCTAATTTTTGTGTGAAAGGTTAAATCTTGTCATTGTCAGTTGTTTTCTTTAAGTGTTAGGCTCATCTGTTCAGTTTTTGAGAAAATGTCTGCTATATTTCCATTGGTTATTCCAATAATGAATAACCATTATTGACCTGTCATTCATTCTGACATAAAAATACTGTTCCTTTTTTAAAAACAGCTGAATAAGCTTATAACTCAATCTCTTGTGAGCTTTTTTTCCCCTACATATAGCCACCTTATGGGGAAGGCAATGGCACCCCACCCCAGTACTCTTGCCTGGAAAATCCAATGGACGGTAGTAGCCTGGTGGGCTGCAGTCCATGGGGTCGCTAACAGTTGGACAGACTGAGCGACTTCACTTTCACTTTTCTCTTTCATGCATTGGAGAAAGAAATGGCAACCCACTCCAGTATTCTTGCCTGGAGAATCCCAGGGATGGGGGAGCCTGGTGGGCTGCCGTCTATGGGGTCACACAGTCGGACACGACTGAAGTGACTTAGCAGCAGCAGCAGCAGCCACCTTATGGAACAGAAAAGACTGCTTTTCTTCGCATAGTATATTTTTTAAACATTACTCCAGCATTCAGTTCAGTTCAGTCTCTCAGTCGTGTCTAACTCTTTGTGACCCCATGGACTGCAGCATGCTAGACTTCCCCGTCCATCACCAACTCCCAGAGTTTACCCAAACTCATGTCGATTGAGTCAGTGATGCCATCCAATCATCTCATCCTCTGTTGTCCACTTCTCCTCCTGCCTTCAATCTTTCCCAACATCAGGGTCTTTTCAAATGAGTCAGCTCTTCGCATCAGGTGGCCAAAGTATTGAAGTTTCAGCTTCAGCATCAATTCTTCCAATGAATATTCAGGACTGATTTCCTGTAGGATGGACTGATTGGATCTCCTTGCATTCCGAGGGACTGTCAAGAGTCTTTTCCAACACCCCAGTTCAAAAGCATCAATTCTTCGGCACTCAGCTTTCTTTATAGTCCAACTCTCACATCCATACATGACTACTGGAAAAGCCATAGCCTTGATTAGATGAAGCTTTGTTGGCAAAGTAATGTTTCTGCTTTTTAATATGCTGTCTAGGTTGGTCATAACTTTTCTTCCAAGGATTAAGCGTCTTTTTATTTCATGGCTGCAGTCACCATCTGAAGTATTAAAACTTAGCAAATTAAAAAAAATAAATAAATAAAAAATAAAACTTAGCAAATTTAATGTTTGTTTCCTATTGCTGCTGTAAGAAATTCCCATAAACTTCATGGCTTACAACAATACAGGTTTATTTATCTTATAGTTCTGAAAGTCAGAAATCCTAAATTCAAGGTGTTGCTGAGTCAATATCTTCTGGAGGCTCTTGAGGAGAATTGTGAGGTGTTTTGTTTTGGCCATGATGAGGGATCTTAGTTCCCCTACTAGGGACTGAACCCATGCCTCATACAGTGGAAATGTGGAATCCTAGCCCTGAACCACCAGGGAAGTCCCGGGGATAATTTATTTTCTTCTCCAACTTCTAGAGACTGCCTGCATTCTTTAGTTCATTGCCCCTTCCTCCATCTTCAGGGCCTAGCTGCATCTTTCACAACTCCCTTTCTCTCTCCCCTTCTCCCTCTCCCTCTCTCTGTCTCCTTAGCTTCTGTGATCACATCTCCTCTAACTTTGATTCTTTTGTCTCCCTCTTTTAACAACTCTTAGAATTACATTGAACTACCCAGATAATCCAGGGTAGCCACCCTATCTCAAGATCCTTAATTTAAGTCACATAAGCAAAATATTTCTTTGCCAAGTGAAATAACATATTCACAGGTTTCAGGGATTAGGAAGTAGACATCTTTGGGATGCCATTAATTAGCCTACCATAATTAATTTACTGTTTCATCAATGACATTCTCAAGTGAAACTTTAAGTGCATCACAGTGAGGCATACAATGGATAATAGTATAGTTGGTGTCACTCTCTTGATTCATGCTAAAATGCCAGCAGTTTTACAAACCATTGGTTTTGCACCATTAGTGCCTATGTCCACACATTGGAAAAAGGAAATAATGTCTTAATATTATTATGAAAACTATCTTGACCTTGCAGACCTCCGTGAAAGTCCAAGGTCCTTCAGTAGTCCAAAGACCATATTTTGATCTAGAAGAAGGGAAGTAAAGGTTTTCCCTAGCCTAGACAAATGGCCGGGGAAGGCAATGGCACCCCACCCCAGTACTCTTGCCTGGAAAATCCAATGGACGGAGTAGCCTGGTGGGCTGCAGTCCATGGGGTCGTTAACAGTCGGACAGACTGAGCGACTTCACTTTCACTTTTCTCTTTCATGCATTGGAGAAGGAAATGGCAACCCACTCCAGTATTCTTGCCTGGAGAATCCCAGGGATGGGGGAGCCTGATGGGCTGCCGTCTATGGGGTCACACAGAGTGGGACACGACTGAAGTGACTTAGCAGCAGCAGCAGCAGCAGACAAATGGCAGGACATAAAGAAGCAAGCATTACAAGTTCTGTATAGTAGAAGCGTGGTTTGGAAAGAAGGAGCTAGAAGAAAACACCAAAAAGGAAAGTAAGGGCCCATAAGTCTAGTAAAGTAAGCCTGCTGCTGCTGCTGCTAAGTCACTTCAGTCGTGTCCAACTCTGTGCGACCCCATAGACGGCAGCCCACCCCGTCCCTGGGATTCTCCAGGCAAGAACAGTGGAGTGGTTTGCCATTTCCTTCTCCAAAAAGTAAGCCTAGTAAACCATTTTAAGAAATTTGGACTTAAACCTGAAAGGTATAAGGTTGGCAGTGAAGGGATGTGGGAGGCATAAAGTGTTTCTAATCAGTGGAAGCAATAATACCGGCTTGCAGTGTGAAAAATAGACAAAATAAGAGGGAAATAAGGAAACTGCAGCAGTAGTCAAGAAGAAAAAAAATGACAGGAAATCAGATCAATGGCAGTAGAGATGGAAATGGATATGATACAACCAACAGGTTTTGGAAATTGATTAGATTCTTTTTTTTTTTTAATTGAAGTATGTGTGCTAAGTCACTTTAATCTTGTCCAGTTCTTTGTGACCCCATGGATTGCAGGCTGCCAGCCTCCTCTGTCCATGGGATTTTCCAGGCAGGAATGCTAGAGTGGGTTGCCATGCCCTTCTCCAGAGTTATTAGAGTACAGTTGCTTTCCAATGTTGTGATAGTTTCTGCTGTACAGCAAAGTAAATCAACTCTACATATACACGTATCCCTCCTTTTTTGGACTTGCTTCCCATTTAGGTCACCACAGAGCATTTTTTTTTTTTAACCATAGAGCATTGAGTAGAGTTTCTGTGCTATAAAGTTGGCTTTCATTAGTCATCTATTTTATACATAGTAGTGTATATGTGTCAATCCCAGACTCCCAACCCATTCCACCACCACCCCTTTTTCCCTGGTATCAAATGTTTGATCTCTACATCTGTGTCTCTTTCTGCTTTACAAATAAGTTCATCTATACTATTTTTCTTTGTTAGATTCTGACTTGGGTAATTTGATGTGATGATGCATTTTGAGATTTGATAGAAAGCTTTTGAGAAGAGGAACAGATTTAAAAAAGAAAAAAATGATAAGATTTAAATGTAAATGTGAAGTGCACAGAGTCACTCAGGAAAACATGTCTAGCAGGCAACTGATACAATTTGAAGCACTGAGAGAAACCCAGGCTGAAGATAAGAGATTTGGAAATCACTGGCATATAAATGTTGATGATGATGATCATTCTTAACATTTATTTACCTGGCAGACCCTCTTCCAAGTACTATATGTTTGTTATTTTACTTAATCCTATAAGGTAAGTGATAATACTATCCTTATCTTCTATTAATAGATGCAAAAACAAAGGCAAGAGAGATTGAATTCACACAAATAAGTGACGTGTCTGTATTAAAACACAGGAGACATTTACTCCAGTTCCTTCAGTGATTTATATCAGGTAGAGAGGGCAGGATAAATGCTAACTGTAGGATGCCCATCAAAGTCATCTGTGGAGGTTTTCAAATTAAGCAAACCTCCTAGATTCAGATGAATGCACTTAGGAGTTAGTTCCTTTCTTCTTCACTCCTCAGTTTGAGAATCACGGATAAGGTAATCCACAGTTATTGCCAGGAGGCCTTACATTCCTCAGGGGTGTTATAACAATAATAGAGTGTCTTAAGATTTCAGAGGTGAGAAATTCTTGGTTATAACAAGGAATAGGGTGTGGTCTTGGAAGTGAGTGGCTAAAGTGTTCTGAGAAATGAAGGGATAGAGGAATATAAGATTAGGGTGTAATAAAATGGGTTATAACATAAAAATTAAAGCCACTCTAGAGGACAGTGGGCTTCCTAGGTGGCGCTAGGGATGAAGAACATGCCTGACAGTGCAGGAGAGGAAAGTGAGGAGGGTTTGATACCTGAGTCAGGAAGATCTCCTGGAGCAGGAAATGGCATCCAACTCCAGCATTCTTGCCTGGAGAAACCCTTGGACAGAGAAACGTAGAAGTCTGCTGTCCATAGGGTCGCAAAGAGTCAGACACGACGGAAGCAACTTAGCCCTAGAAGATTTGGGGAAGCCAGTGAACCAGTGACCAAGTTTAGTGTAAAGAGGAAAAGCAAGTTTTAAACTAAACTAAAGAATGCTGGTCTGAAAGTACTATTGGAAAGACTGGGAAACAGGAAGAACTTTAACCAATCTTTTAGTGTTTCTCAAACAAAATTCTTGAAGAAATTAAAATGAAACATTACCTGCAAATCTGTTCTGCACCCATGCCCTGGGCCATTCTTTTTTGTCGCCAGCTCTCCTTCCCTTCTGCAAAAAAGAATCACAACAGTGTTTTCCTACACTAGCAGGATACTCTGGATGAAGCAGAATTCCACAGCTATGTTAACTGATGGACAAACCAGCCAAGAATAAATTCCTGAGGTGAGGGATAAACAACTTCTTTGCTATTTGAGGGAATTAAGCCCTATCTGTGGAAGCCATTGCTAGTTGGAACATTTTGAAGGGCTGGAAAAGGCGTAAAAAGTAAAAGTAAGAAATGGTGGGAAAATGGCCTTTGTTAAAATGTGGTACCTTTTGCCTCAGGTGCAAAAGCAAAGTAACACAAAGTGGAAGGACTTCCCATCCATTGGCAGATCAACAGGCTTATAACTTCAACTATTCCTGTTTTTCTAATAATTTCCCTATTATTTCTGAAGATGAAGATTTTTCAATAAAACTATATGTTTGATATGAATAAAAAGTGCCTAAAATTAGAAACTGGTGAAATCTGTAATCGCCACACTCATTATTTTCTCACTGGGGAAAGAATTCAGAAGATAGAGAATTTTCTTTTTTTTTTTTAAGAAAAGGAAGAGAAAAAAATTGAGTCAAAGGGGAAAAAAACATAGAATGAAAAAATGTGACTTCTTGCTTTTTAGTGTCAAAATATGACTTAGGTGCTCTTTGGAGTGATTTTTGGACCTAGCCTATTTTCTGTTTCTGATTTCAAAATTTTAAGTTGTATTTATTGCAACAAATCCATTTTTTAAAACCTGTTAAATATTGACTAATGTCAGAATAAATTTTTTTTGGAAATCAAAAGGAAAATAGCCTCCTCAGATAAAAACAGATGGAACTTAACAAGGGGAAGCATTTCTAAACAAAATAGTTTACTTAAGTCACTATATCTCATAAAAATTACAAAGTTGGGACACAGTATCAGTAACATGTCTTATATTTTCCTCTTTAAAAAATCAGTTCAACCTAAACTGTGTGAAATTAACACTCTAACAATTAGTAAAGAATTATTTAAAGGACAATAATTTGATTGTACCCAGCAAATGGGACATATTCTAGAGACAAGAAACACAAATCTTAAATTAATTTAGTATTAACAACAGTGTTACCAATGTTATTCTGAAACAGTGCTGTGCTTAGTCACTCAGTTGTGTCCAGCTCTTTGCAACCTCATGGACTATAGCCTGCCAAGCTCCTCTGTCCACGGGGATTCTCCAGGGAAGAATACTGGAGTGGATTGCCATGCCCTCCTCCAGGGAATCTCCCCAACCCAGGGATCAACCCAGGTCTTCTGCATTGCAGGCAGATTTTTTTTACCATCTGGGCCACCATGGGAAGCCCAAGAATACTGGAGTGGGTAGCCTATCCCTTCTCTAGGGGAACTTCCCAACCCAGGAATCAAACCAGGGTATCCTGCAGGTAGATTCTTTACCAGCTGAGCTACCAGGGAAGCCTTATTCTGAAACTATTATGTAAAGATGTAAAGTATATATTTTGTTATCTTTTTAATATCTGTAAAATCAGTTAGATGCCCGCCTTTTTATTCCTAATATTGTTTGTTTATACTTTCTCTATTTTTCTTGAATAGTCTCATCAGAGTTGTATTAATTTTATCAATCATTTCAAAAACCAACTTTTTAATTTCTTGATTCTCTGTGTTGTATGTTTCTTGCTATTTTATTTCTGCTTTTATCCTACTTCCTTCCTTCTGCTTTCTTTGGGTTTAATCTGTTCTTTTTCTAGCTTCTTGAAGTTAATACTGAAATCACTGATTTTTAACTTTATATTCTTCATCATCTATAAAAGATTTCACTCCATATGTAGCTTCAGCTTCCTCCCAAAAATTTGACGTATAATTTTCATATTTTCATTATTTAACTAAAAATATTTTATAATGTTCACTGGGATTTCTTCTTTAACTCATGGATTATTTAGAAATTTATTCCTTAATTTCAAAATGTATGGTAATTTTCTACTTATCTTTTTGTTTTTAATATCTATCTCAAATAATATCTCTATTAATCTCAGAGAATATTCTGTACATAACTTCTGTGCTTTGGAGTTTGTTGAGACTTGCTTTAAGGCCTAGCATATGGTTAGTTTTGATAAGTGATACCCTGGAGAAGGAAATGGCAACCCATTCCAGCATTCTTGCCTGGAGAATCCCATGGGCAGAGGAGCCTGGAAGGCTACAGTCCTTGGGGTCACAAGAGTTGGACACAACTTAGTGACTAAACCACCACCACCACACATATCCTTGGAAAAAAAACGTTTTCTTCAGTTGAACTCTATAGTTTTTGACCCCTCACCCCCAAAGCTCTGTTTAGCTTCCCTATCTCTCAGCCACTGCTTTATGTTCACTTTCTCATTCCCATAGTCATCACCTTTGGGTTAACAAATTCTACAAAGAGAGAAATGGCACCAAAATAGGGGCTCACCTCTCTGGACTTCCCTCTTCTCTGGCAGCTTTTCCCTGAAAATCCTCACTGCCTAGGTAAGCCTCAGAGGCCTTTTTATTTTTTTTTTTGCTTTGGTGTCTTTGCTGAAAAGTAAGTTAACTGATATATGTCAGACTTTATGATATCTTGAAAGCAGATAATATAAGTCCTTGAACTTTGTTCTTCATTTTATTTTATTATTTTTAAAAAGTTTTATTGGAGTATAGTTGATTTACAGTGTTGTGTTAGTTTCTGCTGTACAGCAAAGTCAATCAGTTACACATATATGTGTGTGTGTGTATATCCACCCTTTTTTTAGATTCTTTTCCCATACAGGTCATTACAAAGTATTGAATAGAGTTTCCTGTGCTATACAGCAGGTCCTTATTAGTTATCTAGTTGATATATATAGTAGTATGTATATGTCAATCCCAATCTCCCAATTGATCCCTCTGCCCCTAGGGTCTTAACCTTGGGGCCCCAACATTTTATGAGCAGAAAATAGGCTGACAAAGCAGAGCAAACTACCCCAAAATACATGCAATGTCCACTTCACATATGACCAAGAAGAATAACCAAAAAACCTCCCAGAATGCATCGACAAGAAGCCTGGAGAACAATGGACAAGTGAGTTCCTCCCAAGGACTAGAATTAGACCTAAACAGGACCATATTCCCCACCACAAGGATCTGGGGTCCTTGGACAAATGACTGCTGTGTATTTCCCATCCTTCCCCACTTGCCGAATAGGAACTTTATTATATTATGTATACCCAGTACCCAGTCCTTGCTACACCTTGGCATTCTGAGTATGTGGGTACAGATACCTTGCCCTTTAGTTCATAAGTCTCTAGATCAAAAGAGACCTATGTCAATCAATGAGGGATAAGATTAAAAACAATTATGCCACATCCTTAGATTTACATGCCATCATTTTTAAAAATGAGATTAATCTGTAGAGACTGACATAGGAAAAATGTCCAAGCTATACTTAGTGTTTAAAAAAAAAAAGTATGCTTATTACTATTTCCATTTTTATAAAGAAAAAAAAAACTGCTATACCACTGCTAACTGTAGTACTATTGCTAATAACAGCAAACACCATTTATAAGACAATGCCCTATGTGAAATATAAATTATTTCATTTAAAATCTTCAGAACAACCCTATGAGATAACACTATCTGAAGATGAGCAAAATGGGGGACAAATAAGTATTGTAACTTACCCAAGAATTCATAGACAAAAAGCTGGAATTTGAACCCTGGCAGTCTGGCTAAGCCACAATGCCAAGCCACCTAATGTTTGTATGTAAGCTTATACACACACAGTTTACAATCATATACATCAAACTCTAAACAATAGTTCTTTATCAAGGAGGGATTACAATGACTTTCAAATTCTGTTACCTTTGAGGGGTAATATTTAGATTGTTTTTTACACCATGGATATACTACTTTTGTAAACAAAACTATTTAGTTCCTGCCATGAGCCAGGAAATGGCAACCAACTCCAGTATTCTTGCCTGGAAAATCCCATGGACGGAGGAGCCTGGCGGGCTACCGTGCATGGGGTCACAAAGAGTCAGACATGACTGATCTGCTAACACTATGAGCCAGGTACCAGGGAGAGANCCATGAGCCAGGAAATGGCAACCAACTCCAGTATTCTTGCCTGGAAAATCCCATGGACGGAGGAGCCTGGCGGGCTACCGTGCATGGGGTCACAAAGAGTCAGACATGACTGATCTGCTAACACTATGAGCCAGGTACCAGGGAGAGAATTTAGTAATAAGGTAGTTAACTACTAACAAATAACTCAAAGATCTCAATGTCTTAACAAAATTAACCTTTCTTTTTCACTCACATCACAGCCTGAATTGGGTGCTCAGCAGGCAGCTTTTCAAGAATTCTGCCTCCAGTCAACATGTGATGGCACCATCTTCTCAAGCAGAGACCTGCAAATATTTTCTGTAAAGGGACAGATAGCAAATATTTTAGGCTTTGTGGGGCATATTGTAATAACTACTCAATGATCCCATTGTGTCGTGAAAGCAACTATAGACAATATGTAAATAAATGGGCATGTTCCAGTGGGGCTTCCCTGGTGGCTCAGTGGTAAAGAACCAATGCAGAAGATTCGAGTTTGATCCCTGTATCAGAAAGATCCCCTGGAGAAGGAAATGGCAACCCAATCCAGTATTCTTGCCTGGGAAATCCCATGGACAGAGGAGCCTGGTGGGCTACAGTCCATGGGGTCGCAAAAGAGTCAGACACAACTTAGCAACTAAACAACAATGTTCCAATAAACCTTTATTAACAAAAATATATATTGGGCTAGATTTGACCTATGGGCCATAGTTTACCAACCCTGTTCCAAAGTCTTCTCAGAATCCTGAATTGAATCCTCTCTGCTTTCAAATGGTCAACAGAAAGAATGAGGAAGGCCTAGAAATGGGACATGATTTCAACCCATATCCTGTTGGCCAGAATCCACTCACATGGCTTCAGCCAAATGAGTCTAGGGTATATATTTTTCTTATGCTCAACGCAAGGAGAAGCCATTGCTCATCTGCTAGCAGGGATGTGGCACTGTCAGCTCTTTTTGTCACCGTATATTGTTTACTATTTTTTCTTTGTATAGATAATGCTTTCTGCAAGAGGACAGCTGAAAGTCCCCCTCCATGCCCTCCTCCCATCCCCGCCCTCCCCGGTAAATACATCCAGCTCAAAGTCCAAGCTCTCCAGGTGTTGTTCAGTTTTCTTCATCAGGCTCAGATATGACTCTTTATGGTCCAATGACCTATGAACTAAAAAGACAAGTCATCTTCCCAGACACACCCACTGGTAACTCAAGGAAGACTGAAGACTGTGAAAAACATTCTTAATCAGAAAAAGGAAAAACTGAAGACACACATTATTCACTGGGCCACAGCAATTCTGAAATCCCACTGGGTAAACATGTGAAGGTCTCCTTCTCTGGGGGTGGGTCAACCTCTCATGTGGTTCTGATACCTCACAACAGCCTGCTACCCTACAAAGATGCCTCATGCCCCTCAAGCTCTAATATCCTGCACTGGGTAGTCATCCACAGGGAAGTCTCCCTCCCCTGCCCAAGTTCTGACATCTTTTTTTTTTTTTTGTACTTATTTGACTGGGCCAGGTCTTAGTTGCAGCATGTGGGAAATACTTCGCTGACCAAGGATCGAACCTGAGACCCCTGCATTGGGAGTGTGGAGTCTTAGCCACTGGACCACCAAGGAAGTCCCAAGTTCTGACATCTCTTTCTAACCCTCCCCTCTATAGGAAACCCTTCTCACCCCAGGCTCTTCACTCCTATTCAAGTAACACCAGGACATTAGTTAATGACGCTACCTAATGACATAGTTCCATAAGGAAAAGAGAGAAAAAAGAAGAGAAAGTGAAGGGAAAAGAGGAAGAGGAAAAGAAAAAGGTCAAAAACTTCTTATCTCTTACTATGGAAGTCTAGGAGTAGCCAGAGCTTTTACTTGCAAGGCTCTAAATTTTTGCCTCTGTTTTCTTCCATTTCCTACAATCCCATGAAAGAATTCTTTCCTGATCTCATCTCTTTCTTATAATATCTTGACACACACCACTAAAAATAACCTCTATTAAATTTCTGTTTTCTATTTTGGGCACCCAGGACTGGGTAGACACATGGTCTGCTGCTCAAGTAGCCTCAGGCAACAATGTTGCAAAATGTGTTGCTGCTGCATCTCATGGCTAACCATCTTTTCAGCCACTGATACTGTTTGTTGCAACCCTTGTGCTCTGTAAATGCCACATAGGTTTTTGGAGGTTTTTTGTTTGTTTTGCAGTAGCGTTCCACTTCAAGCAGTGAACAAAACAAAGTCTACCCAGTACTTTCCTGGCACTCCAGTAGTTAAGACTCTGCACTTCCACTGCAGGGGATGTGGCTCTCATCCCTGGTCAGGAGACAGTAAGTTCCTGCATGCTACATGGCATGGCCAGAAAACAAAACCATAAAGCGTCTTCTCTCCCTGAGCTTCCATTCTATAGGATGTTTTTGTTTTGTTTTAATTTTATTTACTTACTTATTTTTGGCTTTGCTGGGTCTTTGTTGCTGCGTAGGCTTTTCTTTACTTGTGGCAAGTGGGGGCTAGTCTCTTGTGGAGCACTGGCTCTAGGGCACAAGGGCTTTAGTAGTTGCAGATCCCAGGTTCTAGAGAAGAGGTTCAGTAGTTGTGGCGCTGGGGCTCAGTCACTCCACAGCATGTGGGATCTATCATGGATCAGGGACTGAACCATGCCTCCTGCATTGGCAGGTGGATTCTTTACCACTGAGCCACCAGAGAAGCAGGGGTTTAGTCACAAAGTCATGTCTGGCACCCCATTGACTATAGCCTAGCCTACCAGGCTCCTTCCCAGGCAAGAATAAAGTATGGTTTTATTTGGGGAAGGACATGCTTGTTTTAAAATATGCTCCAGATTTGTTTGTTTCTTTTGTGTGTTTTTTTGTTTTAGGATTCGTTTTAATCAGATATAGCAAGATGTTGTTCAGTTGCTCAGTCCTGTCCGACTTTTCGCAACATGCAGACGAAAATGACTGTCATGAAGGAAGAAGTTTGTATACTCATAGATCCCTAGAAGCAGGAGACATGGCACACCACACAGGACCACATGCGGAAGCACCATGAGGCACGGGAGTGAGGGGAAAGCATGGGCAAAAGACCTTATTGTGGTTTTCACAGGAAGGAAAGGGTGAGGCAGGGTAAGCAGGCTGAGCAGGTTTAGGACTGGACAGTTCGATTTTGATAGAGAACTGCAGGGGTGGTCCCTAGGTGTCTGTGTCCCATATCTGGCCCAGGAGTGATTTAAGGCAGGATAGTAGCATCCTGAACTGCAACAGCCTGATGAAAGGAGATGGGTAGGGGTGTGGACTCAGGATTGACTGGCTTGTCTGTTCCCAAGCAAGTCCTTTACTATCTCTAGGAATTAAACAGGGAGGGGCAGCCCTCCCTTGGCCCTTAAGGTCACCATAACATTTGGACTATTTTAAAAAGTGATTAATGCAATCACTGACTAGAAGAGAATCCTATCTCCATCCCAGTTCATTTCACTTGGAACATTTCTATCTATTTCAGTTCAGTTCAGTTCAGTCGCTCAGTCGTGTCTGACTCTTTGTGACCCCATGATTTGCAGCACACCAGGCATCCCTGTCCAATACCAACTCCCAGAGTTCACTCAGACTCAGGTCCATTGAGTCGGTGATGCCAATCAGCCATCTCATTCTCTGTCGTCCCCTTCTCCTCCTGCCCCCAATTCCTCCCAGCATCAGAGTCTTTTCCAATGAGTCAACTCTTCTCATGAAGTGGCCAAAGTACTGGAGTTTCAGCTTTAGCATCATTCCTTCCAAAGAACACTCAGGGCTAATCTCCTTTAGAATGGATTGGTTGGATCTCCTTGCAGTCCAAGGGACTCTCAAGAGTCCTCCAACACCACAGTTCAAAAGCATCAATTCTTTGGTGCTCAGCTTTCTTCACAGTCCAACTCTCACATCCACACATGACCACTGGAAAAACCATAGCCTTAACTAGACGGACCTTTGTTGGCAAAGTAATGTCTCTGCTTTTGAATAGGTCATAACTTTTCTTCCAAGGAGTAAGCGTCTTTTAATTTCATGGCTGCAGTTATCAACTGCAGTGATTTTGGAGCCCCCAAAAATAAAGTCTGACACTGTTTCCACTGTTTCCCCATCTATTTCTCATGAAACTCAAATAGTATATCAGTCAGCCACCTCATCTCTTGTCCAAATATCCAGATTCAAAAAATCTCATACATCATCCAGATTCAAAAATCATCAAGATTTTGCACAGTTCCTCCTCTCTCTCACTATCCCTTCTCCAGGGAATCTTTCTGAACCAGGAATCAAACTGGGGTCTCCTGTGTTGCAGGTGGATTCTTTACCAGCTGAGCTACCAGGAAAGCCCACTACTGCTATCTAGGAAACTTCAAGTAAGGTTTAGGTATAAACGTCATCTCAACAGTTTTATTATTTTGAATTTGCGATTTGAATTGGAGAAGGACTGTAATTAAAAACTTTTCAGAGGAGACAATATGAGCGTAAGTCATATAAGTAACTATTAATCTCTGTAAGCCAAATAAAACAGTGGAAGTGAAGTTTCTCAGTTGTGTCCAACTCTTTGTGACCCCATGGACTGTATAGCCTACCAGGCTCCTCTGTCCATGGGATTTTCAAGGCAAGAGTACTGGAATGGGTTGCCATTTCCTTCTCCAGGGGGTCTTCCCGACCCAGGGATCAAACCCGGGTCTCCTGAGTTGTAGGCAGATGCTTTTTCCGTCTGAAACAGAGGCCCTGTTAAATTGAAGATAATTTTTAATACTTTTATTCTGGAACTAGGCAATAGTATACTAACATCTTTACTCAGAAAGTATTTCACACACACACAAATAAGTAGAATCTTATTGGAATCTTGGGCAAGCAAGGGGTTTCTGAAGAAAATTCTCACTGGATCTCTCCCCAAGTCATGCACTGTGTTTTGTAATATTTGTTTGGATTAATCTAGGTTATGGATTAATCCAGGGGCATGACTTTAAGATTTATTAATACTTTGTTTATACCTGTAGCTCTCCCTCACAACTTGACTTGGTTCATTTGTATATTTATATGGGAGTTTCCTGACTTCCCTGGTGGCTCAGACAGTAAAGCGTCTGTCTACAATGTGGGAGACCCGGGTTCAAGCCCTGGGTTGGGAAGATTCCCTGGAGAAGGAAATGGCAATCCACTCCAGTACTATTGCCTGGAAAATCCCATGGACAGAGGAGCCTGGTAGGCTACAGTCTATGGGGTCGCAAAGAGTCAGTCACAACTGAGCAACTTCACTCACTTATGTGAGTTTCCTATTTACTTTCAAGAAAGGGGAGAGAAAAAGTCATGCCTCCAGAACCCTTTAGATTTCTCAGGAGATGGTGAAATTCCAGACAAGCTTAAACAGTAAGTCCTCTATTTAGATTTCCATTCTATCATATATCCATATACTTATTCATTCCTATACTTGTGAATCCATTTTAAACTGACTCTTTTCTTTATTCTAAATCTATATGCCCGAAGTTAGCCAAACTGAAGAGTTTAGAGCCATCTGTCCTGTTTAGAGAGTACTCAGTCCTCCACAAGACTGCCCTCACTTCAGACACTAGCTGCAAGTTGAGAGGGTTCCCAAAACCACCCTCAGATAATTCACTAGAAGGACTCACAGAATTTACTGACAGCTGTTATACTCATGCTTACAATTTATTACAGCCAAGTATATGGGCCAAACTAAGATCATAGCATCCAGTCCCATCACTTCATGGCAAATAGATGGGGAAACAATGGCAACAGTGGCTGACTTTATTTCTGGGGGCTCCAAAATCACTGCAGATGGTGATTGCAGCCATGAAATTAAAAGATGCTTACTCCTTGGAAGGAAAGTTATGACCAACCTAGACAGCATATTAAAAAGCAGAGACATTACTTTGGCAGCAAAGGTCCATCTAGTCAAAGCTAAGGTTTTTCCAGTGGTCATGTATGGATGTGAGAGTTGGACTATAAAGAAAGCTGAGTGCCAAAGAATTGATGCTTTTGAACTGTGGTGTTGAAGACTCTTGAGAGTCCCTTGGACTGCAAGGAGATCCAACAAGTCCATCCTAAAGGAGATCAGTCCTGGGTGTTCATTGGAAGGACTGATATTGAAGCTGAAACTCCAGTACTTTGGCCACCTGATAGGAAGAGCTGACTCATTTGAAAAGACCCTGATGCTGGGAAAGATTGAGGGTGGGAGGAGAAAGGGACAACAGAGGATGAGATAGTTGGATGACATCACTGACTCAATGGATATGGGTTTGAGTGAACTCCAGGAGTTGGTGATGGACAGGGAGGCCTGGTGTGCTGCAGTCCGTGGGGTTGCAATCTCCCTTTGTTCCTCAACCAGGGATTAAACCCACACCCTCAGCAGTAAAAGCACAGAGTCCTAACCACTGGACCACCAGGGAAGGGAATTCACCCAGTTTTTCTTTCATTGTATACATTTTTTCCCCTTTGATGGTGATTTTCCTGATTGCATACTAATGAAAGATTTTTACCACCAATTAATCTATAATAGTTTTCAGAGAAAGGGTAGACAGCTATAGATACAGAAATACAAATTAACCATCATAAAAGCTATCTAACTTTTTTTGCAGGGAAGGAAAAGGCTTTTTTTCATTCATACAGAAAATTAAACCAGTAGTCATAGTTCAACCTTAACCACGGGTTGAAAGGAAACACAGAACACCGTACTCACCAGTTGGTTTTAGCAGTTCCAAACCTCAAAAAAACTTTCTGTTCACAGACAGATACATTAATTTTAGTTCTTTAGTTCATAATGACCTACAAACAAGAAAAACAATACAGAGTGCCAAACCAAATAAATAGAAAGACAAACCAACAAGAATTTAAAAAGAAAAACTCGAAAAACATAAAAAGCAAGATACTTTGACTTCTGCTACCCAATCATGACCAGATTCCCTCTGGCTGGCTGCCATCTGGTGTAGACTAAATGGTTATATCATAAACAACTAAATGCCAGATTCAATGTTTCTGCCACCAGTTGTACACAAATCAAAACCAGAACTACATCCAAACTTTACATTAACTAGAAACACAGAACCAGAAACCCAGAGATTTAGTCCAAGTAAACTCTGTTGTCACATGAGAGTGAACTCAGGAGTTAGCAAGATTATGTCTAGTGAAAATAGCCCATTGGTTCCCTTCTCTGGCAATGCAGTGTACTCAGATCTTATAGGTAAAATGCACCTGGAATTCTCAGTGGAATCTGAAACTGCCAAAAGAAGACTAGAGAGAAAGTAATTTAGAAAAAAAAAATGTTACTTGCCAAGAAGTTATTAAGGGGGCCAGTATTTAAAAGGCTGGCTCACCACAAAACAAACCAGAATAAATGAACAAACATGTATGTATTAAAAGGAAAATACCCAAAAAGTTGGCAAGTTTATCAAGTTAACAATCTGTAAATAGAGGAAAAATAACAATTTTCTCACACAATTATCTGTAAAGCTTCCCCCCATATCTTCAGATAGTCTCAGTGCAAAAGTCAAAAACAGAATTGTTTTTGTTTGAGAGTCAGTAATTTATAGGACGGCTCAAGGTTTCATTTAATTTGGGATCCAGAGCTGGATCCTGGCTTTGTCCTGTTTTGTTTTTGTTTTTCCAGTGTGCAAAGTGGTGTATGTGCTGAAAGGTAGTCATGGGGGATCCAGTTGCTTGCTGCTTCAAAGACAGTAAACAGGTCAGATTGGTGGAAAGCAAAGTTTGCTTTATTTCAGATGCCAGCAACTGGAGGGGCAGGTGGAGGATGACAGACATCTGTCCAAAGGCCGACTCTGCCTTGCACCGCCCCACACCCCCCCACCACCCCACAAGGAGAGGGTGAGAACTTTTATAGACAGAGCATGGGGGGATGGTTACATGCAGAAACAGCACAGTCATGTCTAACAGTCATCTTCAAATTGGTCATCACTGGTCTGACTACCATCATCTTGGTTGTTTTAGGTACAGTTAATCTTTAGTTCCTGGGTGCACTTGTTCCCATTTCTTTGCAGTCAATTCTCAGAATTGTGGCAGCTCAGGTCCTGGGTACAGTCTGGTCATCAGGTAATTAACTTCTCCACCTGAGGTTCTAGTATCCATAAGACAGCTCACAGGATATGGCTCAGAATATTATCTACAGCCCTTGAGAAAGAACTGAGGATCCGTGACCATGCTTAATGACTACATTATCATTTAGTCTCCTTTGCTGGTTTTCCTCTGTTTCAGCATTTCTCACTTCTCTGATTAAACTTATTCTTTGACTAAAGTTTTCCACGGGCAAAAGGCAGGCACACAGTGGGGGGCAAGCACCACATGGTCCTGTTCCGTTTCATGTGTGTATGTTTGTTTCCTATCAGGGGGATGCAGTATGTATGGTTATCCTTAGTAGAAGCAGTCAGTGTCAATTTAGTTTCACATTGCTTTAGTTTCCTTCTTGACATCTCCCTCCACTAGTCTATCTGAATTATTATTTTAACTTAATTGAATTGCATGGTAACAAAGGCCATTTACTGAGTATTTATGTCAAACAAAAATATTATCTTATTTAACAGTCACAAAAACTCTGTGAGGTAAATGTTACTCTTATTTTATACACACACACAAAAAGTACCAAAGAAGTTAAATCATTTACTCAAGGACCCAAAGACCTATAAGTAGTAAGAGGCGAGGCTGAGGTTTAGACTCTTGCTTACTTCTGTTGTATCATTTTATATTATATTAATTGTCTTTCTCCACCAATCATAGGCTCCTTGACAGCAAGGATTATGTACTTCATGTCTTTGAATGACCAAAACAAAATATATGATCTAGTATGTAGTAGGTATATTAAAAATTATATATCTTTTAGAATTTTATAATTGTTTAACACACATAGATCTTATTTTTGAAAAACTAGTAAGCTCCTTGCAGGCAAGGAATATAGAAATTAAAACAGAAATGGTAATGTCAAAGGTAAATGCCAGCTGATGGTCTGCCTGGGCCCATATTAAGATGTGGTTTAAGATTTGGACCTTAGCTTTACAAGTCAGTTCAGTTCACTTCAGTCGCTCAGTTGTGTCGGATTCTTTGCAACCCCATGGCCTGCAGTACTCCAGGCCTCCATGTCCATCACCAACTCCCAGAGTTTACTCAAACTCATGTCCATTGAGTTGGTGATGTCATCCAACCATCTCATCCTCTGTCGTCCACTTCTCCTCCTGCCCTCAATCTTTCCCAACATCAGGGTCTTTTCAGATGAGTCAGCTCTTCCTATCAGGTGGCCAAAGTACTGGAGTTTCAGCTTCAGCATCAGTCCTTCCAATGAACACTCAGGACTGATCTCCTTGCAGTCCAAGGGACTCTCAAGAGTCTTCTCCAACACCCCAGTTCAAAAGCATCAGTTCTTCGGTACTCAGGTTTTTTTATGGTCCAACTCTCACATCCATACATGACTACTGGAAAAACCATAGTCTTGACTAGACGGACCTTTGTTGGCAAAGTAATGTCTCAGGTTTTTAATATGCTGTCTAGGTTGGTCACAGCTTTTCTTCTAAGGAGCAAGCATCTTTTAATTTCAGAAACTCAATTCTGGCCATGTATTCAGAGCTGATTAGTTAGAGGGAATGCTCATTTTTTTCCAAGCTCAAAAGAACATGATGCATGGGCAAAACCATATTTTAGCTGGTCAGAGACGAGACTTTCTTAGACTGGTTTGTCACCAGAACACAGATCACCTTTGTGTTTCTCTGCATAGAGTAGTCCCCAAAGTTTGTGTCTCAATGTTCAAGAAACCCTAGAATGGACCTAGACAGGAACTCAATTAGATGCATTTGATTTACATAAGGCCCATGGGTATGATAAGGGAAAAACTTGGGTTGGATTACTTAACTTTTCTGAGAAGGAAAATGATACTTACAATAAGAGTATCTACTGCCCAAGTTTCCTACGAAGACTATATCATATGACANTGCCTGGAAAATCCCATGGACAGAGGAGCCTGGTAGGCTACAGTCTATGGGGTCGCAAAGAGTCAGTCACAACTGAGCAACTTCACTCACTTATGTGAGTTTCCTATTTACTTTCAAGAAAGGGGAGAGAAAAAGTCATGCCTCCAGAACCCTTTAGATTTCTCAGGAGATGGTGAAATTCCAGACAAGCTTAAACAGTAAGTCCTCTATTTAGATTTCCATTCTATCATATATCCATATACTTATTCATTCCTATACTTGTGAATCCATTTTAAACTGACTCTTTTCTTTATTCTAAATCTATATGCCCGAAGTTAGCCAAACTGAAGAGTTTAGAGCCATCTGTCCTGTTTAGAGAGTACTCAGTCCTCCACAAGACTGCCCTCACTTCAGACACTAGCTGCAAGTTGAGAGGGTTCCCAAAACCACCCTCAGATAATTCACTAGAAGGACTCACAGAATTTACTGACAGCTGTTATACTCATGCTTACAATTTATTACAGCCAAGTATATGGGCCAAACTAAGATCATAGCATCCAGTCCCATCACTTCATGGCAAATAGATGGGGAAACAATGGCAACAGTGGCTGACTTTATTTCTGGGGGCTCCAAAATCACTGCAGATGGTGATTGCAGCCATGAAATTAAAAGATGCTTACTCCTTGGAAGGAAAGTTATGACCAACCTAGACAGCATATTAAAAAGCAGAGACATTACTTTGGCAGCAAAGGTCCATCTAGTCAAAGCTAAGGTTTTTCCAGTGGTCATGTATGGATGTGAGAGTTGGACTATAAAGAAAGCTGAGTGCCAAAGAATTGATGCTTTTGAACTGTGGTGTTGAAGACTCTTGAGAGTCCCTTGGACTGCAAGGAGATCCAACAAGTCCATCCTAAAGGAGATCAGTCCTGGGTGTTCATTGGAAGGACTGATATTGAAGCTGAAACTCCAGTACTTTGGCCACCTGATAGGAAGAGCTGACTCATTTGAAAAGACCCTGATGCTGGGAAAGATTGAGGGTGGGAGGAGAAAGGGACAACAGAGGATGAGATAGTTGGATGACATCACTGACTCAATGGATATGGGTTTGAGTGAACTCCAGGAGTTGGTGATGGACAGGGAGGCCTGGTGTGCTGCAGTCCGTGGGGTTGCAATCTCCCTTTGTTCCTCAACCAGGGATTAAACCCACACCCTCAGCAGTAAAAGCACAGAGTCCTAACCACTGGACCACCAGGGAAGGGAATTCACCCAGTTTTTCTTTCATTGTATACATTTTTTCCCCTTTGATGGTGATTTTCCTGATTGCATACTAATGAAAGATTTTTACCACCAATTAATCTATAATAGTTTTCAGAGAAAGGGTAGACAGCTATAGATACAGAAATACAAATTAACCATCATAAAAGCTATCTAACTTTTTTTGCAGGGAAGGAAAAGGCTTTTTTTCATTCATACAGAAAATTAAACCAGTAGTCATAGTTCAACCTTAACCACGGGTTGAAAGGAAACACAGAACACCGTACTCACCAGTTGGTTTTAGCAGTTCCAAACCTCAAAAAAACTTTCTGTTCACAGACAGATACATTAATTTTAGTTCTTTAGTTCATAATGACCTACAAACAAGAAAAACAATACAGAGTGCCAAACCAAATAAATAGAAAGACAAACCAACAAGAATTTAAAAAGAAAAACTCGAAAAACATAAAAAGCAAGATACTTTGACTTCTGCTACCCAATCATGACCAGATTCCCTCTGGCTGGCTGCCATCTGGTGTAGACTAAATGGTTATATCATAAACAACTAAATGCCAGATTCAATGTTTCTGCCACCAGTTGTACACAAATCAAAACCAGAACTACATCCAAACTTTACATTAACTAGAAACACAGAACCAGAAACCCAGAGATTTAGTCCAAGTAAACTCTGTTGTCACATGAGAGTGAACTCAGGAGTTAGCAAGATTATGTCTAGTGAAAATAGCCCATTGGTTCCCTTCTCTGGCAATGCAGTGTACTCAGATCTTATAGGTAAAATGCACCTGGAATTCTCAGTGGAATCTGAAACTGCCAAAAGAAGACTAGAGAGAAAGTAATTTAGAAAAAAAAAATGTTACTTGCCAAGAAGTTATTAAGGGGGCCAGTATTTAAAAGGCTGGCTCACCACAAAACAAACCAGAATAAATGAACAAACATGTATGTATTAAAAGGAAAATACCCAAAAAGTTGGCAAGTTTATCAAGTTAACAATCTGTAAATAGAGGAAAAATAACAATTTTCTCACACAATTATCTGTAAAGCTTCCCCCCATATCTTCAGATAGTCTCAGTGCAAAAGTCAAAAACAGAATTGTTTTTGTTTGAGAGTCAGTAATTTATAGGACGGCTCAAGGTTTCATTTAATTTGGGATCCAGAGCTGGATCCTGGCTTTGTCCTGTTTTGTTTTTGTTTTTCCAGTGTGCAAAGTGGTGTATGTGCTGAAAGGTAGTCATGGGGGATCCAGTTGCTTGCTGCTTCAAAGACAGTAAACAGGTCAGATTGGTGGAAAGCAAAGTTTGCTTTATTTCAGATGCCAGCAACTGGAGGGGCAGGTGGAGGATGACAGACATCTGTCCAAAGGCCGACTCTGCCTTGCACCGCCCCACACCCCCCCACCACCCCACAAGGAGAGGGTGAGAACTTTTATAGACAGAGCATGGGGGGATGGTTACATGCAGAAACAGCACAGTCATGTCTAACAGTCATCTTCAAATTGGTCATCACTGGTCTGACTACCATCATCTTGGTTGTTTTAGGTACAGTTAATCTTTAGTTCCTGGGTGCACTTGTTCCCATTTCTTTGCAGTCAATTCTCAGAATTGTGGCAGCTCAGGTCCTGGGTACAGTCTGGTCATCAGGTAATTAACTTCTCCACCTGAGGTTCTAGTATCCATAAGACAGCTCACAGGATATGGCTCAGAATATTATCTACAGCCCTTGAGAAAGAACTGAGGATCCGTGACCATGCTTAATGACTACATTATCAAGTCAATTCTCAGAATTGTGGCAGCTCAGGTCCTGGGTACAGTCTGGTCATCAGGTAATTAACTTCTCCACCTGAGGTTCTAGTATCCATAAGACAGCTCACAGGATATGGCTCAGAATATTATCTACAGCCCTTGAGAAAGAACTGAGGATCCGTGACCATGCTTAATGACTACATTATCATTTAGTCTCCTTTGCTGGTTTTCCTCTGTTTCAGCATTTCTCACTTCTCTGATTAAACTTATTCTTTGACTAAAGTTTTCCACGGGCAAAAGGCAGGCACACAGTGGGGGGCAAGCACCACATGGTCCTGTTCCGTTTCATGTGTGTATGTTTGTTTCCTATCAGGGGGATGCAGTATGTATGGTTATCCTTAGTAGAAGCAGTCAGTGTCAATTTAGTTTCACATTGCTTTAGTTTCCTTCTTGACATCTCCCTCCACTAGTCTATCTGAATTATTATTTTAACTTAATTGAATTGCATGGTAACAAAGGCCATTTACTGAGTATTTATGTCAAACAAAAATATTATCTTATTTAACAGTCACAAAAACTCTGTGAGGTAAATGTTACTCTTATTTTATACACACACACAAAAAGTACCAAAGAAGTTAAATCATTTACTCAAGGACCCAAAGACCTATAAGTAGTAAGAGGCGAGGCTGAGGTTTAGACTCTTGCTTACTTCTGTTGTATCATTTTATATTATATTAATTGTCTTTCTCCACCAATCATAGGCTCCTTGACAGCAAGGATTATGTACTTCATGTCTTTGAATGACCAAAACAAAATATATGATCTAGTATGTAGTAGGTATATTAAAAATTATATATCTTTTAGAATTTTATAATTGTTTAACACACATAGATCTTATTTTTGAAAAACTAGTAAGCTCCTTGCAGGCAAGGAATATAGAAATTAAAACAGAAATGGTAATGTCAAAGGTAAATGCCAGCTGATGGTCTGCCTGGGCCCATATTAAGATGTGGTTTAAGATTTGGACCTTAGCTTTACAAGTCAGTTCAGTTCACTTCAGTCGCTCAGTTGTGTCGGATTCTTTGCAACCCCATGGCCTGCAGTACTCCAGGCCTCCATGTCCATCACCAACTCCCAGAGTTTACTCAAACTCATGTCCATTGAGTTGGTGATGTCATCCAACCATCTCATCCTCTGTCGTCCACTTCTCCTCCTGCCCTCAATCTTTCCCAACATCAGGGTCTTTTCAGATGAGTCAGCTCTTCCTATCAGGTGGCCAAAGTACTGGAGTTTCAGCTTCAGCATCAGTCCTTCCAATGAACACTCAGGACTGATCTCCTTGCAGTCCAAGGGACTCTCAAGAGTCTTCTCCAACACCCCAGTTCAAAAGCATCAGTTCTTCGGTACTCAGGTTTTTTTATGGTCCAACTCTCACATCCATACATGACTACTGGAAAAACCATAGTCTTGACTAGACGGACCTTTGTTGGCAAAGTAATGTCTCAGGTTTTTAATATGCTGTCTAGGTTGGTCACAGCTTTTCTTCTAAGGAGCAAGCATCTTTTAATTTCAGAAACTCAATTCTGGCCATGTATTCAGAGCTGATTAGTTAGAGGGAATGCTCATTTTTTTCCAAGCTCAAAAGAACATGATGCATGGGCAAAACCATATTTTAGCTGGTCAGAGACGAGACTTTCTTAGACTGGTTTGTCACCAGAACACAGATCACCTTTGTGTTTCTCTGCATAGAGTAGTCCCCAAAGTTTGTGTCTCAATGTTCAAGAAACCCTAGAATGGACCTAGACAGGAACTCAATTAGATGCATTTGATTTACATAAGGCCCATGGGTATGATAAGGGAAAAACTTGGGTTGGATTACTTAACTTTTCTGAGAAGGAAAATGATACTTACAATAAGAGTATCTACTGCCCAAGTTTCCTACGAAGACTATATCATATGACAAGCACTGAAAACCAACAAATACACTAGTTGTTACATTGATAAGAATTCTAATTCATTAGATCATTGGAGTCACTCCAATAGTGGTCCTACTGTTCTGAGAATGTACCAAGGCAAGGCACCCTCTTGCCTTGGTGACTTTGAACATGTTGTTCTGTTTGCCTCTTTTCCTTTATGTGTCTTCATTTATTCAAATGTAAGCTTCTTAATGAAACTTTTCCTGACTATCCTAAAACATCTACTTCTTCCTGCTTTTCCTCTGTACTATCTATATCATCTACTACACTAGATATTTATGTATTTTCTGTTTCTTCTTACTAGCTTGAGCTTCCCTGATAGCTCAGTTGGTAAAGAATCCGCCTGCAATTCAGGAGATCCTGGTTCGATTCCTAGGTCAGGAAGATCCTAATGAATATTCAGAATTGATCGCGTTTAGGACGGTCTTGTTGGATCTCCTTGCGGTGCAAGGGACTCTCAAGTCCTCTCCAACACCACAGTTCAAATGCATCAATTTTTCGGCGCTCTGCTTTCTTTATAGTCCAACTCTGACATCCAAACATGACTACTGGAAAACCTTTCAACATGTTGCAACTGAACATTTATAAGCAATCTGCCTACAGGGCCTGGGAAGTGGGGAAGGAAATGTTATTCCTATTGGAAGCCACACTGGTGGAATAACTGAGGTACTGAGACTGAAAAGACCCAGAAAAGCAAATTATACTAAAACAGGGACATAAATTCTAGGCATAGTAGAGTCCTTGCAGCAAAAATGGGAATGGCCTACATATATTTTAACATCTAGGTTATAAAAATCAGTTTGGCCAGATTACGGTTACGAGCATTTCCAGATAAACTGACAGTCATGGCACTCTGAGGACTTCACATCAAGGCAGGGCGATCGGGGAGTAAAGTCTAGTGGCTAGCATTTCCCAAATTCCAGTTGCTTAAGGCAAACACAGGAGACAGCTCCACATTTCTCTCAAGGTAAAATACATCATATATGGGAGTTCAAAAATCAGTAATCAGAAGCAAAGTTTTTCGCTTTCAGAGTTCCCTGAGCCTAACAGTGTAAATGGAGAAGGCAATGGCACCTCACTCCAGTACTCTTGCCTGGAAAATCCCATGCACGGGGGAGCCTGGTAGGCTGCAGTCCATGGGGTCGCTAGAGTCGGACACTACTCAGCGACTTCACTTTCACTTTTCACTTTCCTGCATTGGAAAAGGAAATGGCAACCCACTCCAATGTTCTTGCCTGGAGAATCCCAGGGACAGGGGAGCTTGGTGGGCTGCCGTCTACGGGGTCGCACAGAGTCGGACACGACTGAAGACTTAGCAGCTGCAGCAGCAACAGTGCAAGAACTCGTTTTGTTCGGAAGAAATCTCGCGATATTTTTGTGATTCTCTGTGGCGGGNTGGAGAATCCCAGGGACAGGGGAGCTTGGTGGGCTGCCGTCTACGGGGTCGCACAGAGTCGGACACGACTGAAGACTTAGCAGCTGCAGCAGCAACAGTGCAAGAACTCGTTTTGTTCGGAAGAAATCTCGCGATATTTTTGTGATTCTCTGTGGCGGGAACATACCGGAAGTCAGGGCGCTCTATGTGGTACGTCATCTGGCGGAAGTGAGGTCATGTCCCAGAAGCCTTAGCGAGGAACTCTCCTGTTCGGGCGTTCTGCTTGTAGTGTGGTGTGGAACGTTTAGGCAACGTGGTTTGCTTCTTTGCGGGAAGGCTGGTCTTTGGCCGGCCACGGCCTTACGGGCCTTTGGGGACCGTAGTTTTGGTCTTTTTTCACTGGTAGTCGCGCGCAGCGCCGTGACCCATCCTCACCATGCTGGTGCTGTTCGAAACGTCCGTCGGCTACGCCATCTTTAAGGTCGGTGGGAGATTGAGTTCTTGGAGGGGGAAGGCGGATGTTGGGCAGGAGATGAGAGGGAAAACTGTAGGAGAGGACTACAGTATTCAGGATCGCGTGGGTGCCTTTTCTGTCCTCTTGCTCTGAGAGGAAGGGGAAGACTTTGGGCCTGGGAGGCACATGTTTCAGTGAACACGTGGCCGCGCTGTTGGGGGCGTCGGGTTCGGTAAAAGGTTTTGGCCCAGTTAGGTGAGCAAGAGCCGTGTTAGAATTTTACCGGTTATGATACCTAGTTTAGATTTTGTTCTGAGAGTTTTGAGGAATGATTGGAAGGTTTTAACAGAGAAATGACTTCATCTGACTTTGTTAATGAAGTTTCTTTGCGGAGAATAGAAGGTAGAATTGACAGGATTGGCTGACGGATTTTGAAGTATGCGAGATTTGCGTTTAAAAAGTTGGTTGTGGGGGTAGGGAAGGGAAAAAAAGTTTTAGGGATTTGAGGGCTGGGAGAGGGGAGGATAATAGAGTTCCAGTTTGGGCTATGTGAAGCTTTCGCTGTCTGTTAAACTTGGAAATACAATGGTCCTTTCAAGTTTGAAGCCCAGGGAAGAAATATGAGCTGGAGGTAACCAATTTGACGCTGTTTTAATAAGGAAGGTTAACTTTCAGTTCATCAGCAAGAAAATAATTGAACAGTGGGACGTTCATATAGTACGATGTTGTTGAGATGTTAGGAAGAAGGAGGTAAATTAGGTGCCACCCACGTGCCTGGCTCTTGAGCTCTAGGAATATAGCAAAGCAAGAAATTTTCATATGTAAAGGCAAAAGAAGTGCTAGATAAAATATGTGGTATGATTCTAGTTATGAATTTTAAAACTATGTGGTGTGGGTGCAGAGAGTCTGGAAGGGTATATACCAAAATACTTGGGAACGTTTTTCGTTTTATTTTTCCAAGATTCTTTTGACATTTGAAAATATACCTCTGTTTGCATGTTAAAGTAAATGTTATTTTTAAGAAAACCAATAAGATAATTAACCCAAAGCTGATTTTGCTTGTTTTTCCTCTCATTATTGTTGTCTGAGATTGTAATATTAGCAATTTTAAGAGACTAAAGTGCTTTAGAGCCTGTCAACAGCTCTATTAAGCTTTTCCCCAGCTTCCTGCAGTCTTTTTTAAATTCTTAGAGTTCTGCACGTGCCCCCAAATTCTCTTAGTCAACAGTCTATTGTATTTTGAGTCAGTGTCTGTGGATGAATTTCATCTAAAGTGATGTTAATGTGTACTGTCCTGATCTGAATGCTAAGAGGGGAGGGTAACTTTGCACTGTTATTAGTTGCCTCTAATGGTGGGGCAGAATTGGCTTAGCAGTTGTATGGTGTCTAGATCTGGGTCATAAAATATAAAGTCATATGATGAATTGTTGATTTCTGTTAATAAAGAGAACGCTCCATAAAACTAAGTCTTGAGTATTCTATTGCAGTTTTTAATGTTTATGTGCAAGGGTTTTTGTTCAAAATTGTTAAATTTTCTTTTCTGTAATGTAACCCAATATTAGAAATAACTAAAGGCTTGAATATATTGAAATGTGCTTCATTTATAAATATTCAGTATTAGTAGCAGTTATTGATTCTGAATAAAATAGACTTCCAGAATATTCTGGATAAGTGATGGTTGCACAATTTTGTGAAAATTCCTAGAAAGTAAATTGTATATCTTAAAGGGGTGAATCTTACTGTATATGAAATATCTGTGTGTAAATATGCAATACAAAGTTGTTAGCTCCCTTTCCTATGACCTTTCAAAATGCTGGGTATAAAATTATTAATATATTTATTCCCTGAAATTCATCCTTGAATGAGAATCCTTTATGTACATTTTTTCAGACTTTTTTTTTTTTAAGGAATACATTTTATATCATGACCCAGTAAATGCATATCCATATATATACAGTGGTTCAAAAAGAATTTAAAACTTTAAAAAATTGTTACTCCTTAATAAAGTTATATATAAATGCAGAGACAATACCTAAAAGGATTATTATTTGTAGATAATTGCAAAAACTCAAGCCTGTGTTCCTTATGTCACATGGCACACAGAATAAGACTCAACATTCTTAAGCTTTACTATCCCAGATCTTTCCTAGCTGTGCTTCCAAGTGTGGTAGCCAATAGCTGCATACAGCTATGTGGGTGCGTGCGTGGGTGCTTAGTCGCTTCAGTCGTGTCCGACTCTCTGCGACCCTATGGACCATGGCCTGCCAAGCTCCTCTGTTGATGGGATTCTCTAGGCAAGGAATACTGGAGTAGGTTGCCATTTCCTTCTTCGATTCAGCTATGTAGCACTTGAAATGTGACTGGTAAAGCTGGGGAGATGCAATTTTTAATTTTAATTCATCAGTCACATTGTACAGTGCTGCTGTGTAGCATAGTGTTGTGTGTTCCTTTATTTTTTGAGGCGCTCAAAGTTTTTTTATGTGAATACCAAGGTTCCTATATAACATGATTACTAAGCAATATATTTTTCCAGCTTTATTGACTATAATTACATACTATGTAACTCACTTTTGTAAATGTAAATAAGTATATATAGTGCTTTTTATAGTAAAATAATTAACAATATAACAGCAATGCTAAAGATTTTAGTGGTAACAATAGCTAAGCTATTCATTCCATCTTAATTCAAAATGATAAACTCTAAATGAATTTTGCATACTGATGTTTCAGATTTCCTTGTCTGAAAATGAATGATTAAAAGTTTGAGACAGATGTATAACAGAAAATGTAGCCTAATTTAATTTTTGTTCAGACTTCATGTTTGTTTCAATATGTTGCCCACAATGGGAACATAACTGTAACCAAGGTTTTGTTTGAAGACCTTTCAGTGGTCATCAATTAACATGATTTCATTACATTTCCTTTGGTGCCTTAACTTAGTGAATACTGACAATATCTCTTAAATATGTCAGTTTTGTTATCCAAATATTCAAATATACTTGCTTTTCAACTAGAAAAAATATGAGTTTTACTCATGAGTCATATCCCCTATTTGGTGGTACATATCCTCTCAGCAATCATTGGACTTTGGGTATGGTTGATCACATTCTGAGTGAACTATTTTCAAAAACCCACAACTGTTGAACCGCACGGTTCCGCCCTGGAGTCCGTCGCCCAAGACCACCAAGACACAGGATCGATGCAAATAGCAAGAGGATTTATTGAACCGGCGCGCCGGGGTTCCGTCCTCCTTAAGCAAGGAGCGAACGAACCCCGATGACAGTTACAGAACAGTTTTTAAGCACAAAAAACCATATTGGGCGGGGAGGTATAGATATATCATGATTGGTCACAATACTGCTGACCTTTACAAGGATAGGCTTGTGAGGGTTTGGCGACATAATTCTGCGGATAACACACAGTTTACACAACTTGTTTTTCTGACTCTCTGGAAAGTTAAACCTTCCAGGTCAGGGTCTGTAAGCCTCCAGGTCAGGGTCTGTAAGCCTCCAGGTCAGGGTCTGTGAGTCACAAATAATAGAGATAACCTTTCAGTTGGCCTGGAAAAATCCCTAAATCTTACAGGTTACTTCCTCACATTCCCCTCTTCTTCTTGTTCCTAATTTCAATCTTGAAATCAATGGTAGGGATCTCCCTGGGGAATGGTGGTGTACTGTTGCCTCAGCATTAGTACCTGTACTGAGCTCACTCGGTCCCGGATAAATTCTAGCAACTTATTCAGAACGCAGGGCCCTATAGTTAAGAGAAGCAGTAAAATAAGCAAGGGCCCTATCAGGGTGGATATCAAAGTGGCAAACCATGGGGTTTTATTGAACCAGGACTCGAACCACCCTTGGGCATTCTCTCTTTCTTTCTGTCTGGCTGTTAGCCTTTCTCTTAATTTATTCATGGAGTCCGTTATGACCCCTGAGTGATCTACATAGAAGCAGCATTCTTCTTTAAGGGCCGCACACATTCCTCCTTCTTTCAGAAACAAAAGATCTAAGCCCCGGCGGTTTTGCATAACTACCTCAGATAGGGAGGTCAGGGACTCCTTTAGTTTGGTAATGGAATCTTCCAAGACCCGAAGATCTGCATCAATAGCCTGCTGCAGGCTGGCGTAATAGTGGGGCTGTTGGAGGAGGGCAGTAGTACCGGTCCCGACTCCTGCGGCTACTCCAAGCCCTAACAGAACAGCCAGGGTCATAGTCACTGGTTCCCTTTTTGATCGATGTCCTTTTTCATAAGCTTCTAAGAAGGAGGCATCGGGGTGATAAATCAGTCGAGGTACCAGCTGCACTAGTACACAGAAATTGACAGAAACATCAAATACTGCAAGGGATATACAAGGCGTTAATCCCGTGTCACAAGCCCACCATTTGTTCCCGGGTGGTGGAAGATACCCAGCCTGGTTGACCTCTTTAATAGTGGAATTACAGAGATGCGTATGAGCCGGGGATGGGGTACCTATACATAATCCTTTTCCTGTTACAGCTGCTAGGGTAAGTCTGGCAGTTGGTTCCTGATGCCATCGGCATATACTATCAGAGTGGGTCTGGGAGATATCCACTGGCTCAGCTGGGGTCTCGGCTAAAGCCTCATAATATGGGGGTGCAGCTTCATAACAAAGCCAGCAGGATTCAGTCACACTTGGGTTGGTGTCATTTAAAACCTGGAAGGCACTGGTCAATAAGGTCAACATCCTGTCCTGGGTAGAAGTTTTGCTTACAGGGGGGTCGGTAGATTTCGGAGGGACCGGTGGCCGCGGAGGGTCTGGAGGGGTTTCTTCAGGGGCATGGGTTTCTGTCTCTCTGGAAGCGTGGGTCTCAGACTCAAGTTCTGGTCTCTGAATGGAGGCGTGGGTCTCTTCGGGGGCGTGGGTTTCTGTGTTCTTATTAATGGGGGTCAGTCCCTGTGGTTGCAGGATGGGGTTAGGTCCCACACCGGTAGCTGGCGGTGACTCTATTTTTAGCCTCACAGTGAACGTGAGGCCGTCATCATAACGTTCTTTATAAAGCCTCAGACCCCATGAGTGGCCTTTTACCCAGGTTTTTATCTTTTTACCACTCTCCGTGAAACTGATTTGGAGAGGGTGGCACCAATTATTACATTCAACTTCATTTGTCCATCCTGGGTTCCCCTGGTTTCCCATCTTTTGGTGGGTGTAGTTGGCCAAAACTTGTATATAGTCCCAGTTAGAGGATGGATGCCAGTAGGCGTCCCCCGTAGTTTCACAACCCCAATGCCTGCAGTAGAAAACATCTTTACCTCCACAATAGTTAAGGTGGCGGCCCCGGTGGTATCCTGGGCATACATAGAAAGTGAGGGCTCTCAGCATACTTCTCCTGTCCCTTGCTGCACAACCCCCCCAAGGGTCTAGTCCCCATCGATCGTGGGAAAGTGGCGCCTGAGGGGCCTGCTGGAAGTTGGCGTAACTTTCAAGATCCCAATTAGCTGGGGCCCCAATTGCCAGCTTGCAGAGGTCAGGGTACAGGGTAGGCCACCAGGTGTAGGGATGGGTGATTTTAGAGACGTTCCATACAGTATCTCCCACCTGAGAAACTACTTGCCACGTCAATTGCATGGGCTGGTGGGGGTTGAACGACCCTTGGGTTGGCGGGACCAGGAGGGGGATTGACAGGATGAGGAACGACAGAGTCTGAGTTTTAAAGGGTTCGAGGTTAGTTGTACTTTCCATTGGGCTGGGGGCTCCGGAGCAGCTTTGACATGAGAAGCGTGAATCCAGGAGGGGACGCCGTCAACCTTTACAGCAGTTGGGGTGGTGAGCAGGACGATGTACGGTCCTTTCCAACGGGCTTCAAGGGTCTGCTGTCGGTGCCGGCGAACGTAGACAGAGTCTCCCACCTGGAATGGGTGAGCTTCTCCGGGTGTCCCGGGCTGATAGGCTTCAGCGAGCTGTTCCCATATCTCCCTCTGCACCAGCTGGATTCCTTTCAGCCTAGCATATAAATCACCGTTATTAAACTTGCCAGGGTCAAATCCCTCCTGTACGGACAGTATAGGGGGAGGTGCCCCATACAGGATCTCAAAAGGGGAGAGATTGAAGCGGGAGGGGGTGTTCCGAACTCGGAACAATGCCAAGGGAAGGAGCACCGTCCAGTCTGTAACGCCAGTCTCCAAGGACAATTTAGTAAGGGTCTCCTTTAAAGTCCGATTCATCCTTTCTACCTGTCCTGAGCTCTGGGGTCTATAAGCACAATGTAACTTCCAATCGGTCCCCAGAAATTTTGCTACTTCCTGGCTCACTTGGGCGACAAAAGCTGGTCCATTATCTGACCCTATCATCTTTGGCGCTCCAAATCGGGGAAAGATTTCCTCTAAAATCTTCTTGGCGACTACGAGCGCAGTCTCATGCTTAGTTGGAAAAGCCTCTACCCAGCCCGAGAAGGTGTCTATGAATACGAGCAAGTATTTGTTGCCATATCTAGCAGGACGTACCTCTGTAAAATCTACTTCCCAGTATGTTCCCGGTCGGTCTCCACGTAATCTCTTTCCAGGCTCTGTTCTATTATGACCGGCATTTACCTTCTGACAGGGTACACAGGTTTGAACCACTTGCTCAGCTATTTTGAGAAGTCCAGGGAGTTCCCACCCATCCTTGACTAGCAAGGAAGTCAGCTTCCTGGCTCCCAAATGAGTCCACCGGTGCATCTGGTCTAATATCTTGCGGGCCTCTGATAAGCTTCTGCTATTCTCAAGTGAGATGGGTGTGTCAGCCACCAGCACTTCTGGTACTATCTCTTGACTAGCCACTTCTCGGGCAGTCTTATCGGCCAAGTTGTTTCCTCTAGTGACCGGGGACTGATCTTTCTGGTGCCCGAGGCAGTGGATTATGCTAACCTTTTTGGGTAGCATGAGGGCAGCTAGTAAGGCCAAAATCTCATCCTTGTTCTTAATTTCCTTGCCTGCTGAAGTTAAGAGCCCTCTCTGTTGGTAGATTGCTCCATGGACATGTGCCGTGGCAAAAGCATACCGACTATCGGTATAAATGTTGACCTTCTTTCCTTGGGAAAGCTCGAGAGCTTTAGTCAGGGCAATCAGTTCAGCCTTCTGGGCGGAAGTCCCTTGAGGTAAGGGAGCTGCCCAGATCACGTTAGTCCCATCCACTATTGCCGCCCCCGCTCGCCTCTTACCTCCTTCTAAGAAGCTACTCCCGTCCGTATACCATGTCACCTCTGCATCCGGGAGTGGGAGGTCGGAGAGGTCTTTGCGGGTCCCATGGGCTTCAGCTAACACCTGTTGGCAGTCGTGCATCACGCTGGATTGATCGGGATCAGGGAGCAGCGATGCAGGGTTGAGTCCAGTGGCTGGCATGAATCTTATTCGGTCCGAATTCAGAAGCAGAGTTTGATAGTGGGTCATCCGGGCATTGGTGAGCCATCTTTCGGGGGGTTGCCGGACCACACTCTCCAGGGCATGAGGAGCAGTGATAGTAAGGTTTTGTCCCAAAGTCAACTTGTCTGCGTCCTTGACAAGGACGGCAGCAGCGGCTACTATTCGCAAGCAACTGGGCCAGCCGGCGGCTACAGGGTCTAGTTTCTTAGACAAGTATGCTACTGGTCTGTTCCAAGGCCCCAGTTTCTGGGTGAGGACTCCCTTTGCTATGCCATTCCCTTCTGCCACAAAAAGGTGGAAAGGCTTGTCAACATCTGGGAGTCCCAGGGCAGGGGCAGACAGTAGAGCCTGCTTAATGTTGTCAAACGCCGCTTGCTCCTTTTTCCCCCATATGAAGGGCCCTTTTTCTTTAGTCAAGGGATACAGGGGGGCTGCCATGTCTGCAAACCCAGGTATCCAAAGCCTACAGAATCCGGCTGTCCCCAGAAATTCCCTGACCTGACGGGGATTTTTCGGAGGTGGTATCTTGATCACTGTCTCTTTCCTTGCCTCCGAAAGCCATCGCTTTCCATCTTCGATTAAGTACCCCAAGTAACTAACCTGTTGCTGGCAGATCTGTGCCTTTTTTGCCGAGACCCGATATCCTAGGGAGCCGAGCTCGATCAATAAGGCTTCGGTCCCTTTAAGGCATTCTTCCTCCGAGTTCGCCGCCAGGAGCAAGTCATCTACATACTGCAACAGAGTTACCTGGGGGTTGGTGGCACGGAAATGCGCAAGGTCCTGGTGGAGTGCCTCGTCGAAAATCGTTGGAGAGTTTTTGAATCCCTGGGGCAGTCGAGTCCATGTCAGCTGTCCCGAAATCCCCAGAACCGGGTCCCTCCATTCAAAAGCAAAGATGGGCTGGCTTATGGAACTAAGTCTCAGACAAAAGAAAGCATCTTTAAGGTCCAATACCGTATACCATTTCCGTTCGGGGGGAAGAGTGCTCAACAGGTTGTAGGGGTTGGGCACAGTTGAGTGTAAGTCTGCCACCCGCTTGTTCACCTCTCTCAGGTCCTGCACAGGCCGATAGTCACCTGAATCAGGCTTTCGAACCGGGAGCAAGGGGGTGTTCCAGGCTGACTGGCATTTTATCAGTATTCCTAGTTCAAAGAGCCGCCGTATATGGGGGCGGATCCCATCTCGGGCCTCCTTGCCCATGGGGTACTGGCGGACGGATATGGGGGTAGCAGAGGCCTTTACCTCAACTACTATTGGAGGTTGATGTTTTGCTAGCCCCACGCCAGATGTCTCGGCCCATGCCAGGGGAATTTTCGTTATCCATTTTTCCATCCCGGCTGCTGAGGCAGGGAGACCCTCGAACAGGCGATGTTCGTCTTCCAATTTTAAAGTTAAGACCTGCAGAGGTCTCCCCTCTTTGTCAGTCACTGCGGCCCCTTCAGGACCGAAATGAATCTGAGCCCCAACTTTTGTAAGCAAGTCCCGTCCCAGCAGGGGATAGGGGCATTCAGGAATCACCAGGAACGAGTGGGATACCCGGCCCACGCCAAGGTCCACTGTTCTTCGGGTAGTCCATGAATATGGTTTATTCCCGGTAGCCCCCTGTACCCAGGCTCTCTTGGTGGTGATTGCTCCCCCCGGTTGTAACAGGACCGAATGTTGGGCTCCAGTATCCACCAGAAACTGCACTGGCTTCCCCTCCACTTTTAGAGTTACCCGAGGCTCGGGGAGGGGCTCCGAGCCCTGACTTCCCTAATCTTCTTCCTCTAAGGCCAAAACCTTTTGGGAGGGAGTTTTTCCCCTCTTCTTCTTGGGGCAATCCCTCAACCAATGTCCTTTCTCTTTACAGTAAGCGCATTGGTCCTTGTCTAAGGTCAGTTTAGTTGTCGGTCTGACCTTTCCCTGGTCACTCTTATCTTTTTCTCTTATTACAGTGGTCAGGATTTTGGCTAGATTTTTCTCTTGTCTCCTTTCTCGTTTCAACTCTCGCTCGTCCTGTTCTCTCTTCCTTCTCTCTTCCTTTTCTTCCTCTGTCTCTCTCTTGTTAAATACCTTATCTGCCTCTCTAACTAGATCTTGGAGGGAGAATCCCTGTAATCCGTCCAGCCGCTGCAGCTTTTTCCTAATGTCCGAAGCTGCCTGGTCAATGAAAGCCATAGCTATGGTGGCTTTATGTTCTTCAGACTCAGGGTTATATGGGGTAAATCTCCTGAATGCCTCCATGAGCCTATCTAGGAATACCGTGGGTGACTCGGAAGGTCCCTGGGTAATCTTTCTTACCTCTGCCAAATTTGTAGGGCGTCTTGCGGCCCCTCGGAGACCCGCCACCAGAGCCTGGCGATAGACTCTCAGGCGCTCCCTACCTGCGGGCGTATTGTAATCCCAATGAGGTCTGGTCAGCGGGAAGCCAGCGTCTATCTCATTAGGCAATGCCGTGGGACGTCCGTCATCTCCCGGAACATTTTTCCGGGCTTCCAGCAATACGCGCTGTCGCTCCTCAGTCGTGAGGAGCGTTTGCAGCAGCTGCTGACAATCGTCCCAGGTGGGCTGATGTGAGAATACGAGCGACTCAATTAAGGAAGTTAGGGCCTGTGGGTTTTCAGAGAAAGAGGGGTTATGGGTTTTCCAGTTATACAGATCAGAGGCGGAAAAGGGCCAATACTGGAGATGCCGGTTTCCTCGGTCATCCGGGGGGGCATATTCCCGGAGAGGGAGGACAGTAGAGTCAGGAGTACCAGCCCGGCGACTCCGTGTCCCCGCCGCCGGGCCCGCTCCTGGTTCTCCTGACTCCGGCGGCGCTATTGATCGAGCCGCCGGAGTCACGGGGGATGGGCCCGGCGGGGGGGCCATCGCCGCCGGGTAGGGCGGGGGTGAATCCAAAAGGAGGAGGTCAGTCTGGGTGTCAGGGTAGATCCTTTTTCTTTCTGAGGTCGCGGTTTTGGCTCCTTCTGTCGCAGGTTTGAGGGCGTAAATTCCCAGGGTTCCTTCCGTGGGTATTCCTGTGGAGGGAACAAAAGGCCGTACCCACGACGGTGGGGAAAGGATGAGGTCTTCCCATACAATGACATAGGGTACCTGATCTGGGTGTCCTTGGGGCTCAGGGAGAAAAACCACTGATTTTACCTGCTTGACATGATGCAAGGAAAAACTACCTTCGGGTGGCCACCCTGTTTGGAAGGTGGGCCACTCTGTGGAACACAGAGTTCGCCACTTTCCCTTCCTTATATCTACTGAGAGATTATGAGCTCTAGTTTTAACCTCAGACCAATGGCTTAATGTCAGAGAGAGAGGAGTAGTCACAGTCTGTCCCATGTCGTCTTTGTCACGTAAAGGGAAGACAAGGAGAACAACTAACAGAATCCAGACAATCAGCAGAGTGGTGAGACAGAGCCGGCCGCCGCGCGTCTTCCACAAAACCAACAGAAATACAGACGGGAGACTCCTTAAAGGCTCCACCTGATTCGGACGAAGAGGGACTGAATCAAGTCCCTCTTCCAGATAGACGTCCTGGGCGTCCCCAGGTTTCGTCATAAACCTGTCACCCAGACAGGAACCAGAAAACTGAAGGAAGCCGCGGCGAACCAAGCAACGACAATACTGACTGACAACAAAGCAACAATTAGTAGGGACACACAAAACGCACAAAGCTCGAGCGTACCTCCGAAACCTGATGCCTGGGGGTCTGGGGCCGAACGGAGATCCCGGACGAGCCCCCAAATGTTGAACCGCACGGTTCCGCCCTGGAGTCCGTCGCCCAAGACCACCAAGACACAGGATCGATGCAAATAGCAAGAGGATTTATTGAACCGGCGCGCCGGGGTTCCGTCCTCCTTAAGCAAGGAGCGAACGAACCCCGATGACAGTTACAGAACAGTTTTTAAGCACAAAAAACCATATTGGGCGGGGAGGTATAGATATATCATGATTGGTCACAATACTGCTGACCTTTACAAGGATAGGCTTGTGAGGTTTGGCGACATAATTCTGCGGATAACACACAGTTTACACAACTTGTTTTTCTGACTCTCTGGAAAGTTAAACCTTCCAGGTCAGGGTCTGTAAGCCTCCAGGTCAGGGTCTGTAAGTCACAAATAACAGAGATAACCTTTCAGTTGGCCTGGAAAAATCCCTAAATCTTACACGTTACTTCCTCACACAACTATTCTGTGAATTATTTCAAAAAAAATAACTTACAAGTTTCAGTGCTTTCTTGAGATTTGATGAAATGTCTTTGGGTTCTAAAGTTTTCATGACAAAAATAGAACAGTTCACAGCTCCTAATTTTTTAATACAAAAGTGTGCTTTGCATTTACTACTTCATCACTCTGATTCTTGTTTTTCCAAATCTGTAAATATATTTGATTTGACTCTTGGGGGTTAAATTTAAACAATGCAGATCCTTAAAATCATCTTGCCACTGACAGAAAATTTCTTGATGTTTTATCATGAAATATGTATTAGGCTATAACTGGAAAGTAAGTCTTACTCTGTAAATGTTCTGTGATGTTAAGGATTTGATGAAATGTAGTTTAGAAGTAAACTAACTCGATCAGCTAACTTTCCATAAAATAGCACGTGCAAAATATATATATCTATAATACTGTATTTCATCAAATATAATATGACATTATTTTACATTGCTTAATCTGACCTATCAGTTGTAAGACATCCCAGTTTCAAGGTGTTAAATATGGGGGAACTGCATTTTAGGACTGATACTACCTTAGCTTATATTTGAACAGTTGACCTCTCACCTAGTATTGGTGAGGAAAATAGCTTATATTCGTTCTTGATATAAGTGAAACTGTTAGCTCTTGAAGGCATTTTGACAATACGTCTGTCAATGTAGATTTCTTATATAATTGTTTAACTCCACTTTCAGTAATTTGTCCTATAGAAATACATGTATACAAATACATAAAGGGTGTAAATGATGTTATATTCATACAGTGCAATTCTTGTTAAAACCTAGAATTACGTCCATGATATGTTAAGTGCATAGCATGATTCCTGAAAGTACACGTTAATAAAATGTAGCATAAACAGTCAAAAAGCCTTGAGGAATATATACCTAAATGTTAATGACTATGTTTCATAGGGAAAAGTGCCCCTTTTTCCCTTTCCCATGTTAAAATTTCTTATGTCAGAATGTGTCTTAGAACTTATGGTATCTAAGTTTTAGAGAAATCCTTAATTTCATATTAGGGAGATCATAGCAATAAATAACATTTTCTGTAGAAAGTAGGCAAATTTTTTATTTTTTTGATTTGTGAATATGATAGGCTTTGTGAAGGGGTCAAGGGGCTCTCTAAAAATAGCAAGTTTTTTAACAAGTAAATATCCAGCTCAATTTAAATTCGATCCATTTATTTGCAGGTTTTAAATGAAAAGAAACTTCAAGAAGTTGATAGTTTATGGAAAGAATTTGAAACTCCAGAGAAAGCAAATAAAATGTAAGTCTTCATGGAACTAAGAACTTACTAGTTAACATTTAGAGGTGTTTGTTGTTTTTGCCTTGTTCTGTGAATTTGTGTGTCCCCCTCATTCATATAATATATCCATAACTTTTTGAACTCAGCTTCAGGAGTAACAGTGGTATGAGCCTAATTATTAGATTCTTTATCTGGAACATAGGCTGTCTCAATTAATTTGTGTTAATTGCAGATGAGATTGGAAGCACCCAAAAATCACTATTTTGTAAGATGTTTTAAACTGTAAATTGATTGTGAATTAAGTATAAAGTTTAATAATTGTCAAAAGTGCGGGCTGTGGGAATTTCCTAGTAGTTCAATGATTAGGACTCAGCACGCACTGCCAAGGGCCCAGGTTCAGTCCCTGATTGGGGAACTAAGATCCCACAAGCCACAAGGTGTGGCCAAAAAGGAAAAAAGCATGGACTGCTAATAGACTTAACTTATGGATTCTCTTAGTGATATTCAGATGTTTTTGAACTTAATGTATTTACTTTTCTTGGCTAATATTTCCTAACTCACCCTGAAGTGGTTAAATAACTAGCTAATAAATCCTAGAAAGACAGACTTGTGTTCCCCAAGGTCTCTGGACAAGAAAATAGAGTATAATAACCTTCACACCCAGATTAAGAAATTAGTGGAGGGGGAGAAAGCTGGCTTTTCCTCAAAGTAGAGTCAAGAAGGCTGTTTCACCACCTTGTAAAATAGCCCATTTGGTGAACGTGGTCCTTAGTAAGGACCTAACTAACCTCTTGATTGTGTCCTTGAATGCCAAAGCATATTTGATAATTCATCTGCTAATGCTAATAAAAACTCACTAGAATCGAAGGAAACTACTTAAGCTTGCTAAAGAGTATTGAACACAAAGAGATGTCATACTAAACGATTACAGAAACATGGTGTACTGGAAAACTATGCTTCAGAGTAATAAATATAACATGATTGCATTTTTGTACGTGTTGTACAGCTATATATGTGTTTATGCAAATATAGAGATATGAATAGATGACACTTCAGATGAGTGAAATTGGTGGTGAGTTGAGGTGGAATAAGGTGAAATAACTGCTTTCTTCCTAAAATCTTTGTATTGTTAAGCGTACATTTGAGGTGCCACTAGGATGTTCCCCAACTAGGTAAGGGAACAGTATTGCTGAAGATAATACTGCTTGAGACTCAGTGGAAGACTGGTTTTGGTTTTCCCTTTTAAAGGGCTATATGATTTAGTTGTTTGAGTAGCCTGGTTCATTGTTGTCGATGATGTATTCTTGTTGGACCTGAATTTGCATGATCTAACTCAAATATTCGTCACTACCACTGAGACAACAATGGGTTAACAATGCATTTGTTTTGATACAAAACAATATTGCGTTGCACATAAGTGAATAGGGAGGAGGGAAAGTGAGGTTAGCAAAATTTAGATCTAACAGTTAGTTGTTTTTTCATGGCACTCGTACTAAGTGGACAAATCAGTGTCATGAGATTCTCAAACTAAAAGGGACCCTTACACTTTTTCTATCCTATATAGTAAAAGGCATCTGTGTCTAGCTTTAAGGAGCAGAGGTTATGTTAAAGCTTCAACATCTTTCCTGTTTAGATATGGTGGCATATTTTTTTGCTGTTGTTCTAAAGGAAAGGAAAGTGAAGTCACTCTGTCGTGTCCGACTCTTTGCGACCCCGTGGACTGCAGCCTACCAGGCTCCTCTCCAGAGTACTGGAGTGGGTTGCCATTTCCAAAGCCTGTAATATCTGTAATAGTTCCTCTGAATGTTACTAGCCTAGCGTTTAGAGAAATTGGTCATTTTATGAAGTGTCTACCTTTGCAGCAATATGCAGTGGCAGGAAAGTTTCTTTTATTGGTGTATATCTTGGAAGCAGTCCACTACCTCTTCTCCTAAATATGTGGCATTTGCAAAATCAGTGTGCCCTCATAACATTTTTTTTTCCCTTAATTCTAGAGTAAAGCTGAAACATTTTGAGAAATTTCAGGATACAGCAGAGGCATTGGCAGGTAAAATCAAAGACTAGCTTTTTTTTTTTTTTAATACTGGTAATTTGTTACTCTTATTAAGAAATTGTTTGTTTTAGTTGCCTAAGTTAACCTTATTCAATGTTGTCAATGATGCATTCTTTTTGAAACTGAATTTAAGTGATCTAACTCAAATTCGTCACTACCACTGAGACAACATTGAGTTAGCTTTTTTTACTATAGGGCTGGTTTTTCCCCCACATGTGATGAGAGGTGAGAAGTGGTTAAGTTGATCTCCCTGTGGAAACCCAACAGCGTAATGCTGAAGCACAATTCAGTAAAAGCTGTTCTACAAGGGATCAAGGTAATGTCAAGTACACGGGTTTCTGATTTTTTAAATTCAGTGATAAAGTTGAGAATAACTAGGATTTGGCGTTGAAATAATAAGGCAGCTCTCCAGGTATTTACATTTTTAAAGTTCAAAAAAAAAAGCACAATATTATTAAAAGATTTAAGAAAACCAATAGAGGTGGGGGGGGCGGTGTGGGTTTTTGTTTTTTAAAACAAAAACTGGAGAAACATACATAAGAGTTACCCTAAAAGAGCATGATTTTTTTTATGATTTAGAAGAATGGGTGATGACTGTTACATCTTTGAACTAGTCCTAGCGATGAGACAGCAGATACAGAGTAGAGTTTACTTAAGTAGGCTTGGCAGTAGGCACTTGATTTTCTTTTTTCTTTTTGGCTGTGTTGGGTGTTTGTTGCTGCACTGCAGTGAGTAGGGACTATTCTTTCCTGTGCTTATTTAAGAACACAGTCTCTAGGGCACATGGGCTTCAGTAGTTGTGGTGAAGAGACTTAGATGCCATCGGCACGTAGGATCTTCCCAGACCAAGTATCGAACCTTTGTCTCCTGCATTTGGCAGGAGGCTCCTTCACCACTGAACCACCAGGGAAGCCCAGCACTTGGTTTTCTAATGTTCTTTTAATGCTAGGGAAAACAAGAAGATTGCATATAAAACTAATCATGAGTTTTTCAGTTGCTTGAATTCTGTATCTCAACTCAGCTGACTACTTGGTGCTATATTTTGAAAATGAAGGATCATAAGGAAGAATATGGCTAACAGTTAAGCTGTAAAATTCATTTGACTGACCCAGATAATTTTTGTTCACCCCACAAGAGAAGGGTAGTTCCCTTATATAGTGAAAATTAGGAATCTAATGAAATATATTGGCATATCAGTGGACTACCCCAACCTTGGCAGAGGGGTAAGCAGGAGGGCCAATTTTTAAAATAGTTCTAGGGCTGCATAGATCAATTCATTAAAGACTCGTAGAGCCATAGAGCATAAATATGGTCATTTTGGCCTGGGGTAAAAATTAAAAATTTTAAAAATTAAAAAAAAAATTTTTTTTAAGATAGTTCTGTTCATCACAGTTTTAAAAATAAGTATGGGTAGAATTTTGGTAATGTCCCAAGTGAAATTATGTTAGCTTTTCTCCAACTCTGGGGAGCTTTAATCGTATAGACTGATTTGAATAACTCCTCCTGGAGTTGTAAAGGGCTGTAGCTTTGATCTCAAGTGCCCTTGGTGAGAGGGAGCACCGCACAATTGTGGGATCTTAGTTCCCCAACCAGGGATTGAGAGGTTATCTCATAACAAGTGAAATTATGTTAGCTTTTCTCCAACTCTGGGGAGCTTTAATCGTATAGACTGATTTGAATAACTCCTCCTGGAGTTGTAAAGGGCTGTAGCTTTGATCTCAAGTGCCCTTGGTGAGAGGGAGCACCGCACAATTGTGGGATCTTAGTTCCCCAACCAGGGATTGAGAGGTTATCTCATACTGACTCATTTGAGAAGACCCTGATGCTGGGAAAGATTGAGGGCAGGAGGAGAAGGGGACAACAGAGGATGAGATGGTTGGATGGCATCACTGAATCAATGGACATGGGTTTGGGTAGCCTCCGGCATGTTGGTGATAGATAGGGAGGCCTGGCGTGCTGCGGTTCATGGGGTCACAAAGAGTCGGACACGACTGAGCGACTGAACTGAACTCTTACTGAGCTTTTGGTATTCCTTAAAATAATGTCAGATAAATGGAGAAAATGCCATGCTAGGTGAGAATTTAAAGTCAGTCCGAGACTCTCTCAGTCTAAATACCATAAGGGTAAAGGCTGCGTTGTCCACTGTCAGATCCCTAGCGCATAAATGTTTCTGGGTAAATGAATGAAAGTAGTGAGCTCCGCCAGGAATCTGGTCTTAGAAACCTACAATGCCTTTTCCCATCTATTTTTACCAGAAAGTTGAACTTGATCACCTTATTTATTATTAGAACAATCCTTCCTGGGAGTTAACTTCCCACTCCTTGTTAAAGGCAGTTTTGATATTACAGAACCGAAACTGAGTGATTGTAGGTGTCAGGGGATACATTTAAAACTTGTAGCCTAAGAAAGAGTCTGGGGTGTGATGTCAGTTTTATATTGGTCTCAGAAGCTAAAATATGCTATTTGCATGGCAAGGTTTATTTTTAGTCTTGGTCACACTTTGAAGTTTCATGTCTTACAAACAGCCACAGTAAAATTTGGGGCCAGCCTAAATTTGGATGAAGGGAAGGATGCTGAGGGATGCTGAAGAGTTCCTAATAAAGGGAAAGATTCAGCTTCTCCTTATCCCTGTCACCATCTTTGTATACCATCTTTTTAAAATATATATTATGAAGCGTGATTAACAGGGTTTTTGATACAAGGAAGATAAATAATCGTGAATGTTAGAATAGGATCTAAAGTAAAAATTTTTTTCTTTTAAGAAATCTTAAAAGAGAGCACTAGGTTAGGTTAAAGTGTGAAAGTAAATGATAGGAAAGATTGAGAGCTAGAGGGAAGACATTGAATACAAATTTTTAATTACAAAAGAAACTTGTAAGGAAAGATTTCAGTTATTAGAGAAATGTAAATTAGAAAGGAGTCAGGGTTTCACAATATGTAAATTGTTAGAACTCACCAGGGATGGGGGAGCCTGGTAGGCTGCCGTCTATGGGGTCACACAGAGTCGGGCACGACTGAAGTGACTTAGCAGCAGCAGCAGCAACAGAGTTAGTTTGAATCTTAGCTTATTTGTAAAGACCTCTCTGTGAGATGTGTGTGACGGCTAGATCAACTTTTGTNGAGCCTGGTAGGCTGCCGTCTATGGGGTCACACAGAGTCGGGCACGACTGAAGTGACTTAGCAGCAGCAGCAGCAACAGAGTTAGTTTGAATCTTAGCTTATTTGTAAAGACCTCTCTGTGAGATGTGTGTGACGGCTAGATCAACTTTTGTCCTCGCCTTTCATCTTCCAGATACGAGGTGAAATGGATTGGAAATTCAAATGAATGGAAATTTGGTCAGGAGGAAAGAACAAGTACCTGGCTGATTAAGCACCAACTGCTTGACCTCTTAGAAATTGTGACAGACTTTCTGTCAGGCATACTTTAAATTTGGCCAAAACCCAGACAGATACCAGAAGTGATGTGGGTCCAGAGAATCTCAGTACAGTTCTAAGAAAGGGTGAGAGTTAAAAGTAGCACGTTTAGAGCTTGCTAAAAATGAAAACATTCTCCAAATCAAATTGGCTGCCCTCAGTAGTAATTCCCCAATCACTGGACATTGATTAGTAGTAGAGGCCTGTTGGGACATCTGGATCAAGGATTGGCAAAAATAAGACCTCCACTCAGGCATGCTTACAATGTGGCAGAAGCTTCAAAATGAATAAACTCCTTTTTACCATTCGTGACAGGATTTTTATGGTATTTCACAATCCAGAACATCAGATCAGTTGATGCATAGTGGCATAGGGGAGTACAGAACAGATTGTTTCTAACATATAATTCTGAGCTCAGAGGGATTGAGTAACGTACAGGGAAGGAATGTTGGATCTGGTTTAACTCCTGGTTCTGGAGTGCAAATGAGGGTGGGAAGATCAGATGAGATTGTGAAGTTTGTAATGTTTATCATTTCATTTCAGAAGTAATGTTATTCAGCTTTTGAAGTGTGTTGTCTTTTTGGCTTTATTTATAAAATTTAAATAAGATCATGAGTTTTGAAGATAAAGTTTTGAGTTAGTTCTTTTGTTTTTCTTCCTAACAAGCATTCACAGCTCTAATGGAAGGCAAAATCAATAAGCAATTGAAGAAAGTTCTGAAGAAAATAGTTAAAGAAGCCCATGAACCCTTAGCTGTGGCTGATGCTAAACTAGGAGGGGTTATAAAGGTAAAGTTACAGTTTTCTTTAGCCTTTACATTATAGCTGACTTTTGTAATGAATGAAAAGGCCTGGCCTTTGTAATGAATTGTTTTTTATAAGTTCTTAGGATTGAATTCTTGATCTTTTCCTCCTATGCTATGTAATAATTGGTTTTCAATGTGATTGTCAAAACTAAGGATATATAAGTAATACCTCAGATAAAACACTCTATATACCCTGCCATATTTTTGTTTAGGGACTTTTTTTCCTTTCACTATAAATGGAATCATATCTTTTTTAGTGTATATGTTTATTAGAACACTTTACTGGAGGTAGAGTTGCTAAAAATTAAAGTAAGAATGGAAAGAAAGAGTGGATTGGTAGGCCCCAAAACATGAAAAACAGGACATTTTAGGAGCCAGTTGTGATTGTTTGATTTTCAGTAGTTATAATAGGTCTTATAGTGCAAGCACATGAACATACCTCTCATTCTTTTTTCTTATTTTAATTGAAGTACAGTTGATTTATAGTCCCCTCATTCTTGAATTTCGGAGAAGGCAATGGCACCCCACTCCAGTAATCTTGCCTGGAAAATCCCATGGATGGAGGAGCCTGGTAGGCTGCAGTCCATGGGGTCATGAGCAGTTGGACACGACTGAGCGACTTCACTTTCACTTGTCACTTTCAGGCACTGGAGAAGGAAATGGCAACCCACTCCAGTGTTCTTGCCTGGAGAATCCCAGGGACGGGGGAGCCTGGTGGGCTGCCGTCTCGGGGGTCCGACAGAGTCAGACACGACTGAAGGGACTTAGCAGTAGCAGCAACATTCTTGAAATAAGGATTATTTCCTTGTAGGTGTTTGAAGGTAGCAAACTGGTGAAGAGATTTGAGGGTTTTTTTTTTTTTTAAGGTAGAATTGTGAACTTAGTATTTGTTTAGATAGATTATTTCTAATACTGTCATGTAATAAAGTCTCTGTACTATCAATCTCATCTTCATATTCTTTTAAACACATTAAGCTTTAGCATAAAAAACATACACATGGAAAGGCATATAGGAGGGCAAATTGCTGACTAGTGGGATTATGAATATCTTTTTCTCCTTTTCAGTTTCTTGAAAAACGTAAACTGAATATCTCCTGTGTAAATACTAAATATTTGTTTCTTTTAAATGTGATGTGGCATTTACAGTTTTGCATGCCTGTCATTTGCATTTGATGAAATACAACTGTGTAGATTTGTATGGAGTTAGCAAATACCCTACAAAGTGAAAAAAATTAAGGCTTGCAAGACAAATTCATTCTGTTTGTATGAAGTATGTAAAGATTTATGTATATTTGTACATTAGTGCATATTTTGAAAGTACCTCAGGGACCCTCACAGTAGGGAAAGGACCTGAGACCCAGATCTAATTATGGCTTTTGATTCATTGTACATAGGTTGCCTTCCTAGAAGCTTATGCCATTTTTGACCTCCACCAACAGTATGTTCAAATGGTCTTCCCACACACATACCCAAAACTGCTTTTATGAAACTGAGAAATGTATATGTTTAAATCAATGCTATTTTAATATTTAGGAGAAGTTCCTGTATTTAATACAAATGTTATTGTTCATATAGGAAAAACTGAATCTCAGTTGTATCCACAGTCCTGTTGTTAATGAACTTATGAGAGGAATCCGTTCACAGATGGATGGATTAATCCCTGGGGTAGAACCACGTGAAATGACAGCTATGTGTCTTGGGTTGGCACACAGGTGAGATTTACTGGAAGATAGTCGTCTTATTTTTACTTAATAATATATAGCACTGTTCTAGGTATGTTACAAATACTAACGTAATCCTCAAGAATCTAAAAAGGAACATAGTTATAGTATCCTTATTTAACAGATGAGGAAATTGATGTACAAAGTCATAATAGCTGGTAAGTGATGAAGCCATTATTTCAACCCAGGCAGTTTGGCTTCATTGTCTGGGCTCTAAACGTGATGGCACTCTCCAGCATTAGATGCTGCAATTCTTGGGCTTTTTTCCCTCTCTGTTTTACATCTTCTGAATTATATGCTACTCCATCTACTTGGCATCTCCCTGAACTTTCTCATCTGCTAATGATCTTTCTCTTCTGCTTCGTGTGTGTTTGCTGTTTTACTCTGATTTTTATTTAGTTTTTTTCCTGAGGTAAAGAGAAACATCTTAACCTTAACCTATCATGTTTAACAAGAGGTCCCATTAGAACAGGCATTTCTGCTATGCTGTGATATATGTATTCCTGAAAAACATGGCATTCAGTGAAATTTCACTACAATACTAGGGTTTGTGAAATAAAAAGATTGTGGGTAAAAGACTGAAATCCTATGTAACTTTGTAATCCAAAAGAAATGTTAACAGTTAAAAAGACATGTTGGAACTTCCCTCCATGCTTCACTGCACAGGGCATAGGTTTGATTCCTGGTCAAGAAAGTAAATTCCCACATGCTGCCAAAAGAGAAAAAATGACAAGTTTATATTAAAGAAATAGTAAAGGGACTTTCTTGGTGGTCCTGTGGCTAAGACTATGCTCCCAGTGCAGGGGCCCTGGTTTGATCCCAGATGAGAACTAGATCCTACATGCCACAACTAAGACCTAGAGCAGCCAAATAAAAATACTTTAAATAAAAAGAAATACTACATAAACAGAGGTCTATACCTTTGAATAAATAAAATATGAGCATAGATTAATGAAAGGATTAAAGTGAGTTTTATAAATGAGCAAAATGCACAAGAGTTAGGAAAAACTTTTTAATAAACATTCCTAAGAGAGAACAAATAACTAAATTGAGTTAGGATCCAAATTAAGATTAATTGGCATTGTGCACAGTAATCGCTTTCATCTAAGGCAGTCAGATACCCCTCAGAAGACAGGTGGCAGTTGGGTTGAGGCTGGGGATGTTGTTGCACATGAGACAGTGCCCAGAATAGCCCCCACAACAGTAATCAGGCCTCTGTGTTAATAGTGCCAGGATTAAGAAAACCCATATGTACGATATTATTGTTCCGTGGCTTTCTTCTCTTTGGGTGTTTATGAAGAAAAGAAACTGCTGTAATTTTTCTTAGTGGTGGCATAAAACATTAAGAATGCTGCAGAAGTCATGTCATGAACTGGTATGACTTGGACTGTTTGTCATTCATTAATGAATATATGTTACAGAAATGTAGGTTATAATGGGACAGATCTATTGTTTTCTTTCTAAATGTGTGCTTTGGGATCTTGAAATGTTATATTCTTGTTTAGCTGATTTTTCCCATGTAGAAAAAATAATGTAACCCCAAGAGAGGGGTTTGGGTAAAAGGTTTTTGTTTTTTGTTTTTTTTTTTTAAGATGTTAATTAAATGCTTTTCCTAGATGCTATTTTAGTAATTCATATTTTTCTCCCTTCTCCCCAGCTTGTCCCGATACAGGCTGAAATTTAGTGCTGATAAAGTGGACACCATGATTGTTCAGGCAATTTGTGAGTATAGGACATGTGAGGTCTAACCTGTCTCTTCATTGTGGTTTTTTCCCACTATTAAAATTGTTATCTTTTATGATTGTTGAGGAAGAAAAAGACCAGCTAGAAGTTTAGTAAGTAAATTGGGAAATGCAGAATCGAAAATTAGAAAACTAATTATAATTTGACTACTTGGGGATAATAGGAATTACACTACACTATTAATGAAAGCTGATTGATCTTTTTCCACGGAAAATGATAAAACCTTAAGATATGGGTGTGGGGTTTTTTTTGCTTTATATGTGTAATCATTCGGTGATTTTTGGACATCAGAGTCTCAACAATTTCATCTTTTAAACATTTCTTTACATAGCAATTGTATTTCTAGGTGTGTATGCCCCCAAAACTGAAAGGAGTTACTCAGTTACTTATGCAGCTATGTTCAAAGCATCATGATTCAGCTAAAGAAGGGTAAAAACAATCCAGATACCTATTAACAGATGAAGGGATAAACAAAGTGGTATATGCATACAATGGAATATTATTTATCCTTACAAGTTCTAATATATGGTACAGCATAGATGAATTTTGAAAATACTATGCTAGGTGAAATAGACTACTTGCAAGAAGACAAATACTGTGTGATTCCCCTTATGAGGTACTTAGAATAGGGAAATTCATAGAGGGGATAAAAGAGATCAACAGGCTGGCTTGGTGAGAATGAGGAGTAATTATTTCATGGGTGCAGAGTTTCTGTTCGGGATGATGGACTATTTCATCACAAGTTTTTTTTTAAAACCCTTCTAAGTTCTTGTTTTCTTTTTTCATTTTAATCTACTGCAGCCCTGTTAGACGACTTAGATAAAGAACTAAACAACTACATTATGCGGTGTAGAGAATGGTATGGCTGGCATTTCCCTGAGTTAGGGAAAATTATTTCGGATAATTTGACATACTGCAAGTGTTTACAGAAAGTTGGTGAGTAACTTTATCCTTTAAGGTATTGAAAATAGTGATTTATTTAAATCCTAAAACATGAGTTACTGGTTTTTTTATTCTCTTCCCAGAGTTTTTAGTCTTCTATGTTTGAGGAGTATATCCATATTAACATCTGCTAGATTTCAGAAACAAAATTTGATTTCAGTGTCCTGTGCAGTAGAGGTCATGGTTCGGTTCTCTCATTTGGTTTTTCTTGGGCTTCTTTTTTTAAAAAAATTTTTGGAGTATAGATGGCTCAGTGGTGAAGAATCTGTCTGCCAGTGCAAGAAACACAGGAGACCTGGTTTGAATCCCTGGGCAAGGAAGATACCCTGGAGGAGGAAATGGCAACCCAATCTAGTATTCTTGCCTGAGAAATTCCATGGACAGAGGAGCCTGGCAGGCTATAGTCCATAGGGTCACAAAGGATGTGACTAAGCACACACACTCATTGTGTTACTTTTTTCTGTACAGCACAGTGAATCAGTTGTGTATACATCTCCACTCTTTAGACTTTTCCATGTAGGTCATTCCAGAGTATTGAGTAGTTTCCTATCCTATGTAGCAGGTTCTTATTAGCAATCTGTTTTATATATCATAGTGTGTATATGTTGGTCTCAATTTATCTGCTCCCCACTCCCCTGAACTGGCTTCTTACAGTGATTGTGTCTCACTGAAGTTGTCACAAATAAGGACAACTATGGGACTGGGAAGTATCCTGAAATACATTAATAGTGATTAATATTAAAAATGGTATTGCTATTTATACTGTTAATATTAAATTGTATACTATTACTATAATAATAATACTAGTAGAGGAACCTGAGGACTGTTCATAAAATGAATTAATCTCTAAAATCAAGCCCTTACATGAGTAAAGTTACTTGGTCAAACTTGTTTGCTTTTTGTTTTGTTCAGGTATCCCTTTCATTGGCTTATCTCTACTTTTTCTTTTGACTCTTTGGTGGATTTTATATAATTTACTGAAGAGTGATTCTCCCTCATCCTCTGCAAACATTCTATAGGTGATAGGAAGAATTATGCCTCAGCTCAACTTTCTGAATTACTGCCAGAGGAGGTTGAAGCTGAAGTGAAAGCGGCTGCAGAGATATCTATGGGAACCGAAGTTTCAGAAGAAGATATTTGCAACATTCTGCACCTTTGCACTCAGGTACACTATGCACATAGGGAAATTCGTGGTGGTGGTACCAGCGCTGTAATTTCTGATGGCAGTGATGATTTTTAAATGTATTGTTCACCTGATAAATAAATATGAGGGTGTTCAGTCACTACCTCATCTGATGCCGTCTTGACTTATAAACTTGCAGGGAGAAAAATACCTTAAAATCAGGTTAAAGGAGTACTGTCTAGTTAGTTTATATTGTTAGCAGTATCTGAATGTTTATAGCCTGTAATTTTTACCCCTCATTTGAAGATAGCTATATGACAATCACAGAGGATGACACAAATGTCTAGCCTTTCGAGTTTTTTTTTAAACATGTTGATTAACATTTTTAAACAGTATAAATATTAAAATTTCATAACAGCCATTTTATAGAAAACTGAGGTAAGGGATGGCTAATTTTCCAGGGATTGTACAACTAACTGCTCTGTGATAATTTGGGGCTCTGGTGTTTTAGACATGTGAATTTTATACTGCTTTTACTCTTAAACTAGTTATGACTTACTCATTTTGTTTCTTAAACTAGGTGATTGAAATCTCTGAATATAGAACCCAGCTTTATGAATATCTGCAAAATCGAATGATGGCCATTGCACCCAATGTTACAGTCATGGTTGGGGAATTAGTTGGAGCACGACTTATTGCTCATGCAGGTGATGATTTTAAACTGGAGTTTAAAGATAAATCTGGGTAATAAAAAGAAGTGAATGGTTTATGTGCGAGGACTAAGGACCAAGTGTTCAATGATGATTTTTATTTGTATGCCTGATTTCCTTTCGGATAGTGAAGGCATCTTTAGTCACTACCTCTTCTGAGACACTGGTGGTCCATTGTCAGAAGTTTGTTTTGGTTAATTAGAGTAATTGGATAAATACAGGAGGATGAAATCAGGTTTACCTCATTTTACTGTGCTTCACAGATACTTTGTTTTTTAAATTCATAGTTTGTGTCAGCCCTGTGTAGAACAAGTCCATTGGCATCATTTTTCGAACACCACTTGCTCACTTCATGACTCTGCCGCATTTTGGTGATTCCCACAATATTTCTAACTTTTCCATTCTTATATTTATAATGTTGGTCTTTGAAGTCATTGATCTTTGACGTTACTACTACAACTTCCTGAAGGTTCAGATGATGTTTAACATGTTTTTAAAAGTAAAGCATTTTTAAGTTGAGGTATGTACATTAAATTGAGGCATGTTTTTCCAGACAATGCTATTTCATACTAAGTAGATTACCCATAATAATATAACTTCAATATGCACTGGGAAACAAGAATTCCTGTAGTTAGTTTATTGCAACACTTGCTTTATTGTGGTGATCAGGAATGAAATCCACTATATCTCGAGTATGCCAGTATATACTATCGATAGACAATTTATTTTATTTACATCAAAGTGTTTAAACTAGAGTACTTCTTTTACCTGCATCATTAATCAGAAAAATAGGACATTCACATCTCCTCACCTTCTAGGTAGCTCATCTGGGCTGGTTTTGTTGTCTACATCTGAAATTTCATAGATGTAGCTAAATGTGTAGTAGGAAGAGATGCAGGGATTAATAGAAATATATGTTTCTTGAATTTTAAACATGTATCTAGTGGTTGAGCGGCTATTAATATTGATATTCTCTGACAGAAAATCTGTGCAGCATATCGGACAAAGCAGCAGCTTTTGATACCTGATTATTGAGTGTGTTTATATCTCCTCAGCCTGAATTTATCACATCGTTTTACTGAGATACCTTAATAATAAGTTTTTCATTTACCTATTATTTTAAAGGAGTAGAATATTGGATGATGTCTGTGAATACATATACTTTTAACTCTCCCATGATATGCTACTGAAATGTGAGGTAGTAATACCATCTCTTCAGGCAAATAGGTATGATTAAACAAATAAACTTCAGTTTGCCATAGACATTCATCACATACCTCTGCTTGTGGTGCTAATGGATGAATCACAAATGTTGAAGTATCAGGAATTGGGGCTCATTTCCAAACTATAAAATCCTATATTATATCTGATTTTTATATACTCTGTGGCTGTAATACTTAGTCTGTAGGTCTTTTGTATAATACATAGAACTTTCAAATATTTGGAAGTACTTTCCTCAAAGTTAGTACTTTTCTTTTGAAGGGTCTCTTTTGAATTTGGCCAAACATGCAGCTTCTACAGTTCAGATTCTTGGAGCAGAAAAGGCACTCTTCAGAGCCCTCAAGTCTAGACGAGATACTCCTAAGTATGGTCTCATTTATCATGCTTCACTTGTAGGCCAGACGAGCCCCAAACACAAAGGAAAGGTGAGTTACAATTTTCCTGGCGCAGGCCTTTTTTTCCTCCAAATGATTTTTATCTTATTCTACAGTGGTCAGTAAATCTTCGTTGTTTCTTTTTCATCAAATAGAAAATTGTGAATTCTTTAAACTCTAGTGTACACTGAAAGAAAAGGTTAGAAGATAAAGTGTTTGCTGTTTTAGTACTTTTCCAGACCTCCCATTCATTGGTGGGCGGGAGTGGGATATGGCCCATCAGTTTTCTGTGCGGCGGGAAATCAATTTAACATCAATGTTCATGACCCATTTAAAAATGATATCACATACACTGTGCTAAACACTGGATAGGCCTTTGGTGGATGCTTTTAATAGCCCTATAAGTTGTTAGTGTCTATTTTACAGAGGAGGAATCTGACGCTTAAAAGTACTTTCACGAGTTTATACATACCTAGTTTAACAGAAATTTTATAAAATTTAGAGCAGAGTGATGAAAGAAATAAATGGAAATTCAGTAAAATGAAATGTTACTTAGCTTAAAAGGGAGCAATACTTAACTGTGGATGACCTCATAATGTAGTTCTAATATCACATAGTAAAAACGAAAAGATGGGGAAATGGCTTGAGCTAGTTTTAGACATGAACTACTGGCAAGATCTTTTCAGTTAGCCATTATACAGTGGCAGAGGTTCTGATAGAAGGTAAACGGCTTAAATATGGTTTACAATAAATAATATTTGTAATTCCTGACTTTAAAAAAAAATTCTAGAGTGACTCGTAAAGTCAATGATTGAATAAACACTTGAGTGATTTTTTTTTACATCTCAACTTGGAGTATAGTTTGAATGCATCTAACTTCCAAGTTCTTTGTTAGATTTCTCGGATGCTGGCAGCCAAGACTGTTTTGGCTATCCGGTATGATGCTTTTGGTGAGGATTCCAGTTCTGCAATGGGAGTTGAGAACAGAGCGAAACTAGAAGCCAGGTTGAGAACGTTGGAAGATAGAGGGGTAAGAATCATGTTCTGCATATTGTAGAAATGTTACCTGTCAAAAATTAATAAACCATAGCTTATGTACATTTTCATTTCACCTGCAAATCAGTTTTACTTTATGATACATTTTATTATGTCTATTATTGATACATTCTATTTCTGCTTACTGTTACGAGTTTCCCTAGTGGTTAATTAAGGTCCACCTGCAGTGCAGGTAAAAAAGTAAATTATTTACATGCTAGTGTATATATTATAAAGAGATTATGCCTTAGAAAACATTAATAATTTTTCTTTTCTTAGATAAGGAAAATAAGTGGGACAGGAAAAGCATTAGCAAAAGCAGAAAAATATGAACATAAAAGGTGAGTTGGGTGTATTTGGGGGAAGCATGTATGATTAATTTTTGCTTAAAACGAGTCAGAAGGCAAAAGTCTAAAAGCAGCTAAGAAGCATATCAGACCTCACTATGAAATTATAAAAAAAGATATTTGTTGGGAGTTTTCTTATTTGAAAAGTTCCATACTGGTGAAGTAGGTGATGGTGATGCAAATAGAACATGGGTAACAATTTGTAAACGTGTGTCAAGAGCCTTAAGAATGTTTGCTTCTCGTTTTTTGTTGGGGTTTTTTTTTTTTTTTTAGCAATGACAAAATTTAGTAACATTTGTTTACCTGGGGTAGACCCTGGAGAACCTAGTCACTACTTTGTTTCATGTTTTTAACCTGTAAAAAGTTAACAGCCGTGGCTACAAGACAGATCAATAAAACATGCCTTAGCTTGTTTTAATGTTCTCCCATTTTGCTTATCACTTAAAACGCCAATTATGAGATTTAGTTCACATTTTTGACACTCAATATTTTAATTATTTATTTCTACCTTGTTAGAACAAAAGCAGGTATCTTGGTTTTAGGGAATCTTTATGTATCCCTTCTTATTCCTCTGCCTCTTGCAATCTTGTGAATGGAGTATTCTGTATTAAACTTGATTCAGGGCTCTTTTTTTGTTGTTTTCATTGAATTGCCCAGTGTCCTAAAACTTGAATTGGTTCAGTTTTTACTTTCTAGTATAATCATTTGGTTTAAAGAGATTTCTTCCATTTTTCTCCTTTTTTAATTGAATATTTCTTCTGTGTTATAGTTACTACATTGATTACTAAATCAGAATTCATTTAGTTCAGTTCTCTTGAAGCGTGATTGACCTCCCTAGAAAATAGGTAGACATCTCTTTACCTTTTGGAGACTTCACTTTGATAAACTTCCCTAAAGTCACTAAAATGAAAGTGTGGTATGCTCATGTATAACCTAATGACCATTTCCTGTAAATCTCTTTAGAATTAATTCGATTATAAGCATTTGTAAAGATTTTCTAAGATTATGTGGCTCTTTCAGTGAAGTGAAGACTTACGATCCTTCTGGTGACTCCACACTACCAACCTATTCTAAAAAACGCAAGATTGAACAAGTAGACAAAGAGGATGAAGTTATTGAAAAGAAGGCCAAAAAGGCCAAGGTTAAAATTAAAGGTTAGTTTGAATTTTGTTAATGTCATTTATATTCCTGTTGCATAAGAAGTACAGAATTCTGTATGACTCAGGGAACTCAAACTGGGGCTCTGTAACAACCTAGAGGGGTAGGAGGTGGGAGAGGGTATATGTACACTTAGGGCTAATTCATGTTGATGTGTGGCAGAAATCAAACCAATATTGTAAAGCAATTATCCTTCAATTAAAAATATATTAAGAAGAATGGGGAAAGTGCGTACAATAGAACTTTATTATGAAACCACCATATTGGAAGCTAATTCTATTTTAATAACCATCTTCTCTAGGGAGTTAGAATATTGTTAAATTTCTCATATTTCATAAGAGAAATGGGAAAAGCATCTCTTTGAATATATAGGGTTATATTAAGTGTATCAAAACTTTTAATTTCTAACATGAACTCTTTTGAGAAACAGCTTAAAAGAGAAGAAAACAAGGTATGTGGTTTCTAAAGTAGCTGAAGTATTTTTGTTGAGCATAGAATTGATGTAGCAGTACTTCATTGTTTGTTACATGAAAAGAACTAGAGTAATAACTGGGTAGCTTAACAGCAAAGTAATAGTTAATAGGTGCTCCCCAATGAACTAGGCTCTCTTAAGTTGATAAGTAGATTCCTCCATTTATTAGCTGCACTTGTGTTGAGTGCTTAGCATTAAAGAAATTACCGATTTAACTTTTAGTTTCTAAATAGCTTAGAGGTCAAAAAGCACTATCAGCAAATGTGGACTTCTGCCCTGGGTGAAGAAAACATAAGCAAGTTATTTAACCCCTGTGTTTCATTTTCCTTACTGAACAAGAAGAACTGTAAACCCATTAGTAGATTTGAATCTTGACTTGTAATATTCATTAGGCTTTTCAGACTTAACCTTCCTGGATCTCTGCCACTCCCAATCCATTTCTACATGATATTCTTAGTCTTATAAACGGGAATCCTAGTTGCTTTGGCCTTTAACATTGACTTGTCTTATAACCCAAGTGTATTCTGGTAGCATATCCTCTTAATTCTACGTGGAAAGTATTTCTAGCACCTAACCATTTATCATAGCAATCACTGCCATTCTTAGTATAGAAGCCGCAATGGCACTCCCATTGCCTTCTCATCTTATTCTATTCCATTGGTCACTGCTCCAGCCATACTAGCCACCTTGCTATTTCATGAACCTGCCAGCTTCCCTTCTCTCCTAAAATAACCTTAGTATTTGCTCTTCTCTTAATGTGAGATATTTTCCCTCAATGTAGGTGAATCGTTCACTTCCTTTTCTTTTTTAGGTATTTGCCTAACTACCCTGTAAAATGTCCACAGGAATTGCCTTCATCTGTGCTCCTTTCTTTGTTTGCTTTTATCCTTTGGACTGTTTACTACATAAAATATTTTATGGTGTATCTTTTTTCTCTTTTTTGGTCTATTTCCTAGTAAAATAAAGGGTTTGTAAGGGCAAGAATTTTTATCTGTGCTATTCCTTGCTGTATCTCCAATTGTCTAGAACAAGCCATTAGCATATAGTAGGTACTAAATAAGTGTTTGGTCAATGAATTTCTAATGATAGCTACCCATTATTGAGTCCTTATTTTAATGTGCTAAGTGTTCATGCTAAGCATTTTGCATAAATTTTCATGTGTTAAATCAGCAAACCCTAGAAACAGTCAAAAAAGATAGACATTACTAAATTTTAAAAGAATGAGGAGGTTGGGTTTACAGAGGTATTGGGCTTACTATCATTTATTGTTAGTACTATTATACTAGGTAAATATTTGAAGGACCTTTACAGCTATTATATGTAACAAACATTGGAGAGTTGACCAGAATGTTGGGGAAAAACAGACTCTCAGGGGGGCTGAAGGGAGAGAAGCCTGACAATGTTAATTGTCGTATTTTTACACTTGTTCAGTTGAAGAAGAAGTAGTGGAAGATGTGGAAGACACAGAAGAAGAAGTAGCACAGGTTGTAGAAGAACAGGAAACATCTGTGAAGAAGAAGAAGAAAAAAGACAAGAAGAAACACGTTAAGGAAGAACCACTTTCTGAAGAAGAGCCATGCACCAGCACAGCAGTGGCTGTATGTTTGTTTTCAATTATTACTGTTTTGTTGACATGGGCAGAGTTTCCATATTTTATTCTACTCTGTATGTTAGAAATTAACAGGTAGTTTTTTAAAAACCGTTTTTTTGGTTTTTTTTAAAAACCGTTTTTAAAAATGGTTTCATTAAAGAGAAACAATTAGAAAACTCACTGTTGTATTTGGAACTCCCATGTTATAAAAAACCGCTTCCCAAACCTAAAATCTTACTACAAAATGGGTTTGGTCCGAAATGGAAAAGAATAGCATTTGCTACAAGTCACGGAGGTGATTTTTAGATTTTAGTCTTTCTTCCAAGCTTGTTTTCAAGGGAAATAAAATAGACTGCTTTTTATGAAGAAAAGTTATTTTTAGTCACTTGTACATTTCCAGCTCTCTCAAAAGCATTCTTGTTGATTATTTTCAGAGTCCAGAGAAAAAGAAGAAAAAGAAAAAAAAGAAAGTTAATGAGGACTAATGGAAGGAACCATTCTTTCAAAGAGTTCATAATTGAATCACCTGGATACATCATGCTTACGATTCAGTCAGAAATGTACCCGAGATACTCTGTAAAATAATTGATAGGAGGTTGGATGAGAAAGAAAGATTAATCATTAATAGCATTTCATACCTATTTGTGTCTTGACATACTTTAACTATGTTAATTTTATGTCATCATTTCTTAGGATATTTGTTATACAAATAAAAATATTTTCTTTGTATTTTAAGGCAGTTCTGTGATTTCTCTAGGTTGAGAATTTGGGGCTCTTTACGTTATGTAGCATTTGATAATTAGTATTTTGATAATTATACCTGAAAAGTGAGAGTTGTGAACCATAAATTTGAAATTTAGCCTTTCAGAAGGCAATAATTGGATGGACCAGTTTAAGAATCCCACTTAATGTGTTTCTCTTGCCTTTTTGAAATGTCTTCTATTTTTCTCCTACCTTTCTGTTTTTGTTATTTAAGTAAAGCTGTCTTTTGTGTTTGAAGCTTTAAAATTAGGTGAACAAACTTTGCTTCTGTCTCTTTAGGAAGAAAAAAACTGTCCCTAACTTAATTTGCATTTCTAGAATGTGGACGAAATAATCTAGACCCTGATTTGTTTTTAAAGTAAAGTGTTTTAAAAAGATAATACAAAATAAGTGAAGAATGGGGGTGTATAAAGGAAAAACAAGAGGAGAAAAAATAAAATGTCAGAAGGAGTGAAGTATAAACCAGGACATAGAACACCAAAGATGCTCCACAACGAGAGAAGTGACTGCAGTGAGAAGACAGTGTACTGCGCCTGGAGAGAGCCCACACAGTGTCAAAACACCCAGCGCAGCCACAAGAGAGAAATCTTTGTTTTACAAGACAATATTTAGTAAGTGAATGTCAGCCTTACACTCATGACAGCTACAAGTTTCATGGACTTTGGTTTTGCATCTTTGTGTATGCCAGAGGCATGGTACTAATAAGTAGCCCAGTTTTATAAAAGGGTTCAGCAGTGAAGAAGCTGTATTGATGGTAAGCTGATTTCCACCTCTGCTTTCCTGTAACATTGAGCAAGTCAGTAGCTCTTTAGTTCCTCATGTAAATCAGAGGTAATGGTCAATGTTACTCCTAACAATGGCTTGTAGGAAATGAAACTATATAAATTTTCAAAGATGAATTTTTCATATAGATATTTTAATTGAAGTAAATGCTACGTGAAGTACATGTAGCCATCTCTAAAAAATTTTGCCTTGTGGAGAATATTGCCATTTTATGTCACACCACAGTACTCCAGACACATACTTGATTCAGAACATAACAGACGTTTTTAATGAATTTTGGTGAAAGGGGTTTGTCAACCGACAAGGGCTATATTGTAAATCAAAAAAGGCTATGTCTGAAATGATAGACCTTAAGAATACTAGTTACTAACCTTCTAGTCGTTTTGAGTGATCTCCAACAAGCCTGGGTAAAACCTAGACGAATCACAGCTATGTCCTAACTTTAATACACTAACCAAGTGAATTTCCTGGCAATGCAGTGGTTAGGGCTCAGGTTCAGTCTTTGATCAGTTAACAGATTCTGCAAGCCACTCACTGCGACCAAAAAAGAAGAAAAATCTTGGATACTTAGGCTGAAATCGAAAGCTCAGATGAATTGTATGTACCTAAGTTTGATTAGCAAATCTAAAGAACTTCTTTGATCAGAGCACATAAAATATTCCATGCTTAAAAAATTTTGATTCTCCATTGTACTCCACTCTTTTCCATTCAGAAATGCAAATTTCTATTTTCTCGTTTAAAGGACTGTTGTCTCCAGTGCCTGCTGAGTCCTCAGTATGCTTACTTAACAAAACCTTGGCTGAGCTCTGCCCTCTCCAGGACTCCAACCTCAACACTCTGCATTCTTGAATTCTGTTCAATCCATTTGTTGCCTTTTTAAGGTCATCTTTTAGAATGTGGCTCTGGCTCATCCCCTCTGCCAGCTTTACTGCTGGGAAGCTATGCATCAGGGCCAAATATCTCAAGTTTTAACGTGCTTAGGAATCACCTGAGGCTCTTGGTAAATTGCAGATCTGAGTAAATAGGTCTGGGATGAGGTCCAGACCTCCAGCAAGCTCTCTGATGATGTGTGGAGGTAACATTTAGGGTAAAGTATTCAGAGCCTGTATACTTACCTGAAACTGGATTTCTCTGAGAATTAGAGAATGTAAAGGGGTTTTTAAAAGCCATTAATTTCCTTCTACATTCCTTGAACATTCCCCTTTCCAGTTGAAGACCTTTCTGTGTGTTCTATCACTAATGCCAGTAGTAATAGGTACTTAGTATTTATTTAGTGATGAATGAATGGCTTGTGGAGGAATTAACTAGGCTTAGGTGTTACTCAGATGAAAGTAAAATTAATGCTACTTCTGATTTTTATGAATGCTTTAAGTGATCCAGGTTTTGGAACACTGAACACAGTTTTGTATCTATTTTGTCCTGTGGCCATTAACTGAGCTCTGTTACCAAAAGTCAAATACAACTTTGTAGATTATTCTCAATAGTTTTTTGTTCAAAAGTGTTTTTGGCAAAAGTGTCAAATAGTAATTCTTCTGGAGCATTTTATACTGAGTTTGGTTTTAAGGAGAAATTAGAAGTACAGTTGTCCCTTAAACAACATGGGTTTGAAGTGCACAGCTCCAGTTACATAGGACCTTTTTTCAGTAGTACATACTACGGTACGCAGATGTGGAAATGCAGATATGGCGGGCCAACTGTAAAGTTACATACAAGTTTTCAACTATGGGGGTCAGTGCTTCTAACCCTTGCTGTTGATCAAGGATCAACTAATTAGAACAGTGAATATTATTACTAATTTGTGGGAATTACAATCACCTGGGGCTTCCCTGATGGCTCTGACCGTAAAGAATCTGCCTGCAATGCAGGAGACCTGGGTTTGATCCCTGGATTGGGAATATCGCATGGAGAAGGAAATGGTAACCCACTACGGTACTCTTGCTGGAGAGTTTCATGGACAAAGGAGCCTGGCAGGTGACAGTCAAGGGTGTCACAAAGGGTCAAACACGACTGAGCGACTAACACTTTATAATCACCTGGAGAACGCTAAAAGGCAAATTACTTGGGTAGATCTAGGACATAGTGCTCAAAAAAAATGCATTTTCACAAGTTTGTAACTGATGATGGGTACAACTTGACTTCTGGATGGACTGCCTTCTGTTATTTTGCTGTCCCTGTGGTACTCCAACTAGAACCTAAATTGATAGCCAAGAAGTCAGGCCTGTGTACTTTATTAAAATAAGGACCAAGGACTTTGCTAGCAGTCCAGTGGTTAAGACTCCCCACTTCTGGAGAGAGCGCTGGTTCAATTCCTGGTTGGGGAATTAGGATCTTGCATCCTGTGCAGCATCACCAAAAAATAAAAATTTCTAAAAATGAGGACCACCAGGATAATAGCATCAGACAGTGGCTATATTGTTTCAGTGTAAGTAGAGGAGGCCCTAGGGCTGGGCATTTAATCAGGTCAGTGCTCTTCCCACACAAATAAGCAAGGTTTGAATAGGTACAAGAAATACAATTATCACAATTACTCCCTGTCCAGAAGAATTTGCATTCAAAGAAATGAATTTAGTTGCTGATTCTGCAAGTGTTCTGTGCCTATTTGGTATATAAAAAAGTGAAAAAAATCTTCTGTTTTAAGTTTGTGAGACCAAAACACCAGATATGAAGCAGCACACAACATAATGCAAAAAGCATAGAAAAGCATCTTGAAAGAAACATCAATGAGAAATTTATGAACTAGTCCCAGACATGCAAATAGCTGCATATTTCTCAGTCTCCTTTGACTATCAACATACTAAACCAGTGCTCATACCAACGTCACCATTTTTGTCTAGTATTTTTCTTTGGCATATGTAGAGTTTCTGTTCTTGCTGGTTTGTTTTGCTGTTTTATTACAAAGCTGCAGTGAATGTTTTTTGTACGTTTATCTTCATGTACTAATGTTTCTGTAGGATAAATTTCTAGGTGTAAAATTACTGTATCAAAGGGATTAAGTGTAAAATAGTGCCAGTTTGCTTCCAAAATATTGTAGTAATTTATACTCTAGTAGTGTTAAGGCTCCTGTTTTAGGAAGTCTCATAATTGTGTTTTTGTTATCATCTATCCCAGTCTCTTGCTAACACAATTTTGCATATGTTTTTTTAAAATATGAATTTAAGCGGCTTTAAATTAGGTAATTTTCCCTTTCTACCTTTTGAAATTCAGTAGTCTAGATGTACAAGAGGATTCCAGTTTATCAGAATAGAACTGAATCGTATACACTTGAATCATATATCCAACCCTCCAAAGGGAGAATTTGAGTAGAAAAAGGTAAATTTTCTTCAACAACTATACCACTAGATGCCAGAAAATATAAATTAATGACTCCCACCCCAGGTCTGTGCAGAAAACAACTTGCACAGCTGTAAGCACAGCCCTGCATCTCTGGTTCTTTATCGTCTACTATCATTTATTGGAAAATATGGACAGGGAGGCCTGATGTGCTGCGGTTTATGGGGTCACAAAGAGTTGGACACGACTGAGCAACTGAACTGACCTGAAGCCTAAAATGATAATTATTTATTGAGCACTTACTGTAATGTGTCACGTGCTGTTAAATTTTAGTCAACAATTTCTAACAAATACTCTTATGCCCCCTTTACATGTGAGAATGCACAGAGAGATTTAGGGATTAAGTCAATACCGTTGCAATCATTATGAATGCTTCTTGTTGAAGAAAAAATGAACAATATGAGTTTGAAGTTAAGTTTTATTTGGGGCAATATGATTACTGCAGCATGAGAGACAGGTTTCAGATAGCTCTGACAAACTGGTCTGAGTGGGGAGCTAGGATTCATAGGGGTTTTGCAACAAATGGCAGGTAGTCAGAAACATCAAAAGGTTGTTAATTAAAACTAGATAGAAGTTTAGCACTTTACTATGTATGGAAATAGGCAAGAGTCTCAGCTTACTGCAGTTATTTCTTTGATAGGTACCTCAGCTATCTGGGGCCAGTATCCTATGTTTTCACATCCTGAGTTTCCTCAGGCCTCACCATAGGGAATGGCTGCAGTCTGATACCTGCTGGATAGCAGGTATTTTCTTTCCTGAGCTTCCTCAGGACTCACCAGCTCAGGTTGGAAGGCTATTATAATCGCTGACTCTGATGACCGTGACATCCTTGTTTACTGAGAGAGCAGGACATGTTCCATTTGCTATGATTCTGAAAAGTGCATGCTGAAACATTTTCTTAGTAGCCTCAAGATAATTGGAATCCTGTTGAAATATGTGCTGGTGAATATATGGATGTTATTTTTTTCCCCTGTATGCTTGAAAATGCTGCTGCTGCTGCTGCTAAGTCACCTCAGTCGTGTCCGACTCTGTGTGACCCCATAGACAGCAGCCCACCAGGCTCCCCCATCCCTGGGACTCTCCAGGCAAAAATACTGGAGTGGGTTGCCATTTCCTTCTCCAATGCATGAAAGAGAAAAGTGAAAGTGAAGTCGCTCAGTCTGTCTGACTGTTAGCGACCCCATGGACTGCAGCCCACCAGGCTACTCGGTCCATTGTATTCTCCAGGCAAGAGTACTGGGGTGGGGTGCCATTGCCTTCCCCATGCTTGAAAATAATTGTAATTAAAAGTTTTAATTTTTTTAAAGCAATAGCATGCTATTTTTTTTGCTTTAATTCTGTGTTCTTTATCACTGAAAACTTTTAAGATTGCTACAGCATTGATGGTCAACAAGCAATTGGGGAAACCCACTACAGTCCAGGCACTTAGATGGCCAGAATCAAGCAGACAGATTCAGCAGTGGCTGTCCTCAAGGAGTTTATAAAGTGAGCTTCAAGCCTCACACCTCTTCAGATGAAGGTCATGTTCACTTTTTAAATCTTTTCTGTTCTAAGGAAGGGGAAATTCAGGGAAACAACAAGCAGATATCTCAGTAGAAGAGGAAAAATACGGAAATTATGAAGATAGAAGCTGGAAAGTGGAATTTGCCTTTATGGAAATTCTGAAGAAAGTAAAGCACAGCAGAAATAACAGCAGCAGAGACCTACCCTTTCGCAGGCAATAGAGTTTTTAGTGGGTTTCCCTGGTGGCTCGGGATCCCCCTGGTGGCTCAGATGGTAAAGAATCTGGCTGCAATGCAGGAGACCTGGGTTCAATCCTTCCTTCAGTTGGTAAGATTCCCTGAAGGAGGGCATGGCAACCCACTCCAATATTCTTGCCTGGAGAATCCCCATGGGCAGAGGAGCCTGGCGGGCTACAGTCTGTGGGGTTGCAAAGAGTCGGACACAACTGAGTGACTAAGCGCAGCGCGGCACAGAGTTGTTAGTACAGCTGCATCCTCTTCCAGCAGCCTTTGAGCCTTGGCGATTTGGTACTCACTTGGAGCCGTGCTATGACACAGAACTGCGGGGAAGCCATCCTGTGAGTTCTTGGGACCTCAAAACTCCTGCCTTTTTAACCTGAACCAAGAAGCAAGTGTGCGTGTGCGTGTGTGCTCACTTGCTCAGTTGTGTCCAACTCTTTGTAACCCCATGGACTACAGTCTCAGCCAGGCTCCTCTGTCTGTGGTAAACATTAAATGTACCTGACTTCAGGAAAAAAAATTGGTCAGACAACAAATCCACCTATTTATATCCTATAATCTGCTAGGCCAGCAACATGCTAATAACCAGCTGGGCATGATAGAGAGGCCACAAGCTGGCTGTCAGAATTGGAAGATCCCTAAACTAGTGGTCAGACAAAGTAATTCACGTGAAAGTGCTGCTTAAGCCAAAAAAAATACTGTATAAATATCCTTCCTTTTAGTATGAGCTGTTAAGTTGCTCAGTCATGTCCGACTCTTTGCAACCCCATGGACTGCGTACAACAGGCTTCCCTGTCCATCACTAGTTCATCTTCTTGAACAAGTCGACCTATGCCCTCTTGGAGCCTCAATGTCTGCATCTATAAAATGGAAATAATAGTTAACTATTTACACTATTTGTGTAAAATTTTTGAAAGGATATGTATGTAATTTTTTTTCCCCAGCGGACCCATATATAAGAAACAATTATTAACAGCTGACACCTTTTGAGAGAGTGATTGGAAATCTGAGGATCAGAGGATAGGGAGAAAGATTTTTGCTTTCCATTCCTTCCTGTATGGCTTCATTTTATAAAACCATGCCCTTGTGTTGTTTTTCACATGTATTATTTTTATATCTTTTAATATAAAATAAATGAAGGCATAGTCCAAAGCTACCACAATATATGTTGTATTAAAGCCATGATTCTGGCTATTTATTTTGTTGTTTATTGATTTAGTTTTTTCCCTGCAGAGAGCCGGAGAGCTATATATATTCTTGTTAGCTTTGTGGTTTCACGAGTATAATCACCAAACCTTTTCAAATAAAGAACAGAGTGGGGAGCATAAAGTATGAAAGGGCAAATTATTTGAAATGCGTCAGTTGCCTGTACATGTTCTCCCTAAGCCCCCGATTACTAGTCTTTACAGTTTATGCTGAGAAATCACCCTATGCAGAAACAGAATCACAGAAGGAATATGATGGGGAAAAGCTAGTCTATGAAATGCAAGTCTCTGAACCAAAGGGTTGCAGTAAATTAAGGCAGATAATCTGATCTGATCTTAAACGATTGGCCCTAATTTGGGAGAAAGCTTTTGTTTCCCAGCCTCTACTTGGTCCTGTGCTTTTCCTTCTCATGCTCGCTCTTAGTGCTTTCTCCCATCTCTGTCATCAGTTCTTAGCGCTGGATTTTCTTTCCTCTTCCCAAATCACAGATGTTTTCCCACCCTGTGAAATGTAGTGACTGGCTGGCCAGAGCGTTAACCACAATTGTGTTCTTCTGAAGGAAATCCTTTTTTTAACTGCCAGGAATTTCAGGCTCCAAACTGGGAGGTGGAAGGAGGATGGAAGGGGGAATTTTGGCATACCGCCAGGTAACTGCCTTCTTTTCCCTTCAGCCATCTGAAGGCGACTGGCTGGAGCCCAAGGATAAAACCACAGCCTAGCAGGGCTGGAAGGGACAGACTTTCAGGAATCCTGGGAGGTTGAAACCAATCACTTCCCTCCTTACAGACAGGACCTCTTTAAACCACAGCCTGGCCTAACCCCAGTGCTTCCCAAAAAGAAAAGTCATATAAATTCTGTTGATCACATATTCCAGTGTTGAAAAACAATATCAAAAAAAAGAAAAACAATATCATAAAACCTTTCTTTCATCTAAATCAGAGTTTGGCAAACTTTCTGCAAAGGATCAGTAAATATTTTGGACTTCACAGACCATGTGCTCTATATTGCAACCATTTAACTCTACTCCTGCAGAGCAAAAATAGCCATGGACAATATCCAAACAAATGAGATTGGCTATACTCCAATAAAACTTTATAGACATTGAAATTTGAATTTCTTCTAATTTTTACATGGCATGTAAAAGAATCCTTTTCTTCCTCCAGCCACTTAAAACTGAAAAAACCATTCTTAACTTGTGGTAAACTGGAAAAATCATTCTTAACTCATAGTCCATACAAAAATAGGCAGCCAAGTAAGGTTTATTGAGCCCTGATTTAAGCCACTAGTTTCCAAGTTGCTTTGGCAAGTCCTCTGAGGGGTGAAAGAGCTGGTGTGCTAGGCTGTCCCCACGCAGGCTTCCCTGAGTCATGCTCCTTTTCTCTGTTTTATGTTGGATTCTTAGGTTTTGTTTTTTTAATTTATTTTTAAAATATAAATTTATTTATTTTAATTGGAGGCTAATTATTTTACAATATTGTTTTGGTTTTGCCATACGTTAACAGGAATCCGCCACGGGTATACATGGGTTCCCCATCCTGAACCCCCCTCCCACTTCTCTCCTCATACCATCCCTCTGGGTCATATCAGTGCAATAGCCCCGAGCATCCTGTATCATGCATCGAACCTGGACTGGCGATTCATTTCACATATGATAATATACATGTTTCAGTGCCATTCTCCCAAATCATCCCACCCTCGCCCTCTCGCATAGAGTCCAAAAGACTGTTCTATACATCTGTGTCTCTTTTGCTGTCTCGCATACAGGGTTATCATTATCATCTTTCTAAATTCCATGTATATGCATTAGTATACTGTATTGGTGTTTTTCTTTCTGGCTTACTTCACTCTGTATAATAGGCTCCAATTTCATCCACCTCATTAGAACTGATTCAAATGCATTCTTTTTAATGGCTAAGTAATACTCCATTGTGTTAATGTAGCACAGCTTTCTTATCCATTTGTCTGCTGATGGACATCTAGGTTGCTTCCATGTCCTGGCTATTATAAAGAGTGCTAGGGGTTTTTTTGTTTGTTTGTTTGTTTTAAGAAAGTGTTCTATTGCCAAGAGTTTAAAAGTCACTGATCTAACCAGAATCTCCCCTTTTCAACTTAAGTCCATTTTCTTCTCTTCCCTCAGTGGAGACAAAGAATAGTTTGCTATCTAACTCATTTTAAGAGCCTCTCAAGAAATAATCTACCATTCAGTCTTAAATAAGCCTTGTCTTTCCATCTACTCCGTAAGTCTGTCCTATTTTGCCAACCCTTTATTTTGCATTTGTGATCTTTTTGTACAAGTTCTCAAAGTCCTATAGAATTCAAAAAAATGAAACAGTACTTCACAGAGAAAAGCACCTTGCTGTGTGTACCCCAACCTCTTTTCTCTATCATTCAGGGTGGCCAGCAGCACCATGGCCTACGGGAGAGTCCAAACTGTGCCAGAAGGAAGAACCAAGTGGCAAGGCCAAAGAGACTATGCTTGGAGTTCGGTCTGAGGACAGAGAGATCCCCTACACGGGGGAAAAAAGAGCTCCTGATGTCATAATCTAAAAGTCTTTTCTTTGTAAAAGAAAAATTATTTATTTTTAAATGAAACAAAGATGAATTTTTTAATGATAAAAAGTAGAATTCACAAAGAAGATAGAATCATAAACCATTAGACACCTAACAAGAGAACAAAGATACACATAAAGCAAAAATCAGAAGACATATAAGGGAAAGAAAAAATATATAATCACAGTGAGACATATTAACATTTCTCTGAGAATATTTTATCAAATGCAGAAAAAAATAAGAATACTAACATCTTGAATAATGTCTTCAAGAAAATTAGAGATAACCAACGGAACATTTAATGCAAAGATAGGCACAATAAAGAACAGAAATGGTATGGACCTTCCAGATGTTCAAGCTAGTTTTAGAAAAGGCAGAAGAACCAGAGATCAAATTGCCAACATCCACTGGATCGTCAAAAAAGCAAGAGAGTTCCAGAAAAATGTCTATTTCTGCTTTATTGACTATGCCAAAGCCTTTGACTGTGTGGATCACAATAAACTATGGAAAATTCTTCAAGAGATGAGAATACCAGACCACCTGACCTGCCTCTTGAGAAACCTGTATGCAAGTCAGGAAGCAACAGATAGAACTGGACATGGAACAGCAGACTGGTTCCAAATAGGAAAAGGAGTATGTCAAGGCTGTATATTGTCACCCTGCTTATTTAACTTATATGCAGAGTACATCATGAGTAACACTGGACTGGAAGAAACACAAGCTGGAATCAAGATTGCCGGGAGAAATATCAATAACCTCAGATATGCTGATGATACCACCCTTATGGCAGAAAGTGAAGAAGAACTAAAGAGCCTCTTGATGAAAGTGAAAGAGGAGAGTAAAAAAGTTGGCTTAAAACTCAATATTCAGAAAACTAAGATCATGGCATCTGGTCTCATCACTTCATGACAAATAGATGAGGAAATGATGAAAACAGTGACAGACTTTATTTTTGGGGGCTCCAAAATCACTGCAGATGGTGATTGCAGCCGTGAAAGTAACAGATGCTTGCTCCTTGGAAGAAAAGCTATGACCAAACTAGACAGCATATTAAAAAGCAGAGATAGTACTTTGCCAACAAAGGTCCATCTAGTCAAAGCTATGGTTTTTCCAGTAGTCATGTACGCATGTGAGAGTTGGACTATAAAGAAAGCTGAGTGCTGAAGAATTGATGCTTTTGAACTGTGCTGTTGGAGAAGACTCTTGAGAGTTCCCTGGACTGCAAGGAGATCCAACCAGCCCATCCTAAAGGAAATCAGTCCTGAATATTCATTGGAAGGATCATGTTGAAGCTGAAACTCCAATATTTTGGCCACCTGATGCGAAGAACTGACTCATTTGAAAAGAGCCTGATGCTGGGAAAGATTGAAGGCAGGAAGAGAAGGGGACAACAGAGGATGAGCTGGTTGGATGGCATTACTGATTCAATAGATGTGAGTTCGAGTAAACTCCAGGAGCTGGTGATGGACAGGGAGGCCTAGTGTGCTGCAGTCCATGAGGTCGCAAAAAGTTGGACGTGACTGAGCAATGGAACTGAACTGAATGATGTCATTAATAATTTACATATAATATAGTTATATCCATATTAATCATATCCTACACAAATATATTTAAAATTTTGTATCTCATATGTTGTTATTAGATGTCCATATAACATTTAGAAAAAGTGGCAAAAAGATAAACATTACTAAATTTCAAAAAGTAGAATTCCTTTTTGTGTATGTGACTCAGTTATACACATATATTATTTTTGAAGTTATTTTCCATCAGAATCTAAAAAAACTTGAATGGACAAGAAACAAAGTGGGAAGTAGATTAAGAGCAAGGAATTGAGAAGGAAATGGCAACCCACTCCAGTATTACTGCCTGGAAAATCCCATGGACAGAGGAGCCTGGTGGGCTGTAGTCCATGGGGTCACATGACTGAGCATGTGTGCATGAGGGTGGAGGGAGACAGGTTGGTAGCAATAAACTGGTAGAACTAAAAGAAAAAAAGAGCAAGGAATTTAGGATGCATGCCCTGAGCAACACAGGGATGCCTCATGATCCTCTTCTATGCCTCTGATACACAGATAATACATGTTCATCACAGCACATATACAATAAAAAGAATTAAAATCACCCATAATCCTGCCACTCAGACATAATAACTTAAAATTTAGGAGTGTGGCTTTCCAGAATATTTTCTATGAATATACATATGTATAAATTTTATATACTCATCATTGCTACTTAGATGTCTCAAGGACAATTCAAATTCACCAGGTGCCAAAAAAGTTCTTCATCTTTAAACCTACTTTACTCACACCCGCTGCCCATTTCAAACCTAGGAAGGCGTAACTGACCTGTGTCTACCTCAGCACCAATTCAGGGCTCACCAGCTTTCCTTGTTAGCTCTTTTCTTCCCAGCTTCAGAACACTCACACTCTGACCCATTCTTTTAAAACCAATATCTGATTCTTAAGCAAATAGAAAACATGTTTGTTTCAAAGAGAGTCTTTTCATTTGCATAACTAAAAACCAGGCATAGATTGGGCAGTGTCTCTGCCAGGTAATATTCTGCTGTACATCTGAAAGTTGTCTTTGTCAGGGAAACCAATAAAGACGGATGCAAAGCTTTTTTTGAGACATTCCCTAGTGACTCAGATGGGAAAGAATCCGCCTGCAATGCAGGAGACCAGGGATCGATCCTGGGTTGGGAAGATCCCCTGGAGATAGGAATGGCTACCCCCTCCAGTATTCTGGTAGAATTCCAGGGAGAGAAGGAGCCTGGCAGGCTACAGTCCATGGGTTGCAGAGTCAGACACGACCAAGCGACCTTCACTTCACAACAGAATGAGCCACTCTGGGCTGTTGAAGAGACTCCTAGTGTGGAGTTAGCTGCCCTGGACATTAAGGCCAGAAATCTGTNGAGCCTGGCAGGCTACAGTCCATGGGTTGCAGAGTCAGACACGACCAAGCGACCTTCACTTCACAACAGAATGAGCCACTCTGGGCTGTTGAAGAGACTCCTAGTGTGGAGTTAGCTGCCCTGGACATTAAGGCCAGAAATCTGTCAGGTATCCAGTCTCCTATGTCAACCACTCTGCAAGTTCATCAGCTGATGCTCATCTCCTAATTTAACAATCTATATGCAGAGTTAACAGAAATCTTTAGGATTACAAAAACACTGTCAGGAATTCCCTGGTGGTCCAGTGGGTAAGACTCTGCGCTCCCAATACAGGGAAGCTGGGTTCAATCCCTGGTCAGGGAACTAGATCCCACATGCCACAACTAAGACTCTATGCAGCCAAATAAATAAAAATAAATATTAAAAACAAAATACTGTCATCACATATAGCACTCACTTCAATAATACATTGCCCTTGCAAGCCACCAAATGCCTGAAGTCAGTTATGTACTCATTCAGCAACTATGTATTGAGCACTGTGTTTCAGGCATTGTGTCAGATGCTGGGTACACAGTGAACAAGAAAACTAAAATCTCTGTTTTCACAGAGCATAGGAGAGCTTCCCAGGTGGCTCAGTGGTAAAGAATCCACCTACAAATGCAGGAGACACAGGTTTGATCCCTGGGTTGGGAAGACCCCCTGGAAAAGGAAATGGCAACCCACTCCAGTATTCTTGCCTGAAGAATCCCATGGACAGAACAGCCTGGCGGGCTACAGTCCATAGGGTCGCAAAGAGTTGGAGGCAACTGAGCATGCGCACAAGGGGGTAAATCACATGGTAGAGGATTGCTGTGATGGGAAAGTACAGGACTCCAGGAAAACACAGGAGGTCAGGGAAAGTCTCCTTGAGGAAGTAACTTTTAAGTTCAACCCTGAAGAAATAAATATTGGCCACATGAAAGAGGAGGTAATAAAAGGTAAGCAATCTAGACAGAGGAAAGCCTAACGGCAAGGATGCAGAAAAGCTGCCAGAGGAGGAAAATAAGGTCAGCAGCTGCAAGGGAAAGTGAGATCCAGGGAGAGGTCATTGTTTTTCTTATTTGACTGTGCTGGGTCTCAGTTGCAACACACAGATCTTCAGTCTTCGTTCTGGCAATTGGGATCTTTAGTTTCAACATGTGGAATTTAGTTCCCTGACCAGGGATTGAACCCAGGACATCTGCTTTGGGAACACAGAGTCTTAGCCACTGGACCACTAAAGAAATAACAGGGACAGGTTTCTGCTGTTGGTATATTTGTTTACAAGATGGGAGAGGTTTTATAAGATGTTAGAAAAACAAGGATAAAATATAAATAATTGGATAGGGACTTCCAAATGTATAAATATTAAAAAAAAAAAACAGTTGGTGAATTTGAGTAAAGGTATATGGAAAAGGGGGGGGCTTCCCTGATAGCTCAGTTGTAAAGAATCTGCCTGCAGTGCAGGAGATCCAGGTTCAATTCCTGATCGGGACGATCTGCTGGAGAAGAGATGATAGGGTACCCACTGCAGTATTCTTGAGCTTCCCTTGTGGCTCAGCTGGTAAAGAATCCGCCTGCAATGCAGGAGACCTGGGTTTGATTCCTGGGTTGGACAGATCCTCTATCAAAGGGAAAGGCGACCCACTCCAGTATTCTGGCCTGGAGAATTCCATGGACTGCATAGTCCTTGGGGTCGCAAAGAGTTGGACACGACTGAGTGACTTTCGCTCACTCACTCACTCATATGGAAAAGGATATATTCCCTCCAAAGAAAACTGATCATGTTGGTCCCCTGGTAGTAACTCTCTGATGGCTCCCCAAGATGTGAAAATGAAGACTCATTCAGTTTCAGTTCAGTCGCTCAGTCGTGTCCGACTCTTTGCAACCCCATGAATCGCAGCATGCCAGGCCTCCCTGTTCATCACCATCTCCCGGAGTTCACTCAGACTCACGTCCATCGAGTCCATGATGCCATCCAGCCATCTCACCCTTGGTCGGCCCCTTCTCCTCCTGCCCCCAATCCCTTCCAGCATCAGAGTCTTTTCTAATGAGTCAACTCTTCGCATGAGGTGGCCAAAGAACTGGAGTTTCAGCTTTAGCATCAATCCTTCCAAAGAACACCCAGGACTGATCTCCTTCAGAATGGACTGGTTGGATCTCCTTGCAGTCCAAGGGACTCTCAAGAGTCTTCTCCAACACCACAGTTCAAAAGCATCAATTCTTCGGCGCTCAGCCTTCTTCACAGTCCAACTCTCACATCCATACATGACCACAGGAAAAACCATAGCCTTGACTAGACGGACCTTACTCAGCAAAGTAATGTCTCTGCTTTTGAATATACTATCTAGGTTGGTCATAACTTTTCTTCCAAGGAGTAAGCGTCTTTTAATTTCATGGCTGCAGTCACCATCTGCAGTGATTTTGGAGCCCCCAAAAATAAAGTCTGACACTGTTTCCACTGTTTCCCCATCTATTTCCCATGAAGTGATGGGACCGGATGCCATGATCTTCGTTTTCTGAATGTTGAGCTTTAAGCCAACTTTTTCACTCTCCTCTTTCACTTTCATCAAGAGGCTTTTTAGCTCCTCTTCACTTTCTGCCATAAGGGTGGTGTCATCTGCATATCTGAGGTTATTGATATTTCTCCCGGCAATCTTGATTCCAGCTTGTGTTTCTTCCAGTCCAGCGTTTCTCATGATGTACTCTGCATATAAGTTAAATAAGCAGGGAGACAATATACAGCCTTGACGTACTCCTTTTCCTATTTGGAACCAGTCTGTTGTTCCATGTCCAGTTCTAACTGTTGCTTCCTGACCTGCATACAGATTTCTCAAGAGGCAGGTTAGGTGGTCTGGTATTCCCATCTCTTTCAGAATTTTCCACAGTTTATTGTGATCCACACAGTCAAAGGCTTTGGCATAGTCAATAAAGCAGAAATAGATGTTTTTCTGGAACTCTCTTGCTTTTTCCATGATCCAGCGGATGTTGGCAATTTGATCTCTGGTTCCTCTGCCTTTTCTAAAACCAGCTTGAACATCAGGGAGTTCACGGTTCACATATTGCTGAAGCCTGGCTTGGAGAATTTTGAGCATTACTTTACTAGCGTGTGAGATGAGTGCAATTGTGCGGTAGTTTGAGCATTCTTTGGCATTGCCTTTCTTTGGAATTGGAATGAAAACTGACCTTTTCCAGTCCTGTGGCCACTGCTGAGTTTTCCAAATTTGCTGGCATATTGAGTGCAGCACTTTCACAGCATCATCTTCCAGGATTTGAAACAGCTCAACTGGAATTCCATCACCTCCACTAGCTTTGTTCTTAGTGATGCTTTCTAAGGCCCACTTGACTTCACATTCCAAGATGTCTGGCTCTAGATTAGTGATCACATCCTCATGATTATCTGGGTCGTGAAGATCTTTTCTGTACAGTTCTTCTGTGTATTCTTGCCACCTCTTCTTAATATCTTCTGCTTCTGTTAGGTCCATACCATTTCTATCCTTTATCGAGCCCATCTTTGCATGAAATGTTCCCTTGGTATCTCCAATTCTCTTGAAGAGATCTCTAGTCTTTCCCATTCTGTTGTTTTCCTCTATCTCTTTGCATTGATTGCTGAAGAAGGCTTTCTTATCTCTTCTTGCTATTCTTTGGAACTCTGCATTCAGATGCTTATATCTTTTCTTTTCTCCTTTGCTTTTCGCCTCTCTTCTTTTCAGTGCTATTTGTAAGGCTTCTCCAGACAGCCATTTTGCTTTTTTGCATTTCTTTTCCATGGGGATGGTCTTGATCCCTGTCTCCTGTACAATGTCACGAACCTCATTCCATAGTTCATCAGGAACTCTGTCTATCAGATCTAGGCCCTTAAATCTATTTCTCACTTCCACTGTATAATCATAAGGGATTTGATTTAGGTCATACCTGAATGGTCTAGCGGTTTTCCCTACTTTCTTCAATTTAAGTCTGAATTTGGAAATAAGGAGTTCATGATCTGAGCCACAGTCAGCTCCTGGTCTTGTTTTTGTTGACTGTATAGAGCTTCTCCATCTTTGGCTGCAAAGAATATAATCAATCTGATTTCGGTGTTGACCATCTGGTGATGTCCATGTGTAGAGTCTTCTCTTGTGTTGCTGGAAGAGGGTGTTTGCTATGACCAGTGCATTTTCTTGGCAAAACTCTATTAGTCTTTGCCCTGCTTCATTCCGCATTCCAAGGCCAAATTTGCCTGTTACTCCAGGTGTTTCTTGACTTCCTACTTTAGCATTCCAGTCCCCTATAATGAAAAGGACATCTTTTTTGGGTGTTAGTTCTACAAGGTCTTGTAGGTCTTCATAAAACCGTTCAACTTCAGCTTCTTCAGCATTACTGGTTGGGGCATAGACTTGGATAACTGTGATATTGAATGGTTTGCCTTGGAAACGAACAGAGATCATTCTGTCGTTTTTGAGATTGCATCCAAGTACTGCATTTCGGACTCTTTTGTTGACCATGATGGCTACTCCATTTCTTCTGAGGGATTCCTGCCCGCAGTAGTAGATATAATGGTCATCTGAGTTAAATTCACCCATTCCAGTCCATTTTAGTTCGCTGATTCCTAGAATGTCGACGTTCACCCTTGCCATCTCTTGTTTGACCACTTCCAATTTGCCTTGATTCATGGACCTGACATTCCAGGTTCCTATGCAATATTGTTCTTTACAGCATCGGATCTTGCTTCTATCACCAGTCACATGCACAACTGGGTATTGTTTTTGCTTTGGCTCCATCCCTTCATTCTTTCTGGAGTTATTTCTCCACTGATCTCCAGTAGCATATTGGGCACCTAACGACCTGGGGAGATTCTCTTTTGATATCCTATCATTTTGCCTTTTCATACTGTTCATGGGGTTCTCAAGGCAAGAATACTGAAGTGGCTTGCCATTCCCTTCTCCAGTGGACCACGTTCTGTCAGCCCTCTCCACCATGACCCACCCGTCTTGGTTTGCCCCACAGGCATGGCTTGGTTTCATTGAGTTAGACAAGGCTGTGGTCCTAGTGTGATTAGATTGACTAGTTTTCTGTGAGTATGGTTTCAGTGTGTCTGCCCTCTGATGCCCTCTTGCAACACCTACCATCTTACTTGGGTTTCTCTTACCTTGGGCGTGGGGGTATCTCTTCATGGCTGCTCCAGCAAAGCACAGCCGCTGCTCCTTACCTTGGACAAGGGGTATCACTCATTATCAGAAAAATGCAAATCAAAACCGCCATGAGGTACCATTTCATGCCAGTCAGAATCTGTGCTATCTAAAAGTTTACAAACAATAGATGCCAGAGAGGGTGTGGAGAAAAGGGAACCCTATTACACTTTTGGAGGGAATGCAAACTAGTACAGTCACAATGTAGAACAGTGTGGAGATTCCTTAAAAAACTGGGAATAGAACTGCCTTATGTCCTAGCAATCCCACTGCTGGACATAAACACTGAGGAAACCAGAACTGAAAGAGACACGTGTACCCCAATGTTCATCGCATCACTGTTTATAATAGCCAGGACAACACCTACCATCTTACTTGGGTTTCTCTTACCTTGGGCGTGGGGGTATCTCTTCATGGCTGCTCCAGGAAAGCGCAGCCGCTGCTCCTTACCTTGGACGAGGGCCGGCGCACTAAGCGCGGTGGAGAGGAGCTACCCCACGTCCGAGGTCAGGGACAGCAGCCTAGAGTGCCAGGCTGCGACGGCGCAGGAACGGCCAAGAGGAGCTACCCTGTGTCAGAGGCCAGTGGCGGCCGGGAGGAGCTGCCCCGCGTCCGAGGTCAGGGGCGGTGACCCTGAGGAGCCACCTCGAGCCCGAGGCCAGGGCCGGCGGCCGGGAGGAGCAACCCGAGGAGCGGTGGCTGTGCAGGCGCAGAAGGGCCTAGAGGAGCTATCTCACGTTGAAGACTCATTGAGAGAAAGTGAAATCGCTCAGTCGTGTTCGACTCTTAGCGACCCCGTGGGCTGTAGCCCACCAGGCTCCTCCGTCCATGGGATTCTCCAGGCAAGAATACTGGAGTGGGTTGCCATTTCCTTCTCCAGGAGATCTTCCCGACCCAGGGATGGAACCCAGGTCTCCCGCATTGTGGGCAGACGCTTTAACCTCTGAGCCACCAATGTCCCTGAGAAGTGGAACCTGGTTATCTTCCAGGCCTTATCTCCTTCTGTTCTTTTAACACAGCCTTCCAGCCACATAGCTCCCTGAGTACTTTAAGCTCATTCCTGCCTCAGGGTCCTGTGATTTCTGATTCCCTTAGTCTGAAAAATTCTTTCTTTAACTCACCAGGCTGATTCTTCATTTAGATTGCAGTACATGCATTACCTTTTTAAAGAGCTTTCTCCAACCACGTTTCTTACATTAGTCTCATCCCTCTACCCCAAACTTTTCAGAACCTCAGCTCTTTATCGATGTTACTTGTCTATGCTTGTGTCCTTTGGTACACTGTAAATTCCCCAAGAGCAGTATCTGTTTCATCTTGTCCATCACCGTATCTCTTGCACTTAATTCAGTATAAGAGGATGTGCTCAATAAATAGTTTTTTAATAAATAAATGAACAAACAAGGAAGGAGATTGTGGCCAAGGAGCACATTAGTGGAGGAAGTAGAGCAGTCCTGATGATAAGGTCCGGATATAAAAGTGGGTGTGAGTCCCTGAAGTGCAGGGGAGGCTCTTTGAATGAGTGAAGAGAGCAGATGTCTATGAAGTAAGGAACAATGATTTTGCATAGAAAAAGACAGTTTCTATTGTTTCCCCATTTATCTCCCTTCGTTGGAATCTGGAAAAGAGCTGCCAGGGATTAAGGCATTTGCTTCTACTCACTGTTAAAGCTTCATCTGAATCTTTGCAGCACTCCTAAAATGTAGAAGCTGGAAAACAGCCCAACAGAGTCAAAATCCTGACTTTGATTCATACACATGTTTTAAAAGGGTGGGGTGAGGGGGGATGGAGAAAGAAAAGAAAAAGAGAAATTATAGATATGACCTAACTGTAGTCAAGAAATCTCTTTGACTTCCATTGGTTTGGTGTTAATGGAAGCCTTTTATCTTCAGAACTTTGTACTTGTGTTGCCAAGCGGAGAAAGAGAAAATGCAGAAAGCTTAGTCTGCATAATCACCCCTCTACTGTCCCTCCCCAGATTCAGAGCTCCACATGAAGGCTCACCCCCTGGTTCTCAGAGGCCCCAGGCTATCATGAGAAATCAGTGGGAAAATGTTCCTTTAGATGTCAAATCCATACTTTCTACCAGAGAACAAGGACAGATGAATAAGGCCTCAGGCAAGGACAGGCAGGCCCTTAAGGTGCTTCTGTGAACTTTCCTCATAAGTGCTTAGCCTGGAGTTCTTAGACCAAATGCTAATATGTTCTGACCTAAAGCACAGTTTATAAAATTAAAGGATCTTTTCCAAGGGTGCCTAACCTTCACCTTCATGGCCACTATTTCTTGCTTGGTAGGACCACTTTCAAGAGGGAATAATTTATACAAAACCATATTTTACAACTTTTCCTAGTAAGAATTTTTTAAATAAAAGCTTTCATTTGGAAATAACATCAGACTTAACAGAAAAGTCACATCAATAATACAGTTACCATAGACCCCTCATTCAGTTTCTCATATCTTTAACGTTTTATGTTACTATAGGACTCTTGTCACAGCTAAGGAACCAACAATGGTCCACAGATATTAAGTAAGCCCCACACATTGTAGATTTCACTAGTTTTCCTTTAAAGTCTTTTATCTAGTCCAGATTTCATCCAGGGTACCACACAACATTTGATCATCATGAATCTTTAGGCTCCTCTGGGCTATGAAAGTTTCTCAGATGTTCCCTGTATTTTGATGACTTTGATAGTTTTGAGGAGTACTGGTCAAATACTTGGTAGAATGTCCCTCAAGTTAGGATTTCTCTGTTTTGGGTTTTGGGTTTTTTTTTTTTTTTCTTATCATAAATAGATTGGAGTTATGGGTTTTTGAAACTGAACACTTTGGAGATGAAGTGCCTTTCTTATATCAAGGGTAGATGACGTAGGTAACATCACTAGAGAAATTAACCTTTATCACTAGGTTGAGGCAAAATTTGCCAGATTTCTCAACTATAAAATTACTTTTTTTCTCTTATCTATTTTTTTTGAAGCAAGCCAATAAATCTAGACTACTCACAAGAAGGTAGAGGAGGAACAGGATGGAGGAGGAGTAGAGATTAGGCTCATCTGGAAGAGGGCCAATTTATATATATATTAAATGGAATTCTGTCAGGAAGATTTGTTTCTTCTCCATTCATTTACTTATTCATTAATTCATTTGTATCTGTATGGACTCGTATATACTAAACTTTACTCTGAGTTATATAATCCAACACTATGTTATCACGCTGCTAACATCGTCCCAGTTTTGCCTGTCTGGAGTTCTTTCAGTTTGTCCCTTTGATGTGCTCCTTTCCTGGGTGTTGTAGAGCTGGTGCTGGCCTGCTAGTGACTGGGGCTGGACCTCTTGGGTCTTTTGCTCTAGGACCCTGGGGTCCCAGAGCTGGTATTGGCATGCTGGTGGGCAGGCCCAGGTCATAACATGGCTGGCTGCACCATCTAAAATGTCCCGATGCTGGTGTTCATCGACTGTAGGTTAGGCTGTTCCTGGTGCTGGCCGATTGGTGGGTGGGGCCAGATCACAAGGTCTCTGACTGTAGGATCTTGGGGGTCATGGAGCTAGTGCTGGAGCACTGGTGTACAGGGCAGAGTTCTGGGCCATTTGGTGGACAGGGTTGGGCCCCATGGTAGGTGTGGTCTAGAGGGACTTAAGACAGCAGGCCCACTGACATGTTGGTGTCACATGATTGCCAACATGTGGCAGAGACTTGGTGTTCACCCATAATTGTGTTCTTTTTTTCCTGACTGCATAGCTAGAATCCATTTTTCAACTTGCGCTACACCTAGATGTGACTGTGTTCTGGTCAATTAAAGTGAGCAGGCGTGGTAGGAACAGTGTCTGGGTCCATTAAAACCTCCCAAGCACAATCCTCCGTCTTTCACTACCCTTTCTCCTGCTGAATGGAGAGGACTTTAAGGACAAAGACATGGGTGGAATGGGTGTCCCCCATGGCTCAGCTGGTAAAGAATCTGCCTGCGGGACTTCCCTGGTGGCACAGTGGTTAAGAGTCTGCCTGCCAACACAGGGGACGTGGGTTCGATCCCTGCTCCAGGAAGATTCCACATGCTGCAGACCAACTAAGCCTGAGCGCCACAAGAACTGAGCCCGTGCTCAGCAGTAAGAGAAGCCACATGATGAGAAGCCCATGCATAGGAACAAAGACCCACCACATCTAACANTGGAGTTCTTAGACCAAATGCTAATATGTTCTGACCTAAAGCACAGTTTATAAAATTAAAGGATCTTTTCCAAGGGTGCCTAACCTTCACCTTCATGGCCACTATTTCTTGCTTGGTAGGACCACTTTCAAGAGGGAATAATTTATACAAAACCATATTTTACAACTTTTCCTAGTAAGAATTTTTTAAATAAAAGCTTTCATTTGGAAATAACATCAGACTTAACAGAAAAGTCACATCAATAATACAGTTACCATAGACCCCTCATTCAGTTTCTCATATCTTTAACGTTTTATGTTACTATAGGACTCTTGTCACAGCTAAGGAACCAACAATGGTCCACAGATATTAAGTAAGCCCCACACATTGTAGATTTCACTAGTTTTCCTTTAAAGTCTTTTATCTAGTCCAGATTTCATCCAGGGTACCACACAACATTTGATCATCATGAATCTTTAGGCTCCTCTGGGCTATGAAAGTTTCTCAGATGTTCCCTGTATTTTGATGACTTTGATAGTTTTGAGGAGTACTGGTCAAATACTTGGTAGAATGTCCCTCAAGTTAGGATTTCTCTGTTTTGGGTTTTGGGTTTTTTTTTTTTTTTCTTATCATAAATAGATTGGAGTTATGGGTTTTTGAAACTGAACACTTTGGAGATGAAGTGCCTTTCTTATATCAAGGGTAGATGACGTAGGTAACATCACTAGAGAAATTAACCTTTATCACTAGGTTGAGGCAAAATTTGCCAGATTTCTCAACTATAAAATTACTTTTTTTCTCTTATCTATTTTTTTTGAAGCAAGCCAATAAATCTAGACTACTCACAAGAAGGTAGAGGAGGAACAGGATGGAGGAGGAGTAGAGATTAGGCTCATCTGGAAGAGGGCCAATTTATATATATATTAAATGGAATTCTGTCAGGAAGATTTGTTTCTTCTCCATTCATTTACTTATTCATTAATTCATTTGTATCTGTATGGACTCGTATATACTAAACTTTACTCTGAGTTATATAATCCAACACTATGTTATCACGCTGCTAACATCGTCCCAGTTTTGCCTGTCTGGAGTTCTTTCAGTTTGTCCCTTTGATGTGCTCCTTTCCTGGGTGTTGTAGAGCTGGTGCTGGCCTGCTAGTGACTGGGGCTGGACCTCTTGGGTCTTTTGCTCTAGGACCCTGGGGTCCCAGAGCTGGTATTGGCATGCTGGTGGGCAGGCCCAGGTCATAACATGGCTGGCTGCACCATCTAAAATGTCCCGATGCTGGTGTTCATCGACTGTAGGTTAGGCTGTTCCTGGTGCTGGCCGATTGGTGGGTGGGGCCAGATCACAAGGTCTCTGACTGTAGGATCTTGGGGGTCATGGAGCTAGTGCTGGAGCACTGGTGTACAGGGCAGAGTTCTGGGCCATTTGGTGGACAGGGTTGGGCCCCATGGTAGGTGTGGTCTAGAGGGACTTAAGACAGCAGGCCCACTGACATGTTGGTGTCACATGATTGCCAACATGTGGCAGAGACTTGGTGTTCACCCATAATTGTGTTCTTTTTTTCCTGACTGCATAGCTAGAATCCATTTTTCAACTTGCGCTACACCTAGATGTGACTGTGTTCTGGTCAATTAAAGTGAGCAGGCGTGGTAGGAACAGTGTCTGGGTCCATTAAAACCTCCCAAGCACAATCCTCCGTCTTTCACTACCCTTTCTCCTGCTGAATGGAGAGGACTTTAAGGACAAAGACATGGGTGGAATGGGTGTCCCCCATGGCTCAGCTGGTAAAGAATCTGCCTGCGGGACTTCCCTGGTGGCACAGTGGTTAAGAGTCTGCCTGCCAACACAGGGGACGTGGGTTCGATCCCTGCTCCAGGAAGATTCCACATGCTGCAGACCAACTAAGCCTGAGCGCCACAAGAACTGAGCCCGTGCTCAGCAGTAAGAGAAGCCACATGATGAGAAGCCCATGCATAGGAACAAAGACCCACCACATCTAACATAAATTAAAAAAAAAAAAAAAAAAGAATCTACCTGCAATGCAGGAGACACAGGAGCTATGGATTTGATCCCTGCGTTAGGAAGATCCCCTGGAGAAGGAAATGACAACCCACTCCAGTATTCCTGCCTGAAAAATCCCACAGACAGAGGAGCCTGGTGGGCTATAGTCAATGGGGTTGCAAAGAATTGCAAAGAGCGACTAAACGCAGGATAGAACAAGGTGGAAAAACTTATCAAAAATGTGAAAGTGCCAAAAATAGCTTTGCCTATCTCCAGTAAGAGCTGGCTTAATACTCAGAAAATGTCTGGTACTTGTTCTATGCATGAAGACTGATGTTGACACTAATCTGAAGGGCAAATAATGCATGTTAGATTATCAGGACTGGGTGGGATGGGAGAGTGGGAGGGAGGCTCCTGGGGGAGGGGATATATGTATGCATATAGCTGATTAACGTTGCTGTACAGCAGAAACTAATAGAACATTGTAAAGCAATTATACTCCAATTAAAAATAAGTGTAAAAAAAAGACTGACAATAATAGTGATTTCAAATTAAAAGAATAACTAGGGACTTCCCTGGTGGTCCAGTGGTTAAGACTGCACTTCCGCTGCAGGAGTCAAGGGTTCTATCCCTGATCCGAGAACTAAGATCCCACATGCTACTAGGCTCTACCAAAAGAAAAAATACATGAATAAAAGGAGAATGTTTAAAAAAAAAAAAGATGAACAATGGTACTTTACCTTTATAAGAGCATCTGAGAATGTGCAAAGCATCTGTGCATCCATTAATTTATTTAGACCTGAGTGAGATAGTGAGGAAAAAGGACACTGAGGTTCTGAAAGAGTTTTGATCACTAGCTCAAGGATCACTCTCATAACTAACTAAGCTCGACTAGACTCCAGGCATCTTGACTAGGACTAGCATCTTTTCATTTCACTTCTAGAACAAATCTGACCCTCAGGGTGACATGATGAGAGACTTTCAGAAGAATCCACAGGAAGGGATATTACAATAATAGAGAGTTCAAAGCAAAAATTGTGAAAAATTACAGTGTTCTGAAAAACAAAGGCCCAAACCATGTAATGTTGGATGATTGTTTTTGAATTCCCTTGATACCACATCAAGTTAGGTCCTGCACAGACATTCAGGTTTACTCTTTGTTTATTACTTGGCTGGAGACACTAAAGTCAGATCACACAGTTATACTGTGCAGTCCAAACACCTGAGGGCTGATTTTCTTACCACCTCTGCTTTGTGATGAAAATTTCTCAAGTGAGTAGGTGTTATTTGCCATGATGGAACTTCATTTAAAAATGCTTAACAGGAGTGAAGAGTCCTAGTTTCTCCCTAGGAAATTTTTAGGTAAATTAGTAGGGAAATTTAGTTAAAATCTTTTAAAAATACAATTCATTTGGGTGAAACTGTATTATTTGAGAAGTTTACTTCCTTTTATCACAGCATTTCCTATTCAAGAGAGTTCTTTAACTTAAATCATTTGGAAGTCAGTTAGAGTAGTATTTATCTGAGTAATAGTCTACAAAATGTGTGCCATGCTTGGTCACTTCAGTCATGTCCAACTCTGTGAGACCCCATGGGCTGTAACCCACCAGGCTCCCCTGTCCATGGGATTCTCCAGGCAAGAATATTGGAGTGGATTGCCATGCTTTCCTCCAGGGGATTGGCCCAACCCAGGCTTGGAACCCAAATTTCTTGAATCTCCTGCATTGGTAGGCAGAATTCTTTACTACTAGCACCACCTGGGAAGCCACAAAATATACATGGAGAGTATATTTTCTGGGCCCTTGAAAGAATGAAGAATGTGTGAAAATACTTTCTGTTGTACAGCTTCTGAAGAACCACATAGCTGGAAATAGACTGTTGGATCACAATCATTTTCCCTCAAATTTTGTGGGTATTACTTCACTGTATTCTGCTACTTGTTGTTAAAGGGGAGGAATATGATTATATTTGATTCATTTTCTTCGTGGTAGCTTTTAAAATAAGTATCTCAATATTTGTCAAGTTTCTTTTATCTATACTTAATTAAAAAAAAATTCTGATCATGAAAGTGAGATTGGAGATTACAGAAAATTTGGAAAGTACAGAAAATTTAAAGAAGAACATTAAAAATAATCAATGAACCTACTATCTCAAGATAATTTTATTAATTTTTTAAATTAAAAATTTTGGTTTTTTACATTAAAAAAAACTTATTTTAATTGGAAGACAATTGCTTTACAATGTTGTATTGGTCTCTGCCATACAACAATGTGATTTAGACATAAGTAAATATATGTTCTCTCCCTCTTGAACCTCCCTCTAACCCCTCATCCACCTCCTCTCTCTGTGCACGTGCTCAGCTGTGTCCAGCTCTTTTTGACTTCATGAACTGCAGCACACCAGGCTTCTCTGTCCATGGAATTTTTCAGCCAAGAATACTGGAGTGGGTTGCTACTCCAGGGGATCATCCCAACCCAGGGATTGAACCAGTGCCTCTGCTGTTTCCTGCAGTAGCAGGTGGGTTCTTTACCACTGTACCACCTGAGAAGCCCCTCCCACCCCTTGAGCTTGGCACCAGGTTGAGCTCCCGGGGTTATACAGCACCTTCCCACTAGCTGTCTGTTTTACATGTGGCAATGCAAATCTTTCAGTTTGTCCCCCCTTCCCCTGCTGCGTCCACAAGTGTGTTTTTATGTCTGTGTCTCTATTTCGGCCATGTTTCCTTCTAGCCTTTATTTTTAGTGGTGTTTTTAATACAGTTAATCCTTGAACACAGGTTTAAATTGATGGATCCACTGATGTGCAGATTTTTTTCAGTAAGTATATTGGAAAAATTTTTGGACATTTGTCACAATTTGAAAAAAATAAACTCCATACTCTAAAAATGTTGAAAAAAATTAAGAAAAAGTTAACTATGTCATGAATGCATAAAATATATGCAGATACTAGTCTATAGTTAATAAAGTTAATAATATTTGAGTTTCCTTACTGTTTTATAATTTTGCTTTCAAAAAATTTAATTGCTGTACAGAGTATGCTTCTCTCTCTCTCTGGTCACTGGAGAAACTGTATTTCAGCCTATTTTCACAGTAAATGTTTTTGGTTTTATTATTTTTTCTAAGCAACAACGTTTCCAATACTGTATTATGAATATGACTGTAATACTGTATGCCATAAAAATGTTATAACAACTCATTCGTTATTGTATAGGCCGGCTGCCATTAAGCAGTCATATTGGTTATACTAGGCCATGGGAAAGGAGTCACACTGCTACTTCTTCATTATCAGTGAATGAATCTTCATACCTGTATATAAATACAAATTTCTTTTTCACATTATCTTTACATTTTTGATGTCTAGTGTTAGTAATTTGTATAGCATCTATGATGTTTTATATCATATAAGACAATATTGATGTAGGTAATGACAGATGATTCATCTTATAAACAGTGCAGTTGAAACAACTTTTAACCTCAGTTGAGAAAGTTCCACATCATGTTGCTTCATCTAGGCTGACCAAGAAACCAGATATAATAGTGACCACCACAGTTTGGAGACTGTTATTCTGAGCTGTACCATCACTGCCTTGTCATGGCAAAAGGGACTTGCTTAATTCAATGAAGCTATGAGCCATGCCGTGTAGGACCACCCAAGACAAGTCATACTGGAGAGTTGTGACAAAACGCAATCCACTGGAGGAGGGAATGGCAGACCACCCGGTATAATTGCCGAGAGAACCTCATGAACTATACCATTAATAGAGGGCTAAAAAAAAATTGCTTTGAGGTTCTTGGGTGCATAAAGAAACCAAATGTTGGTGATTATAAAACAGCACCCAACTTTTTGGAACTTCTCCCATTCATTGGTGAAGTCTATGTCTTTCCTTGAAACTGGAGAAATGGATTTAAAGGACAGAACATGAAAATGGTAAGTAACTAACTCTCAGCACTGGATCCTTGTATTACTTTATTGATAAGTCTCTCCCTTATTCACTTAGTCTCATTATAGCCTATGCCTGATTCTGTCAAGTTACTGTTGAATGGGTTTCTAAAGTCTGGAGATGTTCATTCATGCTAATTTTCTGGCTGCTCAGACATTTTTATGTATTTATTTATTTCTGGCTGCACTGGGTGTTTGTTGCTACACATGGGCTTTTTTTCTAGCTGTGGTGAGCAGGGACTGCTCTCTAGTTGGGGTGCTCCAGCTTCTCATTTCAGGTGCCTTCTTTTGTTGCAGAGCATAGCCTCCAGAGTGAGGAGGCTCAGCAGTTGTGGCTCACGGGCTTAGTTGCCCTATGCCATGTGGAATCTTCCCGGATCAGGGATCAAACTCATGTCCCCTACTTTGACAGGTGGATTCTTAACCACTGGACCACTGGGGAAGTCCTGGTGAAAAGGTTTTTGATTTGGAAGACAAAGCACAATGAAATATAAGATTAGATTGACTTATTTCCCTTTTATTTTGCTTTCCAGGCTTTTGAGATCCTAGTTCCACAATCAGGGATTGAAAGCTTGAAGTCCTAACCCCTGAACTGCCAGAGAATTCTTAACTTTTACTTTTAAATTATTGGTTAGAAAGATACATCATTAATGGTAATTGGGAAGACTTGTACTAATGAAGCCAGTAAACATAAACAGTAGACCAGTTTGCAAAGAAATAAAAATGCTTGCTACAAGACGATACTGTCAGTTAACCCCATCAAAGGAATAGGCAAATGCTAATTTTGACTAGGACCCAAAGGTACTACTTACATAAATGTGTCACATGATGTCTAACCCAAGTATCCTAAAATGAATGCCACACACATGATCTACATTTGGAATTAAATGATAAAATAGGGAATAGCTCTCAGAATTATAATATTGGTCAGGGCAGTTAAAGTCAAATCTATCATAAATTCATTTTTGTATTACACTGAGAATTTTGGTATTGGAGAAGACTCTCGAGAGTCCCTTGGATTGCAAGGAGATCAAACCAGTCAATCCTAAAGGAAATCAACCCTGAATATTCATCGGAAGGACTGATGCTGAACGGAACTTTTAGTACTTCGGCCACCTGATACAAAGAGCTGACTCATTGGAAAAGACCCTGTTGCTAGGAAAGATTGAAGTCAGGGGGAAGGGGGTAGACAGAAGATGAGATGGTTAGATGGCATCACTNCAAGGAGATCAAACCAGTCAATCCTAAAGGAAATCAACCCTGAATATTCATCGGAAGGACTGATGCTGAACGGAACTTTTAGTACTTCGGCCACCTGATACAAAGAGCTGACTCATTGGAAAAGACCCTGTTGCTAGGAAAGATTGAAGTCAGGGGGAAGGGGGTAGACAGAAGATGAGATGGTTAGATGGCATCACTGATTCAATGGACATGAAATGAGCAAACTCCTGGAGATAGTGAAGGACAGGAAAGACTGGCGTGCTGCAGTCCATGGGGCTGCAAACGGTCAGACATGATTTAGCAACTGAACAACAATAACAAAGAAGTGTTTCATAAAATAAGATATAGAATTTTCTTATTAACTAGAATGTCTTGCTTTGACTTTACCATGCTACCAGGAATAAATGAGCAGAAATGAGCAAGGTACTGATAGAAATGAATTAAAGTTTCAGTCATTTGGCATATGGACATAAAAAAGGAGGAAACTTCTCAAGGTAGCTACAGAAAACCAAGTATGGCAATACAAGATTCATAACCTGGTTTCTGGATATGGGCACAGCACTAAGCTATATTTATATTTGAAACTAATGATACCCTATAGGTATTAACCAAATGTTTTGGTGTTTGGCATCTCTTATGCCTAACTGGACAGAGAAGGTAAGTATTCAGAGAGCTAGGAAATTTTTTTGTCTTTTCATTTGTTTGGCTGTGTTGTGTCATAGTCGTCGCACACAGGATCTTTGATCTTTGCAGTATGTGGTGTTTTTAGTTGTGTATGGTTCCCTGACCAAGAATTGAATCCAGTCTTCCTGCATTTGGAGCACATAGTCTTAGCCACTGGACCAACAGGGAAGTCCCCAAATTCTGTATCTTTTCACAGCCTGTTTCTAGATGGCAAGACTGAAGTCAGTAAGATGGATTTCAAGGGATTTGGGGATAATGTTGGCATAGCAAAAGTCCTAAAAGAAATCATGAATAAATATATTAACAAAATTTGAAAGAGAACAATTCAAGCTGCTTCTTTTATGCAGAAATTGACAAGTTGATTCCAAATTTCCCATGGAAATGGAAGGAGCTCATTAAAGCCAAAAACAATCTTAAAGAACAAGGGGTAAGATTCACACTTCTTAATCCCAAAACTTACTACAAAGTGACAGTAAATCAAGACTCTATGGAGTCATAAAGCAACCCAAGTTTATTTATTTATATAAGTATTTATTCTTTTTTATTTATTTGGCTGCATCAATCTTACTTGTGACACATTTAAAAAAAGACTCTATGATACTGGCATAAGCAGAAATATTAAGATCAATGGAATAAAATTGAATTCAGAAATAGACCCATACATGTAGGATGAACTAATCTTTTAAAACAATATATTTATTTATTTATTTGTTTGCTCAACTCCAGGCTTGTGAGATCACAGTTCCCTGACCAGGGATCAAACCCATGCCTCCTACAGTGAAAGTGCAGAACCTTAACCACTAGACTGCCAGAGAATTTCCAGGATCAACTAATTTTTTGGGGGGGGGGTTTAAAAATATTTGTTTGTTCGGCTGCACTGGGTAGGTCTTAGTTGTGGCATATGGGATCTAGTTCCCTCACCAGGGATCGCATCCAGGCCCCCTGCATTGGAAGCCCAGGGTCCCCAGGATCAACTAATTTTTTATAATAATGCTGAAACAGCTCAAAAAATAAAGAATCCTCTTTTCTGGGAGCTTCCCTGGCATCCACTGGTTAAGACTCCAAGCTTCTGCTGCTGAGGGCACAGGTTCCATACTGGGTCAGGGAACTAAGATGCTGCATGTCAAGTGGCCAAAAAAATTTAAGGGAAAAAAATTGTCTTTTCAAGCAGTGGTGCTGGGACCAATGGGTGCATGTGTGTGCTCTGAGTCAGCCCACCAGGCTCCTCTGTCCATGGAATTTTCCAGGTAAGAATACTGGAGTGGGTGGCCATTTCCTTCTCCAGGGGATCCTCTCAACCCAGGGATTGAACCTGTGTCTCTTGCATATCCTGCATTGGCAGGCAGATTCTTTACCACTGAGCCACTTGGGAAGCCTAAGACCATTGGTTACCTATACATAAAGAAAGAAGTTGGACCTCTACCTCACTTAATACACAAAAATTAATTTAAAATGGGCCCAAAACCTAAAACTAAGAGCTAAAACTATACAACTCTTAGGAGAAAACATAGGAATAAATATGATCTTGGATAAGGTAATAGTTTCATGGATATGATACCAAAAGCACAAGCAAGTAAAATAAAACATAAATAATTGGATTTTATCAAAATTATCAAAATTGGATTTAAATTTTGATATAAAAATTATCAAAATTCAAAAATATTATACTTTTTTAAGTATAAAGAACACTACCGAGAAAAAGACAACCCACATAATGGGAAAAAGTACTTGAAAATTACCTATATAATTAGGCTCTAGTGTCCAGGATATATAAGCTTATATATTCCTGGAACAGGAAGATCCCCTGGAGTGGAAATGGCAACCCACTCAAGTATTCTCGCCTGGAAAGTTCCATGGACAGAGGAGCTTGGAAGGCTGTAGTTCATGGGGTAACAAAGAGTCAGATATGACTGAGTGACTGAGCGTTCACTCATGCACACACATCCAGGATATATAAAGAACTCAACCCAACAACAACAACAACAAATCCAGTTAACAAATGAGAAAAGGATTTCAACTGAACTTTGTCCAAAGAAACTAGACAAATCACCAATAAGCACATGAAAAAAAGCTCAACATTATTACCGTTCAGTTCATTTCAGTATCTCAGTCGTGTCCGACTCTTTGCGACCCCATGAACCGCAGCACGCCTGGCCTCCCTGTCCATCACCAACTCCCGGAGTTCACTCAAACCCATGTCCATTGAGTCGGTGATGACATCCAACCATCACATCCTCTGTTGTCCCCTTCTCCTCCTGCCCTCAATCTTTCCCAGCATCAGGGTCTTTTCAAATGAGTCAGCCGGGAAATGTAAATCATTAACCATGATGAGAGACCACTTCACACCTACTAGAATGGCTAAAATTTAAGTGGCAGACAATAAGAAGTATGACAGAAGTTCCCTAGTGGTCCAGTGGTTGGACTTAAGAGTTCTATTGACATGGCCCATGTTCAATCCCTGATTGGGGAACTAAGATCCTACAAACCAGGTAGCATGCCCCCTCCCCGCAAAAAGTGACAAGAATATGGAGACATTGGAAACGTAATATTAATACATTACTAGTGGGATTGTTAAATACTGCTTCTGCTTGGAACACAGGAAGTTCCTCAAAAATGTCAAACATAGAGTTACCAGATAACCCAGCAATTCTACTTCTAGGTATCTACCCAAAATAATTGAAAATAGGTGTTCAAATAAAAATGTGTATACTGATGTTTATAGAATTTTTTTTTTCCTTTGGCTACAGGTCTTAGTTCCCTGACCAGGGATCAAACCCAGGCCCTCTGCAGTGAGAGCTCAGGGACCTAATCACTGGACTGCCAGGGAATTCCTGCAGCATTAATCACAATAGGCCAAAAGTGGAAACAACTCAGATATCCATCAATTGTTATATCTGTAAACAATATTATTCAGCTGTGTAAAGGAATTAATAACAGATACACGCTACAATGTGAATGTAACTTGAAAACATTATGCTAAGTGAAGGAAGCCAAGCACAGAAGGCCACATATTGCATGATTCTATTCATTTGAAATGTCCAGATAGGCAATATATAGAAGCAGAACTAGGTTAGTGGTTGTTAGGGGATGGAAGGAGGGGGCAGTGGGGAAGGATTGTTAAGGGGTATGGATTTCTCCTTGCAGTAATGAAATGTTCTAAAATTAGATAGTGAGGACAGTTGGACAACTCAGGGTTATACCAAAAACCACTAAACTGTGTATTTTAACAGGGTGAATTTTATGGTATATGAATAAATCTCAAGCTGTTATAAACACTGTTTTGAATGAGAAACGGCTTTCTAAACATGTAATGCAACCCAGAAGCCATAAAAGAAGACTGATGTGTTAGACGCCATCAAAATAATAGAACTCCAAAAAACAAAGACAAAACAAAGCAAGCAAACAATAAAACCAAAAAACTGAACAAAATAAAAAGACAAAATGACACGAGACGATCTGGGGAAAAGTATCGTCAAAATAAATTTAGAAAAAGTTTAAGATCCCTAATATAAAAAAATGTCATAAAATTTCAGGGAAAAACAATTTGGGAAAATTGCCAAAGGGCAAGATGAGACAATTCTCAAAGGAAGTCATACAGATTGTAAATTAACAGTAAAAATTATCCCACCTCATTTAAAGAAATACAAGTTAAAATTAAAACAGGCTATTGGGCTTCCCTGGTGGCTCGATAGTAAAGAATCTGTCTGCCAGTTCAGGAAACACAGGTTAGATCTCTGGTCTGGGAAAACTTCACATGCTAAGGAGCAACTAAGCCTGTCTACCACAACTATCAATAGTTGTGCTCAAGCCCACAGGCTACAACTACTGAAGCAGGTGTGCCTAGAGCCTGTCCTCTACAACAAAAGAAGCCACTGCAATAAAAAGCCCATGCAGTGTAAGTGCAAAGTAACCCCGACTCATGCCAAGTAGAGAAAGCCCGTGCAGCAGAGAAGACCCAACATAGCCAAAAAATAAAATAATTAATTTAAATAACCAAACTATTATTTTTTTCTATCCACCTGCCAGAGCTTTTAAAAATGAATAATGTCCAGAGTTGGTCTGTTAGGAAACAGGTGTATATGATGAGTATAAATTGCCAGGAGAAATATCAATAACTTCATATATGCAGATGGCACCACCCTAATGGCAGAAAGTGAAGAGGAACTAAAGAGCGTCTTGATGAAGGTGAAAGAGGAGAGTGAAAAAGTTGGATTAAAACTCAACATTCAAATCATGAAGATCATGGCATCGGTCCCATCACTTCATGGCAAATAGATGGGGGGAAGAATGGAANAGATGGCACCACCCTAATGGCAGAAAGTGAAGAGGAACTAAAGAGCGTCTTGATGAAGGTGAAAGAGGAGAGTGAAAAAGTTGGATTAAAACTCAACATTCAAATCATGAAGATCATGGCATCGGTCCCATCACTTCATGGCAAATAGATGGGGGGAAGAATGGAAACAGTGACAGACTTTATTTTCTTGGGCTCCAAAATCACTGGGTATGGTGACTGCGGCCATAAAATTAAAAGATGCTTGCTCCTTGGAAGAAAAGTTATGACAAACCTAGACAGAGTATTAAAAAGTAGAGATATCATTTTGCCAACAAAATCTGTATAGTCAAAGCTATGGTTTTTCCAGTAGTCATGTATAGATGTGAAAGTTGGACCATAAGAAAGGCTAAGCATAGAAGAATTGATGCTTTCAAACTGTGGTGTTGGGGAAGACTCTTGAGAGTCCCTTGAACTCCAAGGAGATCAAACCAATCAATCCTAAAGGAAATCAATCCTGAATACTCATTAGAAGGACTGAAACTGAAGCTCTAATACTTTGGCCACCTGATGCACAAGAGCCGACTCACTAGAAAAGATCCTGATGCTAGGAAAGATTGAAGGCAGGAGGAGACGGGGATGACAGAGAAAGAGATGGTTGGATGGCATCACTGAGTCAGTGGACATAAGTTTGAGCAAACTCTGGGTGATAGTGAAGGACAAGGAAGCCTGGCGTGCTGCAGTCTATGGGGTCGCAAAGAGTCGAACGCAACTGAACAACAGTGAACAACAACAAAATTAGAAACAAATGTCCTTCAAAAGGCGATTGGGTAGGGACTTTTCTGGTAGTCCAGTGGTTAAGACTTCAAACTGTCAGTGCAAAGGGCTTGGGTTTGATCTCTGGCCATGGAACTAAGATGCACAGCCAAAGGATGTTTTTAAAAGGTGATAGGATAAATACGTTTTGATCTATTCATAAACGGAAGGTTATTCAGTCACTGGAAGGAGTTCTGTATGGAATGATACTCAAGATAAAATAGCTACAAGAAAATAAAAGGCCGTTTGCAGAAGGGACTGGAACTAATTGAGGCAAGACCTAGGCCTGGTGCATAATACCTAAGGAGGCACAGGCTTTTAGCACAATAAGGGTGCAGGATTGGTCCTGAAGAGTGATGAGGTCTTAAATTTTACTTTTTAGTCTCTCTTTAACTTGTCTCATTCTAGTCTCAAACCTGCAGTATAGTACACATAATATAATCCTATATCTCTAAATAATTATATATCTATGTATATGTCATTTTGTAAACTGGTACAAATATTTTGGAGAATGTATACACATACGCACACAGTTGACTGTTGAACAACTGGGAGGGGTTGGTTAGTGGCGCCAACCCCCTGTGCAGTTGAAAATCCAAGTGCTCTAATCTTGCCTCAAAAACAAAGGAATTGGTAAATGACTCATTCAAGGGCAGGAAGCTGAAACAGTTTGGATAGACTCACGACTCAAACCCTGGTTGTTTTGATTCCACATATTGTGATCTCTAATCAGACACAAATTCTCCTTGCACACTTAGTTAATTTAAAGGTCTATAAACAATAATACTGGTACTGTATTTATTGAAAAAAATCCTCATGTAAGTGGGCCTGTGTAAGTCAAACCATGTTGTTCAAGGTTTAACTGTACAGACACATACGTTAGTTATGTAATATATATTAGTTACCATGTTTGTGTGTGTGTGTGTTAAATGGAAAATAAAAAGAAATATATACCAACCTACTAGCAGTGGTTTTCTGGGGCATGGGATTATAAGGGATTTTATCAGCCATATACATCTTCTTTTTTTTTTTATTCATTTATGTGTTTGGCTGTGCCAGATCTTCACTGTGGCATTTGGGATCTTTCACTGTGGCATGTAAACTTTTAGTTGCAGCATGTGGGATCCAGCTCCCTGAACAGGGATCCAACTCAACCCTCTGTAATGGGAGTGTGGAGTTTCTTAGCCACTGGACCACCAAGCAAGTCCTTATCTATTACTTTTATTATTTATTTATTTATTTTGAAGTATAGTTGATTTACAATGCTGTGTTAATTTCTACTCTATAGCAATGTGATTCAGTTACACACACACACACATACACATACACATATATATTCTTTTTCATAGTTTATCACAAGCTATTAAATATACAGCCCTATACAGTTAGGCCTTGTTGTTTATTCATTATATATATAATAGTTTGCATCTACTAATCACAAACTCCCTTCCCTTGCAAAGCCTGTTTTTGTTTTTGGTTTTTTTTACCTCCCTGTAGATGGCTGGATGGCATCACTGACTCGATGGACGTGAGTCTGATTGAACTCCGGGAGATGGTGATGGACAGTGAGACCTGGCGTGCTGAGATTCATGGGGTCGCAAAGAGTCAGACACGACTGAGCAACTGAACTGAACTGTGGGGCAGACAGTATCTTANTAGATGGCTGGATGGCATCACTGACTCGATGGACGTGAGTCTGATTGAACTCCGGGAGATGGTGATGGACAGTGAGACCTGGCGTGCTGAGATTCATGGGGTCGCAAAGAGTCAGACACGACTGAGCAACTGAACTGAACTGTGGGGCAGACAGTATCTTAGTTCTTAGACCAGGGATTAAACCTGTATCCCCTGCAACAGAACTGAGATGTCTTAACCACTGGACCACCAAGGAAGTCCTGGGAATCCTATTGTTAAGCATCCTGGCTTGGCACACTGAAAGAATAAAACAAATTCTTAGAAGAGGCAGGGTTAAAATATCCTTTCCTATGCCACAAGTATGCTGACCACTCTCTATGCATCATTTCATTAAATCCACAATGTGATGAAGCAGTTCTTATCACTGTGCTTCTCATTTTACAGATAAAGAGAGAACCTGATAGTGAGACTTACTCAACATTACACAGTCACATTAAATAAGGTAAGAATACAAGGCAGGATTCTAAAAATCAAGTCAGTAATGCTGAATTTGATCTTGCTGCTTTCTCTTCCTGTTTTTTCTTTTTTTTAATCCCTGCCACATGAATCAGGCACATGATTTTAATTTGCCATTTTGAATGGATATGTTTATGAATATCAGAGAAGGCAATGGCTCCCCATTCCAGTACTCTTGCCTGGAAAATCCCATGGACAGAAGAGCCTGGTAGGCTGCAGTCCATGGGGTCATGAAGAGTCTGACATGACTGAGCGACTTCACTTTCACTTTTCACTTTCTCACGTTGGAGAAGGAAATGGCAACCNCCATTCCAGTACTCTTGCCTGGAAAATCCCATGGACAGAAGAGCCTGGTAGGCTGCAGTCCATGGGGTCATGAAGAGTCTGACATGACTGAGCGACTTCACTTTCACTTTTCACTTTCTCACGTTGGAGAAGGAAATGGCAACCCACTCCAGTGTCTTGCCTGGAGAATCTCAGGGACAGGGGAGCCTGGTGGGCTGCCGTCTATGGGGTCGTACAGAGTTGGACACGACTGGAGCGACTTAGCAACAGCAGTTTATGAATATATTCATTTAAACAATAATTATAAACAGTTTAATTAATGAGCAAGTTTCTCTGCCGAATAGTGAAACTATTTCCAATTTTTTCTGTTCTCATTTTTAAAAATATTTATTTATTGATTTTGGCTGCCCTGGGTCTTGGTTTGTGCATGAGCTTTTACTCTAGTTTCGGAGAGTGGGGGCTCCTCTCTAGTTGCAGTGTATGGTCTTTTTGTTCTGGTGGCTTTCCTTGCTGTGGAGCACGGGCTCGAGGCACGAGGGCTTCCGTATTTGCAACACTGGCGCTCAGTAGCTGCAGCTCCCAGCCTCTAGAGCACAGGCTTAATAGTTGTGGCACACACGCTTAGTATCTTTGCATCATGTGGGATCTTCCCTCATCGAGGATTGAACCTGTGTCTCCTGCAAGGGCATGTAGATTCTTAACCACTGAGCAACCAGGGAAGGCTCTCTAGTCTCATTTTTATTATGCTGAAATGACTATGCTCGGGATCAACTTTTTCCATGTATATTTTACAGTTAGATTTGTTTCTGTCATCAGGTTTTCATCCTTATCAAGCTGTCAATTTTAACAACTTCAATGGTAAACTTTCTTTTATAGCTATTCTATTCACTTCAGTTCAGTCGCTCAGTTGTGTCCAACTCTTTGCGACCCCATGAACCGCAGCAGGCCAGGCCTCTCTGTCCATCACCAACTCCCGGAGTTTACCCAGACTCATGTCCATTGATTCAGTGATGCCATCCAGCCATCTGATCCTCTGTCATTCCCTTCTCCTCCTGCCCTCAATCTTTCCCAGCATCAGGGTCTTTTCAAATGAGTGAGCTCTTCGCATCAGGTGGCCAAAGTACTGGAGTTTCAGCTTCAACATCTGTCCTTCCAATGAACACCCAGGACTGATTTCCTTTAGGATGGACTGGTTGGATTTCCTTGAAGTCCAAGGGACTCTCAAGAGTCTTCTCTAACACCACAGTTCAAAAGCATCAATTCTTCAGCGTTCAGTTTTCTTTATAGTCCAACTCTCACATCCATATATTACCACTGGAAAAACCATAGCCTTGACTAGAGGACCTTTGTTGACAAAGTAATGTCTCTGCTTTTTAATATGCTATCTAGGTTGCTCATAACTTTCCTTCCAAGGAGTAAGTGTCTTTTAATTTCATGGCTACAATCACCATCTGCAGTGATTTTGGAGCCCAGAAAAATAACGTCAGCCACTGTTTCCACTGTTTCCCCATCTATTTGCCATGAAGTGATGGGACCGGATGCCATGATCTTCATTTTCTGAATGTTGAGCTTTAAGCCAACTTTTTCACTTTCATCAAGAGGCTTTTTAGTTCTTCTTCACTTTCTGCCATAAGGGTGGTGTCATCTGCATATCTGAGGTTATTGATATTTCTCCTGGCAATCTTGATTCCAGCTTGTGCTTCCTCTAGCCCGGTGTTTCTCATGANATTTCTCCCAGTAATCTTGATTCCAGCTTGTGCTTCTTCCAGTCCAGCATTTCTCATGATGTACTCTGCATATAAGTTAAATAAGCAGAGTGACAATATACAGCCTTGACGTACTCCTTTTCCTATTTGAAACCAGTCTGTCTGTTGTTCCATGTGCAGTTCCAACTGTTGCTTCCCGACCTGCATACAGATTTCTCAAGAAGCAGGTCAGGTGGTCTGGTATTCCCATCTCTTGAAGAATTTTCCACCAGTTTTTTGTGATCCACACAGTCAAAAGCTTTGGCATAGTCAGTAAAGCAGATACAGATGTATTTCTGGAACTCTCTTCCTTTTTTCATGTACATATATGTAAATAGTATCAGAAAACCATAAACAATCTAAATACTTGTCCATAAGGATTAGACATACTGCAATAACTTTATATAATGCTTTTTGGAAAATAAACTATATAAAGTTATATATAGAACAGTATTTTGAAAATATATATCCAAAACATATATTCCAAATTGTTAAAAAAAACTTTCTCTCTCAGTGATGGAATTATAAGGGATTTTATCTATTTTTTTTTTCATTTTTTAACTTCTCTCTATTGGATGTATAGTTGACATAGAAGATTATATTAGTTTCAGGTGTGTTACATATTAATTTGATACTTATATACATTACCAGTTTATCATCATGATAATCTAGTAACCATCACTCACCTTATAAAGTCACTTATTTCAAAAGTAATAATAAATGGTATATTTTAAAAGCACTTTTTGGCATGCATATTTTGACTTTTACTTTTATAAAAGATATATATATATACAGATGTATATGTGATTATGTATAAGGAGGGTTTTGACTTGTTAATACCATGTAAACTGTGTATAATTTATATTAGAAAAATTAGAGTGCTTTAAAGAAACCCTAAAAATGATCAAGAAAGCTGACAAAAAGTTAAATATTTTGGCATTGAGACCAAGCTTATTTTCATAAAATACAGTTCTTAGGTGTTCATTTTCCTCTGTTCACTAATAAATCTCATTCATGCCCACTGTATTGGTTTCATGATCCAAAATGTCATTTCCCTTTCCTCATGACAGGAGGGGGCTTTTTAAGCAGACCAAGCACAAAAGATTTTTCCTCCTAATTCTCCATCTTGACATGAGTGAATAATAACCATCCTTCCACCTGAAACTAGATCTCATTCGAAAGGGTATTAAAATCTCTTTTGAAAATGTGTTAATGTTCCAGTTCGAAGAGATTTTAGAGGAAGTGTTACAGTGTAAAGTCTGAAAAATCAGAAATCCACTCCTGTTTTGCATATGGGAATCAGAAGAGAATCATTTATTGTGGAGAAAAAAAGGTATGCTCTATTGGGCTGTAACAAAAGCTGTAATTTTATTTTGAAGTTCTCAAGTTTTGTTCTCCTGGTTTATGGTTTTTATGCTAAAATTATGGCTTTGTAATGGGCTGCGAGGCATACTTTATGCACTATCATAATTATAAGCTATTACAGTTCGTTCTTTGTATCAGGATGTTTTTATGGACATTTAAATGAAGTTTCTGACAATGAAGCTAACGCTCTAATAGTACTACATTACGTCTACACCTGGTCGTATGCAATCTCTGTTTCTCTATTATAAACCCCTTGTGGGGGGAAGGGGGAGGAGGGTGGGATTTAAAACTTCAGCTGCTTGCCTCACATTGTGCTCCAGCAGGACATGTAAGTTTATCAATCCATTTGTATTTAAATGACTTATATGCCTTTTGCCTCACTGAGCCACAAAACCATCAAAGGGAAAATTCACCCTGGTGATTTCAAGTTCTTTTTGCAAAGGAAGACACCTGAAAGTTTGAAAACATAAACCACAGCAAGTCACTCATCCTTTTCCCTTGACATGGAAAAGCAGAGTTGACCTGTTATTGCTTACTCTCCAATGCTACACGTTAGAAATTATCTATTAGCACGTGCCAGGGCCATTTTCTACAGTATTCATGATATTTATTATGCTTTTGATTTCTTATTTCTTATTTGAAGGCTGTTGAAAAGTCATCTTATTCTCAATTTCCTGCAGCTGAAGCATTTGATGAGAGCACATTTTCCAGCTGGGGTGTTGGCTGAGTATACCCTTGAATAATGTGTAATTAACCCAGGTTCCATTCCTGGGTCGAGAAGATCCCCTGGAATAGGATATGGCAACCCACTCCAATATTCTTGCCCGGGGAAATCCCAAGGACAGAGGAGTCTGGCCGACTGCATTCCATGGGATCACAGTGGGACAAGAGTGCATATGCATGCGTGTAATATTTTTTTATTGAAATATAGATTTATAATGTATTTTTGAATGTACAGCAAAGTGATTTAGTTATTTGTATATATTTTTTTCAGATTCTTTTCTGTTATAGGTTACTACAAGATATTGAATATAGTTCCCTGTGTCATACTGAAGGTCTCTGTTGAGTATCTATCATACACAGAATGTTGTATATATGTTAGCTATCCCTTGTGGCAGTAGAGTTTTATTATAAGTGACAAAGTAGCCAAGATTTCAGTAGCTTTGCAAATCCACTGAATTTCAGTGAAGTCAATGAAGAATTAAATAACAATATGAAAATGGAATTAAATATAAATGCCAAATTTCCACTTTAAATGACCTTCAAGAAAATAATGAAGAAAATCCAGATGAGAAAAAATGCACAAAGAAGACATTATGTGTTCCCACAAAGCAAGAATGTAAGAAGAAGCACTTAACTTAGGGCTTCTGTAGCCCCTTAATTCAGGCCTTATTATGCATAGGAATTAGAGTCCATATGGTCTTCTATCAAATGGTTCCACACTGCTGGGAAAGTATTTATTTCATCAATGTGAGCTAAGTATTTTTAAATCATTACTGAGAAAATGCAGCCTTCTAAAAAAATGTATAATGTATTCTTTGAAAAGAAGTCAACGCATCATAAAAACATCTCAACCATGTTTGGTTGTAGATTCCATTTGGCTTCAGTCTAAAGTACTCCCAGTTCTTGCATATTTTAACAGTTCCATAAAAGCTGTAAATGAGGTGGGGGTGCAGTCTGTTTTCACTCAATGCTGTAGAATTCACTAATGAAGACAAGAATGAGGAATTTCAAATCTATAAACGGCCCACAGTGGATGAAGAAATGAATCCTGCCAGATTGATAATTGCCCAGCAAGACTCAAATCTCAGACACCTGACCTAACTCTTTCCTGCAACATAGGAAATACTAGAAAGCTTTTTTTTAAACAGGGTATTATTGCACTATAATTATCCACATCATAAAAATGAGACAGTTGCAAAATTTGGGGCATTAAAACAATGATTTCGTCTGATTTTGTACTAGAGAAATTATCTGATTAATTCCTTGACCGTAAGTATTGATTTGGTGGTTGAGATTATATTCACATTAAAGCTATCTTCTGTATACATTGGCCAAGTGACTCTCAAGAAAATTACCTATGTACATCTCTGAAAAAAGACACAGTGCTTCAAGCCAATTAGGCATAATATTTCTGGGCAGCTATTCTTGTTGATTATGTTGGTTTGTGTGTGGAAAGTGAAGGATAAGACTGCTATTCTAATGTCTAGTTTACATACTAGTGAAATCACAAGGCAAATGCAGAGAAAGAAAAGGCAGTTTCTTTGCTTAGAGTTGCTTATGTAACTTTAGAAAGTATGCTGTTGTTGCTGTTTAGTAGCTAAGTTGTGTCCGACTCTTTGCAACCCCATGGACTACAGCCTACCAAACTCCTCTGTCCATGGGATTTCCCAAGCAAGAAGACCTGAGTGAGTTGCCATTTCCTTTTCCAGGGGATCTTTCTGACCCAGAAATTGATCCTGAGTATCCTGCACTGGCAGGCAAGTTCTTTACCAGTAAGCTACGAGGGATTTGATTTAGGTCATACCTGAATAGTCTAGCGGTTTTCCCTACTTTCTTCAGTTTGAGTCTAAATTTGGTAATAAGGAGTTCATGATCTGAGCCACAGTCAGCTTCTGGTCTTGTTTTTGTTGACTGTATAGAGTTTCTCCATCTTTGGCTGCAAAGAATATAATCAATCTGATTTCAGTGTTGACCATCTGGTGATGTTTATGTGTAGAGCCTTGTGTTGTTAGAAGAGGGTGTTTGCTAGGATCAGTGCATTTTCTTGACAAAACTCTATTAGTCTTTGCCCTGCTTCATTCCACATTCCAAGGCCAAATTTGCCTGTTACTCCAGGTGTTTCTTGACTTCCTACTTTTGCATTCCAGTCCCCTATAATGAAAAGGACATCTTTTTGGGGTGTTAGTTCTAAAAGGTCTTGTAGGTCTTCATAGAACCATTCAACTTCAGCTTCTTCAGCGTTACTGGTTGGGGCATA
>SJYX01024759.1:247322-269749 GCA_006410675.1 Oreotragus oreotragus | reverse complement strand
ATATTCAAAAGCAGAGACATTACTTTGCTGACTAAGGTCTGTCTAGTCAAGGCTATGGTTTTTCCTGTGGTCATGTATGGATGTGAGAGTTGGACTGTGAAGAAGGCTGAGGACTGAAGAATTGATTCTTTTAAACTGTGGTGTTGGAGAAGACCCTTGAGAGTCCCTTGGACTGCAAGGAGATCCAACCAGTCCATTCTGAAGGAGATCAGCCCTGGGATTTCTTTGGAAGGAATGATGCTAAAGCTGAAACTCCAGTACTTTGGCCACCTCATGAGAAGAGTTGACTCATTGGAAAAGACTCTGATGCTGGGAGGGATTGGGGGCAGGAGGAGAAGGGGACGACCGAGGATGAGATGGCTGGATGGCATCATGAACTCGATGGACGTGAGTCTGAGTGAACTCCGGGAGCTGGTGATGGACAGGGAGGCCTGGCGTGCTGCGCTTCATGGGGTCGCAAAGAGTCGGACATGACTGAGCGACTGAACTGAACTGAAGCACCCAGGGAAGACCTTAGAAAATATCTTGCTGTTGTTTAGTCCCTAAGTTGTGTCTGACTCCCTGCATGTCCGTCACAATCTCCTGGAGTTTGCTTATATTCATGTTGGTTGAATCGGTGGTACTATCTTACCATCTCATTCTCTACCACCTCCTTCATCTTTTCCCTCAGTCTTTCCCAGCATCAGATCTTTTACAGTGAGTTGGCTGTTCACATCAGGTGGCCAAAGTATTGGAGCTTCAGCTTCAGCATCAGTCCTTCCAATGAATATTTCAGGGTTGATTTCCTTTAGGATGGACTGGCTTGATCTCTTTGCAGTCCAAGGGACTCTCAAGCGTCTCCTCCAGCACACAGTTCAAAACCATCAACATTTTGATGCTCAGCCTTCCTCGTGGACCAACACTCTCATCTGTACATGACTACTGGAAAAATCATAGCTTTGACTATATGGACCTCTGTAGGCAAAGTCATATATTTGCTTTTTAATCTGCTGTCTAGAAAGTATAGACAATATTGTAGCTAAAACAAAAGGAAAGAATAAAAACATTAGAAATACAATAATTGCACTATCCAGTCACAGAAATATATATAAAAGCTGGTCCATTGTTCCATGTAATACATTCATCATAAACATGCTTATAGAATTACCTAAATTAGGAAATGTGCAATCTAAAATAGTGTTTCCCAGGGAACAGGTGTACGCCCGTGGTGGATTCATGTTGATGTATGGCAAAACCAATACAATATTGTAAAGTAATTAGCCTCCAATTAAAATAAAGAAATTTATATTTAAAAAAATAATAAATACATAAATAATAGACTTTGGTTTAATGTTAGAAGAAATCTAGCTGTCGGCTTTCCAATTTATTAAGGGAAACTAGGAATTTGCCTAGGTGGTTCAGGGGTAAAAAAAAAAAAATATTAAAATAAATAGTGTTTCCTAAGTTCTTTGATAAGAATCGCCTGAGGAGATTATTAAAACAAATAAACAAAAAGCACATTTCTGGGTAGCTCACTTGGAGATTCTGTCACCCTATCTATTTTGTGTCTTAATAAGTTCTTTTTTCCCCATGCCCCATGATTCTTTTCATCTGAGAAATTTGAGAAAAAATATTCTAAAACAACTGATAACAAAAATGAAGTTAAATAATTTACCAAACCTATAAAACAAAATTAAAAATCAAATGATAGCATTTTTTTTTTATTTTAAAGGTTAATATTCTATATAGGACATCCCTATAATGAAGATAAAGTTTTTCATTAGCTAATATTTCAACCTATGTGTTGAAGCTTACCTTAGCATTCACAAGTTTCAAAAGTAGTTGAATGAATCAGATATAATTTTTCATTTTAAAAATATATCCCAATTGTGCATTGAGCAAGTAAAGATTTTAAAAATATTTTATTACCAAGTAATTGATTCTACTTGAAGAAAATTTAAGGTTGGCATTTAAAGGATAAATTAAAAATCACCTATAACTCAGTTTCCTAAAATTAACTGTTACATTTCACTGAGTATATTTCTATACATTTTTTTTAGTCATGGAATGTTAATGTAATTAGGTAGTTGCTCAACAAATCTCAATTCATCCTTTCTTTTCTTCTCTCATGTGGTTGGAGGGTAGGAAAGAGCATGCTGGCAACTAGCAGAATAAGCTGGTGGGAAAGAGAAGACTAATATGCTTCATTTTTTTGTCTAACCCTCTTTTATATCATTTTCATACAATGTATATAACAGCATGTACTTTGCATTCTTTAAAACTTTGTTTCAAGTACCAGCCAATCTTAGTTTATCTTTACAACAGCTAAAAAGGAATATAAGAGGAGGAGTGTCATTTCTTTAAAAAAAAAAAAATCATTTAATTTTATTGAAGTATAATTGCTTTTGGGCTTCCCTTGTGTTTCAGCTGGTGCACTGGGATGACCCAAAGAGATGATATAGGGAGGGTGGTGGGAAGCGGGTTCATGTCAATGTATGGCAAAACCAATACAGTTTTTAAATCTTTTTTTTTTTAATAAGAAAAAAAAGAAAAAAAATTTTTGCCTGCAGTATGAAAGACTTGAGTTCCATCCCTGGGTTGGGAAGATCCCCTGGAGAAGGGAAAGGCTACCCATTCCAGTATTCTGGCCTGGAGAATTCCATGGATTACAGTTCATGGGGTTGCAAAGAGTCGGACACGACTGAGCGACTTTCACTTCACTTCACTTCATAATCGCTTTACAATATGTTATTTTCTGCTGTTCAACAAGTGAATCAGCGACATATATACCTATATCCTTTCCCTCTTGGACCTGCCTCTCTCTCTCCCCTCATCCTGTCCCTCTAGGTCATCACAGGGTGAGCTAAGCTCCCTGTGTTATTCAGGACGTTTCCACTAGCTATCTGTTTTACACATGGCAGTACATATACATCAGTCCCAATCTCCAAATGCACCCCACACCTCTTCCCCTCCACTGTGTTCACCCATCTGTTCTCTGTGTCTGCATCTCCTTTCCTGCCCTGCAAATAGGTTCATCTGTACCACTTTTCTATATTCCACACATATGCAATAATATGTTTATACTTCTGTGTCTGACTTCATTCTGTGTGACAGACTCTAGGTTTGTAGAGATGTGGAGTCTTGGTTTTTTAATTTGGCTTTCTGACAATACCCTCCAACCAGGCTATTGTTTGAAATGAAGCAGTCACAAAGTCGTCAGTGGTCACCTCTGCCTTGCTCAATGCCTTAGTTCCAGTGAGAGCTTTCATTATCAGGGAGGACCACAGAGAGAAGAGCATACCCCAGAATATGTCACTATGTAAGGGATAAGCACATCCAAGTCCTTCTAAGGTCAGAGATTTATTTTAGTCAAACCTATCGATGAGCCTTCTAAAACACCCAAATTGCTTAGAAAATAAGTATTTTTCACCTTTTCTATGAAGAAAGGGAACTATATGCATTTTACTATGGAAAGTCTCTTTTTTCGTACCTTTTATTGAACAATAATCAATGAAAATGGCAAAGAACCTGCCTGCGATGCAGGAGACCAAGGTTCAATCCCTGGGTTGGGAAGTTCCTCTGGAGAAGAGAATGGCAACCCAATCCAGTATTCTTGCCTGGAGAATTCCATGGACAGAGAGGCCTGGCAGGCTACAGTCCATGGGGTCACAAAAAGTTGGACACAACTAAGTGACTAATGCACACATAGTTGTGTATATTCAAAGTGTGAAATGTGATGATTTGATATACATATATATTGACAATGATTACCAAGACCAAGATAATTATCATTCATCATCTTAGATAGTTAACATTCATCATCTTAGATGGTTAACTTTGTGTGTATGTGTGCAGTGAGAATGCTTAACATCTACTCTTAGCAACTTTCAAGTATGCAATACTCTTGTCACATTAGGATACATGCTATACATTAAATCTTCAGAATTTATCCTTCTACAGTAGAAAATGTGTACCCTTTGAACCATGTCAAGCCACTTTTTTATTCCCCCAGCCCTTAACAATCACTATTTATATTTCTATAAAATCAATTTTTTTATTTTAAATCCCACATATAAGCAATACTATACAAAACTTGTCTTTGTCTGATTTATTTCACTTAACATAATGACCTCCAGATTCATCCATATTGTCACAAATGGCAGGATGTTTCCCTGATGCTGAGAAAGACTGAAGGCAAAAAAGAAGGGGGGCAGCAGAGGAAGAGATGGTTAGGTAGCATCACTGACTCAGTGGACATGAATCTGAACAAACTCTGGGAGCAAGTGGAGGATAGAGGAGGCTGGTGTGCTGCAGTCCCTAGGATGGAAAAGAGTCAGACATGACTTAGCAATTCAACAACAATATTTTATCAGATAAATTGTATAAATATATACCTATTCATCTGTCAAAGGACTTGTGAGTTGTTTCTGTATCTTGCTTATAGTGAATTATGCTGCAATGAACACAGGTGTGTAAATATCTCTTTGTGATGCTGATTTTATTTCCTTCTGACATATAACCAGAACTGGGTCACTTGGTAGCTTCTTCCATACTTCCCACTCATACATGCAGCCCTGAATTATCTGCTGTATTCCTTGCAAATGAGCATGGGAGCCTGGCAGAATGCATAGGCATTTGGAAGAACCATTCAAGGATAAATGGAAACATTCCAAATGGCTGCTTAAACACTTGACAGTTTCACTAGTCCTGAGTCAAGGAGTGTTTTCTTCCTAGTCCAGTCAGAAGTCTTACAAGTTTTTGAGCCTGGAACACCCTGCTTCTAAAGCAGTTTTTATATGTTTATTTGCTTGTTTGTATGTTTTTCATTCAGGAAACATAAAATGTTATTTTTTTTTCCATAGCTCTTCTTCACCTTTCTTTATTTATATGTTCTGCTTCTCTCTTTGATTCTTTATCTACCATGAATGAATTTATTTTTAGTCACTTGCATCTCTTGCCCATTATCAACTCAGCTTTCTAAAGCCCTTTGAGTGAAATAAATAGTTAGAAGTCCCTTTCACAGCTTTGAACACTGCTTGTGCAACTGGCTGTGAACATTTTAAGAGAAGATGCCAAGTCCCTCTGCCCTGCTCATAAAAGAAATGTTCCCCAAAGCCTTAAATCTTACCAAGCATACTATCTGGTAAATGTCTATAAATTTAAACATGCATGCATGTGTGCATGCCAAGTCTCTTGAGTCATGTCTGACTCTTTGCGAACCTATGGACCACAGATTGCCAGGCTCCTCTGACTATAATCCTCCATAAAGTAAATATTCAACTTAATAAAAATGAGATCCTTGTAGGGTCACTGGAATGTGAATTCTAACAAGTCTTGGGGTGCTCAATTTAATTTGGGACACATGTTTGATTTCTCAATTAGGTGAATCCAAGCCAAATAAGAATGTTCCAGAAGAGAGGTAAATAGGGCAACTGTCTGAAAATTCATCTTGCATGTGGGTAACAAATTTTCATCTTTTAGAAGCATCCCTGATGTTCCATGAGCCCATTAACTATTTCAAGGGCTACTTGGGACTCCAGTTCATTCTAGTAGAATGAGTCCCATACACCATTGCTGCTTACATGTCCACAGTTGCTCTATCAACCTAAAATGAACAAGCCAAATTCAGATTCTGATAGGAAAGAATTGTACCCCAAAAACATTCAAGATAGCAGAGGCACTAAGGGATAGGAGGATTTTTCTGAATCTGAAATAGGCTATATGACATAACTGACACCAGTTTGTAAACAAGAAAATATGGCCATAGAATTCAAATGGCTCAAAGTGAAAGAAGTTGTATTTTATATATACAAGTAAAATAGTTATCTGAGATATATATATATATATATATATATATANCTGACCTTTTCCAGTCCTGTGGCCACTGCTCAGTTTTCCAAATTTGCTGGCATATTAACTGCAGCACTTTCACAACATCATCTTTCAGGATTGAAATAGCTCAACTGGAATTCTATCACCTCCACTAACTTTATTCGTAGTGATGTTTCCTAAGGCCCACCTGACTTCACATTCCAGGATGTCTGGCTCTAGATGAGGGATCACACCATCGTGATTATCTGGGTCATGAAGATCTGCTTTGTACAATTCTGTGTATTCTTGCCACCTCTTCTTACTATCTTCTGCTTCCGTTAGGTCCATACCATTTCTGTCCTTTATCGAGCCCATCTTTGCGTGAAATGTTCCCTTGGTATCTCTAATTTTCTTTAAGAGATCTCTAGTCATTCCCATTCTATTGTTTTTCCTCTATTTCTTTGCACTGATCGCTGAGGAAGGATTTCTTATCTCTCTTTGCTATTCTTTGGAACTTTGCATTCAAATGGATATATCTTTCCTTTTCTCCTTTGATTTTTGCTTCTCTTCTTTTCACAGCAGTCTGCAAGGCCTCCTCAGACAGCCATTCTGCTTTTTTGCATTTCTTTTTCTTAGGGAAGGTCTTGATTCCTGTCTTCTGTACAATATCACGAACCTCCATCCATAGTTCATCAGGCACTCTGTCTATCAAGTCTAGTCCCTTAAACCTATTTATCACGTTCACTGTATAGTCATAAGGGATTTGATTTAGGTCATACCTGAATGGTCTAGTGGTTTTCTCCACTTTCTTCTATTTCAGTCTGAATTTGGCAATAAGGAGTTCATGATCTGAGTCACATCAGCTACCAGTCTTGTTTTTGCTGACTGTATAGAGCTTCTCCATCTTTGGCTGCAAAGAATAGAATCAGTCTGATTTCGGTGTTGACCATCTGGTAATGTCCGTTTGTAGAGTCTTCTCTTGTATTGTTGGAAGAGGGTGTTTGCTATGACCAGTGCGTTCTCTTGGCAAAACTCTTATTAGCCTTGCCCTGCTTCATTCTTTACTCCAAGGCCAAATCTGATTGTTACTCCAGGTGTTTCTTGACTTCCTATTTTTGCATTCCAGTCCCCTATAATGAAAAGGACATCTTTTTTGGGTGTTAGTTCTAAAAGGTCTTGTAGGTCTTCATAGATCTGTTCAACTTCAGCTTCTTTAGCATTACTGGTTGGGGCATAGCCTTGGATTACCGTGATATTGAATGGTTTACCTTGCAAACAAACAGAGATCATTCTGTCGTTTCTGAGATTGCATCCAAGTACTGCATTTCGGACTCTTTTTTTGACTATGACAGCTACTCCATTTCTTCTAAGGGATTCCTGCCCGCAGTAGTAGATATAATGGTCATCTGAGTTAAATTCACCCATTCTATGAAATTTTATTTTTCTCTGTGACCCAGCCAAAACATTCATTGGATTAATGTGGTAGAGTCAAAATATCTGTTTTTGCTAGGTAGAATAATGCAATATAGGTCATTTTTATGTTAATGGATGATGAGACAAGTAATACTTGCTCTAGCTACCTATCCAATGAGACGCTCAAATGGAAAAAAATAAATGTGAAAGTGCTTTGTAATCTGTAAAAGTTAGGTAAACGTCACTTTACTAATTGCTGAAACAAATCATATAAATCCATCCTCCTAGAACTGTTCTAGAAGGCAAACACCTTCGTCTTCCTGTTTTGATGTTATTTGCAAAAATGCTAGCAGACTTCATCTAACTTTCTCAGTATTTCCTAGTGAGATAGTGACTGCTCACTCAGTTCTCTTGTCATTTGCTTTCCATTCTGACCTCATTAACTTTCTTTTTCTTTAGTCCTAGTACTTAAATCCTCTGTGATGTAGAGACCAACACTGATACTGTAATAAAGTCATACTACTGGTTATCAGTTTCATTATCTTGGTTGCTGTAATTGTTGCATGAGATTGAATGACAGTATTACTGGCTGGCTGTTCTTTGAGAAAAATTAAAACAAGTCTCACCAAAGCAATGATATCTCAGCAGGGGTGCAGGTACACTGTTATTCTTAATACAAACTTTAAGAGCAGGATAAAATTAGGGTGATGAAATTGGATCTCTTACTCCCCATGGGTCTTTACCTGATATTATCAGCATATTTATAAACAATTTGGTTTGTTGAAAACAATGTGTGAAATCTTAAGCTGCTTTAGGATATATGAAGGGGAGAGAAACATTTAATCTGTAAACTTTGGCCTTAAAGTAAATACCAGAATTTGTAAGCTTTCCTTAAATTACCAATGGCCTTTCTACTTCCTTCAAACTCTTATATAAGTAAATGGTATATTAAGCAAGAGATAGAGCTGTGATACAAGCAGAATTTCTTACGATAACAGATTTTTCCTTTAAGAACCTGCTGTATTTCTCAAGTATCTTCATGTTATTTGAAAACATTCTGCAAAAGAAAATTTTGAGGATTATCAATGTAATTGTTACTGGCAAAATGTTTTTTAGTTCCTTTTTAAAAAAATATCTTTACTGAGATAAAATTCACATAGAATAAATCACCCATTTAAAGGAGACAATTCAATAATTTTTAGCATATTCATAAAGTTATGCAACCATCACCACACTCAGTTTTAGAACATTTCATCATCTCAAAAAGAAACTCCTTACCCAGTACCAGTCACTCCCCATTTATTTCCAACTCCCCTTTCCTCTGGTTTCCCCAGTTGCTCAGTGGTAAAGAATCTGCCTACAGTGCAGGAGACCCAAATTCATTCGATTCAGGGATTGGGAAGATTCCCCTGGAGGAAGAAATGGCAACCCACTCCAGTACTCCTGTCTGGAAAATCCCATGGACAGAGGAGCCTGGCAGACTACACCCAAACGGTTTCAGAGAGTCAGACATGACTTAGTGACTGAGCACGCACGCTCACACACACACACAGACCCCTTTCCTTCTAGCCCTAGGAAACCATCAGTTTACTTTCTAACTCCAGATTTGCCTATTCTGGACATTTTATATAATTGAAATCATAAAGCTTGTGGTCATTTGAGATTTCATCTTTCATTCAACATCATGTTGTAGAATGTATATGTACTTCAATCCTTTTATAGTTAAAACAGCATTCCACTGCATGAATATAACACATGGACATTTGAGTTGTTTCTCCTTTATGGTTATTATGAATAGTGCTGCGGTGAATGTTTGTGTAGACATGTTCTCATTTCTCCTGGGTATATACCTAAGAATGAAATTGCTGTGTCATGTGGTACCTCTGTTCTTAACTTTTGAAGAATTGTCAAACTGCTTTCCAAAGCAGCTACATCATCTTACATTCCTACCAGTAATATGTCAGGGTTCTAATTTCTCCATATCCTTGTCAACACTTTTATCTGTCTTTTATTATAGCCACCTTAGTGAGCGTGAAGTAGAATCTCAAGGTTTTGATTTGTACTGGACTTCCCTGGTGGCTCAGAGGTTAAAGCATCTGCCGGCAATGTTGGAGACCTGGGTTCGATCCCTGGGTCGGGAAGATCCCCTAGAGAAGAAAATGGCAACCCACTCCAGTATTCTTGCCTGGAGAATCCCATGGACGGAGGACTACTGTCCACGGGGTCTCAAAGAGTCGGACACGACTGAGCAACTTCACTTCATTTCATTTCAATGCTAATACTGTCTCCAGATGTTCAAGCTGGTTTTAGAAAAGGCAGAGGAACCAGAGATCAAATTGCTAACATCTGCTGGATCATCGAAAAAGGAAGAGAGTTCCAGAAAAACATCTATTTCTGCTTTTTTGACTATGCCAAAGCCTTTGACTGTGTGGATCACAATAAACTGTGGAAAATTCTGAAAGAGATGGGAATACCAGACCACCTAACCTGCCTCTTGAGAAACCTGTATGCAGGTCAGGAAGCAACAGTTAGAACAGGACATGGAACAACAGACTGGTTCCAAATAGGAAAAGGAGTACGTCATGGCTGTATATTGTCACCCTGCTTGTTTAACTTACATGCAGAGTACATCATGAGAAATGCTGGGCTGGAGGAAGCACAGGCTGGAATCACGATTGCCGGGAGAAATATTAATAACCTCAGATATGCAGATAACACCACCCTTATGGCAGAAAGTGTAGAAGAACTAAAAAGCCTCTTGATGAAAGTGAAAGAGGAGAGTGAAAAAGTTGGTTTAAAGCTCAACATTCAAAAAACTAAGATTATGGCATTCGGTCTCATCAATTCATGGCAAATAGATGGGGAAACAGTGGAAACAGAGGCTGACTTTATTTTTCTGGGCTCCAAAATCACTGCAGATGGTGATTGCAGCCATGAAATTAGAGGACGCTTACTCCTTGGAAGGAAAGTTATGACCAACCTAGATAGCATATTAAAAAGCAGAGACATTACTTTGTCCGTCTAGTCAAGGCTATGGTTTTTCCAGTGGTAATGTATGGATGTGAGAGTTGGACTATAGAGAAAGCTGAGCGCCAAATAATTGATATTTTTGAACTGTGGTGTTGGAGAAGACTCTTGAGTGTCCCTTGGACTGCAAGGAGATTCAACTATTCCATTCTAAAGGAGATCAGTCCTGGGTGTTCTTTGGAAGGACTGATGCTAAAGCTAAACTCCAGTACTTTGATCACCTCATGCAAATAGTTGACTCATTGGAAAAGCCTCTGATGCTGGGAAGGATTGGGGACAGGAGGAGAAAGGGATGACAGAGGATGAGATGGCTGGATGGCATCATTGACTCGACAGACATGAGTTTGGGTGAACTCCAGGAGTTCATTGACTCGACAGACATGAGTTTGGGTGAACTCCAGGAGTTGGTGATGGATAGGGCGGCATGGCGTGTTGCAGTTCATGGGGTTGCAAACAGTCAGACATTACTGAGTGACTGAACTGAACTGAATGCTAATGATGTTGACATCTCTTCATGTTTTGTTTTTTTTTTTTTTGCTCTTCATGGTTTTAAAGGTCATTTGTGTATTCTTTGTAGAAATGTCTATATAGCTCCTTTGCCTATTTTAACAACTGGTTGTCTTATAGTTCAGGAAATCATTATATATATATATATCTGTCTGTAATGCAGGACACCTGGGTTCGATCCCTGGGTTTGGAAGATCCCCTGGAGAAGGGAATGGCTCCCCAACACCAGTGTTCTGGCCTGGAGAATTCCATGGACAGAGGAGAATGGTGGGCTACAGTCCATGAGGTGGCAGAGTCAGACATGACTGAGCGACTAACAATTTTCACTTTTCATATATATATATATATATATTTGTCATCCTCTGCAGTTTGTAAGAGCTTAGTTCCCTGAGCAGGGACTGAACCTGTGTCCTCTACAGTGAAATTGCAGAATCCTCACCACTCGACTGCTAGGGAATTTCCCCCTCATTTTATATCTTTAATTAATTTGAAAAATTATCCTGATGCTTCTCAGTGTCTTAAAAGGTATGATTTAGTTGTTCACTTATTTACTCAAAATAAGTACTGAATTTTTGAGGTTCCAAAAATGTGTCAGATTTATGCTAACTCCTGAAACTAAAATCCATTTCCTTAAGGAATTGATCATCTCCTGGCTTCCTAAGGAGGTAATTTGCAATACAATGGTGTAAGTGCTATCAGGGACCTCACAGTGAAAGATTAAAATTGCTCTACAGTATATCCTTGCAGGGATGTGGACATGAATGTTTTAACTAATGTTATAGAGGAAATATTAGGGAGACTATGTTTGTGTTCAAGGTGGAAAAAGTCAAAATATACATATTACACGTCTCACCAGTCAGTAGTTACAGAAAATACTGATCACATCAAGCCTGGAGACAGCTGAGTAACAGACCCTGGCATAGAGCAGAGCTTGCAGGGCAGAGCACTGGCCTAGCCTCCCGGCCAATACAACTGATAGAGTCTCTGTTTGAAGTGATCATTCAGCAATTACAAGTTAAAGTATTACTGCTTTTGCAAATAATAATAAACTCATTGATCTCAGATGCCACCTTGCATCCCAGTCAGATCTGCATGGTGTAAGAACAATATACATGAAAGGAAATCAGCACTGGATGATGCAAGAAGATAAACTGAAACAGAAAACACGACAGTCATCTATGGCTAAGGGTTTTTACTAGTTCTATAATGAAGAGGAGACAGAAATAAATATAGAAATCATTTACACATCAGTATGGCTTGTTGCATATAGACATGCTTGTGTTGACTGCCTACGGGAGCTCTTTTAAACTAAGGATTTTAGCCACTTGGATAGCTATTTTGCTGTGTTCATGTCTTGCTCTGAAGAAGCATTCCCATTCCACTTAAATATGTGGATCTAGTGGAACCTGCTAGGGACAGTTAAAATTCTAGGTCCCCAGTGGCTTATTTATACCCTTTCTATTCCACCAAGGGCTTGAGGAATGATACAATACATGAACAGTATAATACAATATAACAGAAAAATAAAATAAAATCACACACGTAACTAATAATAAACCATAATATTAAATAGAATACTAACTGTTAGGTAGGTAGAACAGGGAAAAGGAGTCTAAAATGGTGGTGGGAAAAGCTTGGGAAAATGGAACAAAAGAAGGTCCGAGGACTGGAGTGAGGACCTCAGGTAAAACAAACACTCCCGGATGGCCCAATTTACATAGGACAGGCCCAGGGAGAGACAGACATATAAATAGAGGAGCCAAAGCTAGCTCTCTCCCCCACCCCCGCACGCTGGGATGCTCTTCTCCTCGTGTCTTTGGATCGATGTGCCCTCATGCCTCGAAGATGGATTTTCCTGCTATCTTCTAAATAAAATAGAGCTGTAACACTGAGCTGTAATACTGATTTGTCTAAGAGCTATAACATGGTCCATTTGAGACCTGAGAGCTATAACACGGTCTATCCAAGACCTGAGAGCTGTGACATGCCGAGGGGGCTTTAGTGTCCGTCACTCCAAATCTTTGTCGTGACGAGACAAAGAATCGAGGAACATACACTCACGTGACACTAACATATCCAGAAGATTTAAATAAATATTTGGGTACGGTGCCAATGAAAAAGTATTATCTGTGAAGTAATTTGTTTTTTGATGATATGCAGAGAATATGCCGAGGGGGCTTTAGTGTCCGTCACTCCAAATCTTTGTCGTGACGAGACAAAGAATCGAGGAACATACACTCACGTGACACTAACATATCCAGAAGATTTAAATAAATATTTGGGTACGGTGCCAATGAAAAAGTATTATCTGTGAAGTAATTTGTTTTTTGATGATATGCAGAGAATTTGTTTAATTTTTTCAATTTTCTTACCTTGAGTGTAGTTTTTGTTCTGGATGTCAAAGATTGATTGTTTTTTATTTTCCTTGTCCTGAACTATTGTCATATTTGTATTTTTCTAATTAAAAATACAATACATTGTAGGAAGTCAAAATATATAGAAAAAATATAAAGAAGAAAGGGCTTTCCAGGTGGCTCAGATGGTAAAGAGTCTTCCTGCAGTGTGGGAAACTTGGATTCAATCCCTGGTTCAGGACGATCCCCTGGAGAAGGGCATGGCAACCGCTCCAGTATTCTTGCCTGGAGAATTCCAAGGACAGATGAGCCTGGCGGGCTACTGTCCATGGAGTCACAAAGAGTCACAGACACGACTGAACAACTAACACACACACTTTCACATAAAGAAGAAAATAAAATTACCCACAATCCCCTCCCTTCCCAAATCAAAATTAGGAGCAACAAAAATAGAAGAAGATTTAAAAAATAAATAAAGAGGAATGTTATACTGCTCCAGAGTGTGAAGGGAGGACAAGACAGGTAATGTTGACCCGGGAATTGACCCAGGGAATTGTTAACCTGGGATGTAACAATTAGGCTGGGTTTTGAAAAAAGTATAGAGATTGCCTGAAGAAGGGGCAGGAAAAGGCTTTGCCAGTAAAATAACTAATCTTTAGAAAATTATAGATGTCTCTTTACCTTTAAAAATTTTTTTAAAAATTAAGTTATAAAGAAGGTAAGATTTAGAAAAGGGTCTGGATTATTTAGCAAATTGTAAGAGGTTTAGTCTGTCTGGATTTCTGTACTCTTGGGGGTAAAAAAGAGGTATAAAGCTGGAACTACTGTGAGGACTTCTGTTCATAAGGCTACAGAATTGTCCTTAGTTATACTGAGATAAGTGAGGTAAAGGATAACTGGAAATGTGATGTTGATCATTAGCCTTTTAATTAGAAAATTTTTACTTAGCCTAATCACCCCATCAGATTTACCCCTCCTTTCCCATTTTTCTATTACTGAAGTTTCATGGCCAAGAGAAAAAAAACTCATTTTAGGGAGATGTAAGAAGGCGAGACAATGGCAAATAAGATTTCTTACAGATGTTCTACATAAAAACTTGGCAAACAAAATGCATATGAGTAATCCTTAGCTGTGAAACTGTTCTAGTAATAGTTTGTGTTTAGTGCATTTTCCTAAAGGCATTTATTTTTGGTATATGGAAAGATTATTCTGTAATATTTAAAAGAGAAAAAAATCCACAAGTCTGGTAGTTCCATATTTTAAAATTCTGTGCTTTAAGAAGAATAAATGTATAGAGCCTGTTTCTGTATGGTAGCAGATATATTCTGAAAAAAATGATTAATATGAGAACTATATATGGGCAAACAGTCCCCTGAAGAGCAACAGTTAGCCAGTGGAAGGCAACGATGGTTTTCAAGCAAAAGAATATCAAAGATGCCAGATACTGTAAGCCTCATGGTGAGTGAAATAGTGATGTGCCCTGAGAGTAGCCCATGATCAACCTTTTTTTTTTTTAATTTATTTATTGTAATTGAAAGCTAGTTACTTTACAATATTGTGGTGGTTTTGGCCATACATTGACATGACTCAGCCACAGGTGTACATGTGTCCCCCCCTATCCTCAACCCCTCTCCCAAGTCCCTCTGGGTTGTCTCAGAGCACCTGCTTTGAGTGTCTTGCTTTATATATTGAACTTGTACCGGTCATCTATTTTACATCTGGTAATATACATTCAACCTTCTTTTAAACTGTTATTTTTAAAAACTGAAAATTGGATTTCTCTCCATAAAAAGAATAGGTAATCACCTTGCTTTTTGAAAATTTTTGAGACCAAATTGAGACAAAAATTTTATCCTAAATTTGTTGTAGGACTTGATTTCTTACTGCAAAAGAGGTTTTAAAAATGCTCTTTTACATATCTGTAACTTACATAATATTGTACATCAACTACAATTCAATAAAACAATAAAACCCACTGAATTATACACTTAAAAATGGTCGTTTAGGTGAAGGGAAAAGGAACACATTAAAGTGAAAGAAGTTCAAATTTTAAAGCATGATTAGTTTTGTTTAGAACCTAGTTTTAAATATCTAATCAGTTTTTAATTAGGGAAATTCAAGATTAAGAAAGAAGAAAGTAAGTTTTGATGTGGATATTTCTGTGTTTCAGTTCAGTTCAGTTCACTTCAGTCGCTCAGTCGCGCCCGACTCTTTGCGACCCCATGAATCGCAGCACGCCAGGCCTCCCTGTTCATCACCATCTCCCGGAGTTCACTCAGACTCATGTCCATCGAGTCTGTGATGCCATCCAGCCATCTCATCCTCGGTCGTCCCCTTCTCCTCCTGCCCCCAATCCCTCCCAGCATCAGAGTCTTTTCCAATGAGTCAACTCTTCTCATGAGGTGGCTAAAATACTGGAGTTTCAGCTTCAGCATCATTCTTTCCAAAGAAATCCCAGGGTTGATCTCCTTCAGAATGGACTGGTTGGACCTCCTTGCAGTCCAAGGGACTCTCAAGAGTCTTCTCCAACACCACAGTTCAAAAGCATCAATTCTTCGGCACTCAGCCTTCTTCACAGTCCAACTCTCACATCCATACGTGACCACAGGAAAAACCATAGCCTTGACTAGACGGACCTTAGTCAGCAAAGTAATGTCTCTGCTTTTGAATATGCTATCTAGGTTGGTCATAACTTTTCTTCCAAGGAGTTAAGCGTCTTTTAATTTCATGGCTGCAGTCACCATCTGCAGTGATTTTGGAGCCCCCCAAAATAAAGTCTGACACTGTTTCCACTGTTTCCCCATCTATTTCCCATGAAATCATGGGACTGGATGCCATGATCTTCGTTTTNCTCCTTCAGAATGGACTGGTTGGATCTCCTTGCAGTCCAAGGGACTCTCAAGAGTCTTCTCCACCACCACAGTTCAAAAGCATCCATTCTTCGGCACTCAGCCTTCTTCACAGTCCAACTCTCACACCCATACATGACCACAGGAAAAACCATAGCCTTGACTAGACGGACCTTAGTCGGCCACTCCTAATTCCCACCTCTAGGAGCAGAAGGACAATTTGGAAAGCAGGAGAGACTGGGATGGAAAAGACGTTGAGGTGCTGAAATCACTGATGAGAGAACAGTATTTAGTTTTTATATGGCTCAGGGTTCCCTGGTGGCTCAGGTGGTAAAGAATCTGCCTGCAATGTGGGAGACCTGGGTTCAATCCCTGGGTTGGGAAGATCCCCTGAAAGAGGGCATAGCAGCCCACTCCAGTATTCTTGCCTGGAGAATCCCCATGGACAGAGGAGCCTGGTGGGCTACAGTCCTTGGGCTTGGAAAAGAGCTGGACACGACTTAGCAACTAAACAAGACAGCAAACTGAGAAAGCAGAGTGCCTGAGGCCACGCATCCCCGGCAAGCAGGAATGGCTGGACTGGGATAATCTTATCAGAGGAATAGTTGCAGCTATCTGAGAGAGCAACGATATTGGGAATAAAAGCAGCTTGTGTCAGCATGCGTGTAAGAGAGTATATCAGTTACCTGCTGCTACATAACAAATTACCCCAAACTTAGTGTCTTAAAACAACAATATTATGACCCCTCAGTCTGCGGGTCAGGAATCAGCACAGCATAGCCGGGTCGTCTGCAAAGGGCCTCTCACAGGTCAGGATCGAGGTGCTGGCTAACGCTGCACCTCCAGGTCCAGCTTTCAAACTCACTCAAGTAATAGTCGGCAGCCTTCAGTTCCCCCTAGGCTGTTGGACTGAGGGCTTCCGACTCCCCATTGACTGTTGGCTAGAGGCTGCCCTCTGATCCTTGTCATGTGCACCTCTCCATGGGGCAGCTCACACAAAGCAGTGAGCTTCCATCAGAACAGCAAGCCAGAGAGTACAAGCAAGGCAGAAGTCAGCCTCTCCTGTAACCTAATCTCAGGTGTGAGCTTTCCCATCACTCGTGGAGAAATGAAGTGAAAGTCACTCAGTCGTGTCCACCTCTTTGCGACCCCATGGACTGTAAAGTCCATGGAATTCTCCAGGCCAGAATACTGCATTGGGTAACCTTTCCCTTCCCCAGGGAATCTTCCCAACCCAGGGATGGAAACCAGGTCTCCCGCATTGCGGGCAGATTCTTTACCAGCTGAGCCACAAGGGAAGCCCAAGAATAGTGGAGTGGTGCTATCCCTTCTCTAGCAAACCTTCCTGACCCAGGAATCAGACTGAGGTCTCCTGCATTACAGGTGGATTCTTTACCAGCTGAGCTATCAGGGAAGCTCATCACTCCCCGGGGCAGGGGGTAAAAGCAAGTCATTGGGCCCAGCCCACACTCCAGGGACAGGGATCACTGGAGCCAGTTTGAAGCTTCAGACTATGAGAATCTGGGCAGGAAAAGGGACAGAGTGAGAGCAGACCTGAGGGAGAAGCTGGAGGGGGCAGAGTCTGGATAGCAGAAGTTATCTAGAAAATAAGAGACGTCTGCAGAGTCCGAAGAGCTGAAAATCAGGAATGTTCTTAAGGGCAAGAGTAGTTAAGTGTGGGGTGGGGGTGGGGAGCATCTGGGGCTATGGGAGGATGAAAACGTTGAGGAGCAGGAATAGCTGATCATGGGACAGGCTGAGGATAGGCAGGAGTGGGATCAGCCAGCTTGCTGCTCCAGTGGAACCCACTGAGGGGTTCCAGGCATCTGAGCCCTCCCAGACCTTCGGCTTCAGGGCAGATAAACTTGCAGGAGGAGAGTGTCTGTGAAGGTGCCCTCAGACCCTATGCCCAAAGGCGGCATCACTGGCACTCAGGAGATTCTGGGCTCAGGTGGAATCTCGAGTGACGAGCTGCCTGCTGCTCTGGGGCTCCCTCCTCCCCAGGCACTTTTGGAGCGACAGCCCTTAAAACTAGGAGGCACCTGGGGAGTAGAAGGTCCATTGTCCTCCCAGCCCCCTCCCCACCACTCCTGACAGTCACAGCTTTTCCCTTTTCCCTCAGCCCCACAGCAGCCTCTTGGAGCACACCCATGCCATCACGCACCCCAGAGCTGGGCCAGGTGCCAGTCAGACAGGCCGATACCACAGACAGGCATTGCCAGGCTCAGAAAAAGCTGGGGACAGTGGAGACTGCAGAGCCACCTGCTCCCTTGGGATGCATGGAGGTGGGGCTGATCCATGCTGGGAGCAGGCAGCCGGCAGACACTAAGATCCCAAGAAATCTCATGAAGGCATGCATCTTGTTCTGGCCAGTCCTTTCCGGCAGCAAGAGACACTGAACCTCTCCTGGCCCCAGGCCCTCCCTGAGTCCCCCCAGCTGGGGATCAAGCACAACAGCCCACTCAGCAGCCTGTTCTCAAGGAGGCTGGTTCCACCCAGGCAGCAGCATCCAGCCCGGGACACTCTGGAACCAGAGGGAGAGGGGGCCACCGGGCCACCTGCTCTGACTATCCCTACTCTCCTGCCCTCTCAGCAATGCTCACCCTGCTTCTCTTTCACTATATTGATGGAGAACAGACAGGAACCCTTCCCTGAGACAAACCTTCCCCAGGAAGATGGTGCATAAGAGGGACTGCTTGAAGTGGGAGTAGGGGGCCTAGAATCCACCGAGCTTTGCCCTCCTCAGCATCCACCCACCTTCCCTGCCACCCTCACAGCAGTTTCTAAGAGGCAGTGAAGCTCAGTGGTTAGGAGCATGGACTCTGGAGTCAGATAGCCTGGTTTTGCCAGTTTGTGTCTGAGTAAATCAGGCAAATTGAGGCACAGCTAAACTCCATTCTCTTATCTGTAAACTGGAGCCAGTGATATTACTGGGTTGGCCAAAAAGTTCATTTGGGTTTTTCTATAAGATGCCATGGAAAAACCAAAACAAAATTTTGGCCAACCCATACCTGCCCCCTCTGACTATGGAGAAGAATCAGTGAGTTCATGCAGGCAAAGCACTTGGAACATGAGCTGCATGTGTTTAATTGTTTAATAAATCTTAGAGAAATAAAAAAATTTTTTAAGAAAACCTGAAGACCTCTTGTGCCACAGCAAAGAGTCAAGGGTTTCCATGTGGGTGGGCCCGAGTCTGACTCTTAGCTTTACGATCAGATGCCATGTGTTTGAGGACATACCCTCCCAGGGCCTCAGTTTCCACAACTGAGCAGTGGGCGGAACTCACTCACTGTAAGGACTGTGCACAGAATTCAGTGACCCAGGCCTGCAGTGCTTGGTCCCTGTGTGCTCAGTAACTGTGCGTACATCACCCCCACTGCTTCCCCATGGCCCAGAAATCCAAGATCTCCACCTTCGAGAAGATGTGGGCCTTCATGAGCAGCAAACCTTCGGCGCTGGTGAAGAACAACGAGGAGGGCATCCAGCGGACGCTGACGGCCGACTACGCGCTGCTCATGGAATCGACCACCATCGAGTACGTCACCCAGAGGAACTGCAACCTCACCCAGATTGGGGGCCTCATCGACTCCAAGGGCTATGGCATCGGCACGCCCATGGGTGAGCACAGGGGCTGCAGATGGGAGGGCGGGGTGGGGTGCGGACAGAGGGTGGGCAAGGCCCCCCCAGGTTCACTCTTGTGCACACGTGGCCTCCCACTCCCTCTCTCAGGTCACCCCCTGAGCCTTAAAAGGGCTCAACCCAGAAACAAACAGCAGAGCCACAAGCCTCATGAGGTCAGCGCCGGCCTGAGCAGAGGAGACCCGGGGGCCGACACAGAGATGGGGGTCAGTTCAAGGTCTTGCCTCCTCTCTCTGACCTCACCCCTGCTGAGGCCGCTCAGATACACTGGGCCTTCCAGAGGCCTGCGGGGACAGGGATTCATAGGCAAAACTCTCCACCCTGGATCCGTGGAGACACCACTGATGGATTAAAAGAGGGGCCTCCTGGCACTGGGGGCCCCCTTCGGAAGAGCGTGCTGAGAGGGCTAGTGATGGTGGCTGGCCCCAGCCAGGGTGTTGGCAGGGGTGCACAGACAGGCTGAAGGCCGCTGATGGCCAGGGCCCCCTCTCCCCACCCAGGCTCCCCGTACCGGGACAAGATCACCATCGCCATCCTGCAGCTCCAGGAGGAGGACAAGCTGCACATCATGAAGGAGAAGTGGTGGAGGGGCAGCGGGTGCCCCGAGGAGGAGAACAAGGAGGCCAGCGCCCTGGGCATCCAGAAGATCGGGGGCATCTTCATCGTCCTAGCCGCCGGGCTGGTCCTGTCTGTCCTGGTGGCTGTGGGCGAGTTTGTGTACAAGCTCCGCAAGACTGCAGAGCGAGAGCAGGTAAACCCCTAAGAGCTGGAGCACTGGGAAGGGACGGAACAGGTCAGGGGCCACACCGGCTTCACACGCCTTAGGTGCCAGGTGCAAGGTGGTGTCTGATCCCACCCCACCCCCCGTGGCCCGCTCTGTATCCCATTCACCAGGAAGCCCCACCAGCCCCACTCTGCACGCTTTCCCATCACTCTGGCTCCATGCTAGGCCACGCCCATCATCCCCAGCTGGACCATGCTAGCCTCTGCTTGGGTCTTCCTGCCTCCTCTCTTCCCCTCCACCAGCTGCTCTCCATACAGCAGCCAGCGCCCTGTTTAAAACTTAATTCGAACCATGTCGTTCCCCTGCATAAACCCCTCCAGGGTAATTGTGGATGCTTCGTGATGCTTACATAGGGCTTCATTATACTGTTCTCTTCACTTCTGCATATATTTGGAAATTTCCATAATCAAAAGTTTAACAGAGAAAAAGAGTTAAGAGGGCTAGCCCAAGCTTGCTAGGTTCAACCCATCTGATTAATTCACGTGTGGTGGGGCGGTGGTTCCGGGTCCCAGTAGCAAATTGGAATCACAGGGAGAAAGTGTTTTAAGTGCTAATACCCTGGCCTCACTCCCAGAGACTGTGTTTTAATTGGTCTGTGGTGGCCCCTGGGATTGTCTTCTTAAGAAAGTGTACGGAGTGATTTGAATGTGCACCTTGAGTGGAGGGCCAGTGGTCTCTGGGGAGGCTGTTCTCACAGGGAAGTTCAAATAAAGACAGGGCAAGTGAGGAAGGAGATTGTGGTTAAGTCTTCTGTATAAGATGCACTTACACATCCACCCAAAATTCAGTGGAGTCGTTTCTAATCAGTAAGCCTGAGTGAGCAAAGAGGAAGGGCAAAGATGATTCTTGGTGTTCAAGTTCACATAGGTGTGAGAAAAGGGACATGTTACCACATTGCTCAGGAGGAGTCCAAGAGGGTAAGTTTCTGGAGGGTAAGTTTCTGGAAGGTAACTCTGCAGTATGGCCAGAGTCTTTAAGGGAGGCTACATGTTTTGATCAGTCAATTTCTACTTTTAGAAATGCACCCAATGGAAGTGGCCAAAACATGTGCAATTTTATTGACAAGAATGTTCACTGAAGTGTTCATTGTAATATGAAAAAAACGTGAGAAAACCTAAGTGTCCAATAATTGGGAATGGTTTTTAAAATTATGAGTCATCTAAGAAGAACAATCAAACCCTTTAGGTTACATTAGAATTACATTACAGTTGAAATGAGCTCCAACTTCCATTAAAAAGCCTATAGGATCTAGTCCTTACCCACCTCCCCAGCCTCCTCCTTCCCACCCTCCCCTCTCTTACGCTGCTCCACACACACTGGCCACGTTTTTAGTCCCTAACCAGCCAAGCACACTTCTGCCTTAGGGCCTTTGCACGTTCTGTTCCAGAACCCTGCACTGTGCTTCCCGCAGAGCACCGTATTCTTAGAGTCTTCTGGGCATTCAGCTGAAGCTCAAGTAGTCTTTCCCACCTATCGCCCCTCCCTACCCAACTCTATCCCCATTTCAATGTTTTATTCCCTTAATAATAGTTAACTCTTTCTGAAACTATTTATTTGTCCACATGTTTATTATCTGTTTCTACCCCATCATCAGCATTAAGTGCTAGGGCCTTGTCTTTCACACCTGGAACACCAGTGCCTGGCACAGAGCTCAGCTCAGTTCAGTTCAGTCGCTCCGTCGTGTTTGACTCTTTGAGACCCCATGGACTGCAGCACACCAGGCCTCCCTCTCCTTCACCAACTCCCGGAGTTTACTCAAACTCATGTCCATTGAGTCGGTGATGCCATCCAACCATCCCATCCTCTGTCATCCCCTTCTCCTCCCGCCTTAATCTTTCCCAGCATCAGGGTCTTTTCAAATGAGTCAGTTCTTCGCATCAGGTGGCCAAAGCACTGGAGTTTCAGCTTCAACATCAGTCCTTCCAATGACTATTCAGGACTGATTTCCTTTAGGATGGACTAGTTGGATCTCCTTGCAGTCCAAGGGACTCTCAAGAGTCTTCTCGAACAGTTCAAAAGAATCAATTATTCAGTGCTCAGCTTTCTTTATAGTCCAACTCTCAC
>SJYX01024759.1:204789-245550 GCA_006410675.1 Oreotragus oreotragus | reverse complement strand
GCCATCTCGTTTGACCACTTCCAATTTGCCTTGATTCATGGACCTAACATTCCAGGTTCCTATGCAATACTGCTCTTTACAGCATCAGACTTTACTTCTATCACCAGTCACATCCACAACTGGGTGCTGTGTTTGCTTTGGCTCCATCTCTTCATTGTTTCTGGAGTTATTTCTCCACTGATCTCCAGTAGAATATTGGGCACCTACTGACCTGGGGAGTTCATCTTTCAGTGTCACATGGACCACAGCCTTGTCTAACTCAATGAAACTATGAGCCATGCTGTGTAGGGCCACCCAAGACAGACGGATTATGGTGAAGCGTTCTGACAAAACATGGTCCACTGGAGAAGGGAATGGCCAACCACGTCAGTATTCTTGCCTTGAGAACCCCATGAACAATATGAACAGTGTGAAAATGGCACAGAGTAGGTCTCGGTAAATAGTCGCAGAATGAAGAGGGGAGGTAAGGAGGGAAGATGTCCTGCATTTAGTGGAGGAGCAAGAGGAAGCTTGGTGAGGTCACACAGAGGGTAAGAGGCAGAGTCAGAATTCAAAGCCAAGTCCTCGTTCCCCAGTACCACATGACCTAACTACAACCTGTCTGAGTGCTGATACCCAGGCCTCCCCAGGCAAGTTGAGACACTGACAGCCTGCTGCCTTCTCGACAAGCCATGGGACAGCCTCTGGCAGCCACCGCCATCAGATACCTCTGGGCAGTGTGCACTTGAGTTGTTCCTCTTGGATACCCACAGGGACCCAGGCCAGAAAAACAGGGACCTGCCTCCCCATTGAGAAATCTGCACTAGACTTTCCTGAATAGGAGCAAAGTGACTCCTCCCTTCAGTGGGAACCCCTCTCACAGAGGTTATCCATATATTTATCAAGTGTTTCTTAAGCCCTGACTCTGAGCCAGGCCTAGAGCTGGAGGCTGGGCTCATAGGATGAAACTGGCTGGTTCCTGCCCTCAGAAGCTAGTGGAGAAAAGTCAGGTGGGTAAACCACTCAGACTTTAGTGTGCATGCCAGTCAGAACTACAGTTTGTTCATCAGTAAAATGGGGCTAAAATGATATCACCTTAGATTCCAAACAAGGACGTGATGCTTTGTAAGCTGCTCTCCAAACTACCTGGGCTTCCCTAGTGGTTCAGTGGTAAAGAATCCACCTTCCAATGCAAGAAATGCAGTTCAATTCCTGGGTTGGCAAGATTCCCTGGAGAAGGAAATGGCAACCCACTCCAGTATTCTTGCCTGGGAAATCCCATGGACAGAGGAGCCTGGCAGGCTACAGTCCATGCGGTCGCGAAAGTGTTGGACACAACTCAGCGGCTAAACAACAACCCCCACTAATCACCTTGCAGGGGGCAGAGGGCGGGTGGTGTAAACGTGTGAAGGAAACCCCGGCCTTAGCACAGGCTCTGGGAGGAAGGGGAGGAGTTGGCTGGAGTTTCATGGCCGGGCCTCACCCCTGTGCTCCTTCCCCTCCCACCCCCGACCCCAGCGTTCCTTCTGCAGCACCGTGGCTGACGAGATCCGCTTCTCCCTTACCTGCCAGCGTCGGGTCAAGCACAAGCCGCAGCCTCCCATGATGGTCAAGACTGACGCCGTCATCAACATGCACACATTCAATGATCGCCGGCTTCCAGGCAAAGACAGCATGACCTGCAGCACATCATTGGCCCCCGTGTTCCCCTAGGCACAGGTTGGGTGGGGACCGCCAGCCTGGGGGCAGGGCGGAGGAAAGCAACGGAGACTGGAAGGAATATCCCCAAGCCCCACGCTGGACTTGGGGACCAGAGCTGCTGCCTGCCTGTTGGGCCAGGAGCCCTCTGCCCTTACCGACCAGGAAACCAGCAGGCCCCCAGGCCAGCTGCTGGGGCTTCACCCTCCTCTTGTTTCTTCTATGGGTTTCTAAAGCTGCCAGCCAAGACAGCCAAGGCCAAAGGAAGCACATGCCTCTCTCAGGCCAAATCCACCTGCCCCTCAACTCTCTTCTATAGTCAGAAGTTTCTACCATGGCCCTGCAGGGGCCAAAGGAAACAGGAAACAGCTCTCATGTTGCCACTCCTTCCCCACGAGGCCAGGCCTCCTGGAACTTGACTATGAGACCAGACACAGACCTTGGGTACCGAAAAGGATGTTATCATTTGGCTGCCAATGGGAGCTGAAGCTGGAGGACAGCCACCCCACATGCCTGGTCAGAAGGAAGAACTCATCCCCCAGGGGCTGCTCACATGGTCCTGATCTCCTGGACTTGACACCACCCATGGCGGAGCCCCTGTTTGGGCAAAGTTAAAGGCAGGAGCCCCACAGGGAAAAAGAGGAGTTTGGAGTCTGGGAGAAAGAAGGAGGCACAGAGAATGCCAATTTGAATTCTTCTGGACAATGTCCCAAAGGGTCCCACTCCTCTAGAAGGTCTCTAGGAGTGGGAAAGCGGTCAGAGCAAATTCTCTTCCCCGTTGTGACCGGTGGAGAACGGACCCCCGGGATCTCTCGCAAAGGATGCCCAGAGACTCGGCCAGAGGAACAGTGGATTCCATGGAAATCCCACAGGCCCTCAAGCCATTGGATTTTATTTTGCTGGTTTCCAAGCTGTTTTCTAAACCCCGGTGGCATTAGGACGCTTGAGCTCTTTGCCATCTACTCTTCAGCAACTCCCCATTCCTGGCCAGTTGAACTTGACCGTCTTCTGTCATCATGGAAGGAGGAAAATGGCCTAGATTGAAGTGAACATTGTCACCCATCCGCCAAGGAGGATCAAGTCCACTGCACAGGCTCACTTTGGGGTAGCTGGATTGGGGGGCACTTAAAGAACTCCATGCCTCCTGGACTTGTCAAACCTAAAGATGCCCCCCCAGAGAAAGAAAATTTCCAGGGGGCAGAATAGCCTCCCTGGTAGAGACCCCTGGAGTGGGGAGGCTGAAGCTGCCTCCTGGAGGATTAACCAAAGACCCCACACAGAGATATAAGGTCATGGTAGCCCCTGGTCTCATGTCCAGAGGAGCTAGGACCTTCTGGGGTTTGGGGGTTCTGCAGAGAAATAGTAGCAGAGGAGATGCAGGAAGGGGTGGACCAGGTGATATGTGGGCTCCAGCCAGCTGGGGTAGGTACTCTAGGTCTGAGACTCTTAAGACTCTGGGAGGAGAATGAGACATGGAGGGATTAGGAACAAAGTGTCCTTAAAGAGAGCACGATGAGGCCAGCAAGGCTGCCCATGGCCAAGGGCAGAGGGCAGGCTTTGCACCAGGGAAAGGGGGCTGGAAACCTGTGCAGAGACCAGGAGACACCAGCCACCCACCCCTGCCACTCTTCTGCTTCTGCTTGGGGACCCTGGTTAGGAAAAAAGCCACATTTAGGTCTCAAGAACCTTCTCAGCTGGGGTGAGGGTAATCTCTAACTCTCCTCAGGAGTCCCAAAGCAGGAGAGTACAGTGGACGCATGTGAAAACTATTGTCTCTTCTCCAAACTGGGCCAAACCAGCTGGTTCCCAGGGCCACAGCAGTTCCGACAGGCTGTGAGCACTGGAGGTGGGAGAAGAGGGATGGAATGCCCCGTGGCCAACACGCATCATGATAGGAAAAGCCATGCTGTTTGTGAGCTCCTGGATGTAGGAATGTATGTGTGTATGTGTGTCTGTGTGTGCGTGCGCATCTATGTGTATCTTCGTATGTCTGACCTTTGGGGGCTGGGCATGAAGGATAAATGAGGGCGTGTAACAGAGTCCCGGGCATGCAATAATAGGAGAACCCTTTGGGATCTGATGTGTGTGCGTGCACATGTGTGTGAATTTGGGTGAAGGAGATAAATCTGGACAAGTAGCAGGACCCCATACGTGTAAAAACAGGAGAAGCCATGCCATATTGGGGTTCTGGTGAGTATACATATGTATACATATGTGAACAACTGTGTATGCTTGTGTGTGTGTGTGTGCACGCACGCTTTTGTGCACCTAATGGCAGAGGGTGGAGGACAAGATAAAATATGTTTTAATGGAGAAGCTGCTGCTGCTGCTAAGTCACTTGAGTCATGTCCGACTCTGTGTGACCCCATAGACGGCAGCCCACCAGGCTCCCCCGTCCCTGGGATTCTCCAGGCAAGAACACTGGAGTGGGTTGCCATTTCCTTCTCCAATGCATGAATGTGAAAAGTGAAAGTGAAGCCGCTCAGTCGTGCCCGACTCTTAGCGACCCCACGGACTGCAGCCTACCAGGCTCCTCCGCACATGGGATTGTCCAGGCAAGAATACTGGAGTGGGGTGCCATTGCCTTCTCCAATGGAGAAGCTAAATAAGTTTAAATGGAGAAGCCATGTCATCAAGGGGTCCATTTGTGAGCGCGTGTGCATGTGTGTGTGCAGTGGAGCGTGGGAGGGAAGACAGAACTAGACTGAGGCACAGCGCAAGGGAATGCACATTGCATGTGAGGAGCCACGTGGGCCTGGAGTTCGTGTGTGTGTGTTCACACATGTGTGTTCAAACGGACACATATGTTCCAGCTCACAATAGGGGCAGAGATGGACAATCAGGAAGGGAAGTAGAGTCTGGGTACACTTCTGCAGTGGAGAGAGGCCATTTGTCACAAGATTTGCTGAGATGACATAGGCCTGGGGAGACTGGCCAGGTGGGGGCGACACCCTGCAGGCACCCACAGCTCGTGACTCCTTTGCTCTCTGTGGAGTGTCCTATTTGAAGGGAAAATGACTATTTTGGGCAATTTCCAGATAACCGGATTCTGATGAAGGTATTTGCCGGTTTTTTCTCACCAGTCACAGACATGAGCCACTCTCTTTCTTTATCCGGTCTACCTTCATGGCACATGCCCACATCCATGTTTGTATCACACACTTGACCGTGTGTGTGCTTTTGTGTGTGACACGCCATGAACGTGTCATTTCTTCTGAGGCTATGCACATATATAGACTGTGATGACAGGAAAACTAGGAGCTGGTGGGGCAGGAAGAGCTTCATCAAAGGAGGGGAGGAAGGTGGAACTCAGCGGCACAGTTCCATTAGGGAAATCCCGCAAAAGGGACTGAAATGATTTCTCAAGTCCTACATGGAGATGGGAGGACACGCAGCCTGATATCGCCTCCCATTCGAGCCTTATGTCCATGTGTGGATAATGGTTCCAACCCTGCTGATGACCTGTGTTTGTCTCCGAGACCAGCCCAGCATTCAGAGTGCAGCGGAGGTCACTTCTTTCCGAATGTGAGCTCTGTCCCAGGGGACGAAGGTGCAGCTGTGTCTTGGGGTGGGGGCCGGGGAACTATTCCCAGCAAGGTGGGTCAAGTGGAAATAACATTCAGGCCCACCTGCCCACAGGCATGGATCTGAGCCACGGTGAGTGGGCGCACGCACACACGGAGGCACTGAGGTCAGTAGCAGCTCATCACTGGTTTGGATAGAGCGGAGGATGGGACTGGTCCAAGCAGGCACTGGACTGTTCCTGAAGAGAAGAGCACCCCTACCTTCCACCTCCATCCCCCACCCCAAAATGTCAGTGCCTCCCCTCAGCCTGCTCCAGCTAGCCAGATTGAGGGGCAGCTCTGGATACACACACCTTGCCAAGGCCTGGGCGGGTGGGGCCACGAGGCCTCATTTTCTCTCTCCCCTTGACCTGTTATAGTCCATCTTCTGTGGACAGATAAGAAAACTGTGTCACCATTCAATAGGCCCCATGCTGGGCGCATGTCTCAAAATGAGTAAGGCCCCCTTGGCTGAGGAGCTGACTCTGAGTCTCCGAAGGGTGGGAGCTCCTCCCCTGCTCACAGCCAAGACTTTGTCTCCACTAGTTGAGCCCACGGGTTCCCTGCAAGGCCCTGGGCATAGGCAGAGGGCAAGTCCAGGCCTGGATGGAGGAGGGCTCTGGCAGTGGAGAGAAGGCTCCACGTGGTTAGAAGTCACTCCCTCCCGAAGCCCCAGGAAAGCAGAAGTCAGACACAGAACAGTGGGAAGCTCCCTCCCTGACATCTCCCACGTGGGTGTGCCATGTGTGGGCTGGCGGCAGTGGCGTCATCACTCAGCACGAAGCCCATCCCTTCCCAGACGCTTCCCAGCTCTCTGCTCCAGCCCACATCTCTGGTCCTGTGTGGACAGCCATCTGGGAAGGCCTTAGCAATCTGGACAAACAGCTGTATGGACTTAACCTCTGAGATGGGCCCAGCCCAGTGGACAGACTCAAGAAGTGCCCCCAGCTCTGTAGACGGGCCTCTGGACTAGACCCATCTGGAAAAGCCCCGGGCTGGGAGGACCCATCTGGAACGGGTCCAGCTGCTTGCCCCAGTAGAAGGGTCCCGCCCTCGGTCCCCCGGCCAGCCTGAATGGAGCCTTCCTTTCTGTCCTGGCTTTGCCCAGGAGTTAGAAGTTCAGAGATGAGGCCATACCTGAAAGTCACAAAACTGTTTTTGTTAGAAGGTTAAAGTTCTGTACAGTATATATATGAATGTAAAAAGATATATATATATGCTGTATATATATATATATATGCACAGTGTATATATGACCTGTAGCCCATGTGTATACGCACCCCTCCCCGCACGTCTGCACACAGAGTGTACATTACCCAGCCAGTGTGGGTGGGGACCAGGTGAGTGGCGGGGGCTGGAGCGCAGAGTCTGGGATGGAGGCTGCTTGGGGCAGGGGCTGCAGAGAGCCCTGTGGGGGACGGGAAGGGCCCATACACGTCAGAGCTGCAGATCCTGAGGAGGAAGGGAGAACCGAGGGGCTGGCGGATAGGCCTCCTGAGGACAACAGGAGTGGTCCAAGGGCCTTGCCTGCATCTGAGAGGCTCTGAGGATTGTCGGGTCTCTGTCTAGGAGGCAGTGTCGTACAGTACTGGGCTCCTGGGCCAATATGACAGCTGCAGTCCCAGGGCAGTTAGCAGGGAGCTGGAAGGACTGAGAAAGAGGGGGCCGCTCGCTGGACCAGCTCTCAATACCTGTCTGCCCAGCCGCCAGGGATGCTCTGCCTGGAATACCCTAGAAGGCTGGAGTGTGGCAGAGGCCGTTGCCTCACATTCCCAACCATACACAAAGACAACCCAGCTCCCAGCTAAGAAAAACCCTTTTTCAGGAGAACGGCCCCCTGGGCATTGCCAGCATGCCAGTTCGATGTCCCCGGCCCCTGTCTTCTAGAACAGACTTCAAATCACCCCACAGCGTCTCTATTTTACAGATCAAAACTCTGAGGCCTCCAGATGTAAGAAAACAGCTGTAGACCCAGCAATTCCAGCCATGAGTTTGTCCCACCCCAGACAATCTCCCCAGCCCCATTTGACCGCAAGGTCAGCTGTCAGGAAGTAACTGGGGAGCCAGAGATGTGAGCAGAGCAGTGACAGGGATGAGAGAGGGGAAGCCAGGAAGGCAGTGTGAGCACAGCCTCGTGCCATATGTCTGCCCTCTCTCCCCTACCACACCTCCCCTGCAGACCAGTTGGCATAGAGCCTAGCCCCGCCCCTGCAGTACCTGCAGACCTCCATCCCTACCACACTCGGATCCGTCTGTTCTTTCCCTTCTAACCCTTCAGCGAGTGGTTCGGCTCCATCACCGGCGAGAGCATCTCTGGACCACATGGGAAAGGGTCTGGAGTGGGCTTCCGTGTGGTCAGCGATCTGCCCTCTGCTTTAACTCCATGTGTCAGACTGGTCTGCACTTAACTCTGGGTCTGCCTCTGTTTGGGGTCCTGACGGAGCATACCTGAACCCAGCCTCCTGAGGATGGGCCTGTCCTGACTCCAGGACAGGAACAGGAGGCTCCAGGGGCCCCTCTGCCACTGTGCTCCAAACCCCCAGCCCACCTCTGCCTGGGCCAGCTTCCTGGCTGCGCCTCCCACAATGGGGACTTGGGTTCCCAGCCCCTTGGTGAAGCCCCAAAACAGCACCATGTGAGACCCCTGGCCTGTCCCACCACCCAGACCAGAGTGCCTGGACACCCTCCCAATCCCACTCAACATAGTTCCCACACACTGGTCTCTGGGCCATTCAGGGGATGCCCTTTGTGGACATGCAGAATTTCTATGAATATAGTTTTTTGTAAACATTTTGTAACAATTTGGGTTTCATAGTAACTGTGTTACTTGCCAATCATTCTAGGCTGATGTAAATAAATTTCCAAACAAATCTGATTATTTTCCTTTTTAAGACACTGTGATATATCAAAGTGCACAGTTTGCTGTATGAAGTAATATGGTTTTAAATTTTAAATAAAGAAATGTTTCTAGAAAACAGGGCCCTCTTGAGATGTGTTTTCTGCTTCTCTTGTCTTTTTAGAACCAGAGGGTCCTGAAGTTGTGCCATCTTCACCCAAGGTTGACTGTGTCTTGGGCAGGGGCCCCTGGTGATGAGCAGGTGACTCCAGCCCCGGCTTCTGGTCCCCATTTCAGATGTTTACATGGGACATCAGTATTGACATCATCTGACCTCCATCTTCCCTTCTCTTGGGCACGTTCCTCTCCATCTCCTCTCCATCCCATAGCTACCTTCAAAGTTGCCACGTCCCTGTGTGATCCTGTCCCTTTGGCAACAGCTGAGGAAGCAAGGTAAGCCTCTTATCCAGAGCTGGCCAATCAGAGGTCTTGCCCGAGCTTTTTCAAACTAGAGATTAGAGAGTACTCAGTTGGTTACTCCTGGGTGATGGAAACCACGCATAATAAAGGGTTCAGGGTAGGACACTTCAAGCAGGAAGAGGTTGAATACAGATGTTTACAAAACCAGTGAAAGATAAGGGAGCAGGGACATTTTGGGCTTCCAGTGGCTCTCAGGACAATCCAGAAGTGACCTACTAGAGCAGTGACCCCCTCCAAGACTGGTACTAGAACTGGGAGGCAAAACATACCAGACAACTATGTCCTCAAGGTCAAGGCCTCCCTTCCCTTTGACCTTGGTCATCTCACCCTACCCAGAACGCTCCTGCTCCAAGTTCTGAAGACCCAGGCCCAATACAACAGCAGCACAGAGCTGGACCTGTCCCTATTTAACCCTTCACCTGCCCTATCTGAAATGCTTATGAATTCCACCTCTCACTGCACTGCCCTATTCCTCTGTCCTGTCTAGCCCCAGAATGTGTAGGTTGGGGTGGACACAGTCCACTCAGCATCCCTCTGCTTAGGCCTGATGACAAGCCACACCAAGCAGTACAATCAAGGAGGCCGGGGTAAACTTGCTAGGCTCTGCCCACCCCACCTCACCACGGCTGTGTCTTCAAGCTTCAGTCTCCCTTCCCTGCAGAGAGGAGAGGCTGAGATCCGCCCCCCGAGGTTGCCATAGGGATTCAGTGACATTGTAGCTGCCTTGCACTGCTACAGCTCATCATTTTCTGGTGGAGGGAAAGTAACAAATGGCCAGACACCTCCCCAAATATTCCAAGTGTCAGAGTAGCCCAGGAACCGAGGAATCAAAGATGGCCAAATACCTTTGTTCAACTTCAAAGAGGTGGGTTCTTGTCTCAAATCCAAAACATCTCGAGGGATACATGATCCCACCACCCCTCCACCACTTCCTCAATTAGGCCCAAGATTCCACAGGCTGGAGGAGGGACATGGGGGAGGGACGGCCAGACAGAAACAGAGTCATGCGTGGAGGGCTCCCCAGGTTGCCAGCGCTAGCCAGCTCCAAGGGGTGGACCCTAGTCTCCACCTGCACAAAGATGGTACAGATGTGCCAGACTAGAACATCCTTCTCAGCACCTCCATAAAGACAGCTTCCTAAGCAGCCAGATGATGCCCCCAGCCCATCTTGCATGAGTGAAGAGCCATTTGTAGCCTGAGAGCTCCCCAGCCCACGTGACTAAGTCCTCTTTTATTGACTCAGGAAATCAGAGCTTTGTCCTGAATACTTAGAGGGAGGGTGGTGGTGACTTGAGGCATCTCTGCACCTCCAGCCAAGTGAGTCTGGACTAGCGGCTTCCCTCTGAGCCGTGGAAAAGCCCCTCTCCACTGTTTTATTCATCACCACCATCATTATTGTGGTGGTGGCTGTCACTTCTGCTTCCCAGGCGGCGTCAGGAAGCCCTGGTGTCTTGGAGTTGATAGGCAGGATGGCTCTGGAGCAGGTTCTGGTTAAGCTCCTTTTGGGCCTCTAGGTCTGGGGAAGTCCCATCCCAGATAACTATACTCTCGGTGTCAAGGGCTCCCTTCCCTTTGACTCTGTCATTTCACCCTGCCCAGAACACAGAGGTCTGAGACCCCTCGAGCTGGCTTTCACCTCCTGTAGGTCCCTACCATCCTCCAGGTCAGGAACACACCCTCCCCCTTGACATCTCCCATGGCAAGGGCCTCCGATCACTCATGTCCAGAATCAGGGACGCACTTCAAGGCCCTTCTGCCACCTTAATTTGAGCAGGTGATCTTGGGCCATTCACAAACCTTAGCTTCTCTCCTATGCAGTGTGAATGGCCATTTTGACTGCCTCAGGGAGCTCACGTAAGAAGGAAAGAAAAAGCTTGCATGAAAGCACATGTTAAGTGTGAGGCATCAGACTCACTATCTGTGAGGGTCCTTCTCTGCTCTTCTGTCAGTTTCCCCTTCTCCTACATTTGCCCAGCCTCAGGTCCAGCTGAAGTGAGCAGGAAGGGTTCAGGGACCAGGCACTCCTGGGGCTGCAGGCTGCCATTCCAAGAATCAGGCCGGGGCCAGGGCATGCAGCTCCCCCAGGGCCTTGATGGCACTTTCTTGGGAAACAGAAGCTGAGTGTTTAAGAAGCATCTGTCATTATGGAAACAAAGTTGCCAGGCCATTTTTTCTTTTACTATTTTTACTGCGGTTTCATTATCTTATGCAAATGAGGCCGCTGATGAAGCCTTTCTGCAGGGTGGCCCATGCTGGGACCAGCTCCACTGAGGGGATTTATTGCCTGCCTCAGCCTCCAGACTGGATCTGGGATGAGGAGGCCCTCTGGAGATGGCTTCCGGAGCAGCTGCCCCACCCTGGAACACATGACTTCCTGCCAGAGAAGCCCCCAGGTCCTGCCTCTGTCCTAGGAGAGCCCTGGCCCTTTATTTCCAAAGACATGTCAGCTCAGCCTGGCCCAGGCCTGGGTCCCCATTTCCTCAATAGCTGGGACTCCTTGAAGACAGAGTTGCCAGTACCCAGCAGGATGCAGGGAAATGATGGGAAGCAACTGGGGCTCCATCCCTCTAGGACCTCTGGGAACACCATATAATAAGCAACTCAGTTTCCCATTCAAGGAGAAGAGGGCTGGGCAAGGTTCACCCCCACCTGGTCTCGGCTGTCTCTGGAGGCTGGCGTTGTACACGTTTCTGGCACGCCCCGGGTGTAAGGTGGGCTCTGGGGTAGGATAAAGTCTCAGGGAAAGCAATGCAGGTGGTGGCAACCGATAACGGAGTGGTAATTGTGCACAAGCAATAATTGTGCAGACGTGTAAGGGCAGGAGATACATGTAAGACAGTGCCAGCATCTGCTATGACCCCATTTTAGAGACAAAAGATCCAAGGCTCAAAAAGGCCAAATAACTTGCCCACACTCCAGGGCTGTCTGCCTCCCCAGCTCAAGGATCCCACAGTCACTTACTATCTCCTGACTCTTTGCCCCTCCCTCACACATTTCCACCCAGCGTGAAGTGTGCTGGCCAAGCTCACGTTCTTCCCGGTGAGTCCAGAGGCTCCTGGATGTGGGGAGAATTTCCCCTGAGAGTGCCCATCCTCTGTCCAGTCCCTCTGGCCCCGAACTTTCCCTTTCAGTGTACCATAAGGACCAGCCTCCCCTCCCTCTGCCTAATTTAGTCTTGGAAACTCTCTCAAGTCTAATAAGGCATGTTCAGGCACAAGAGCAGGTCAAGCCCTCAATAAGAGCCTTCTGAACTATGTGGGCACTGCTCTCTATGAGGTGGTGTAACTCAGCCCATATTTCCCAAGAGCTGGGCATCAATGAAGTAATGTGAAAAGTCAGAAGTTTCTCAGCGTCACTCACCTGAAGTGGGTGTGGAGGGAATAAGGTCATAGCAGTTGCCGTAACCCAAATGTCACTGGCTCTGCGCCTTCTTGCATTACCTTGACTTCCAGTCCCCCACAAAATCTAAGGGAAAGGTGCCCCTGTACTCAGAATCATCCTCTCATCTGAGGACCAGAGGTTAAGAGCTCTTAGTGCTCAGCTCTTTCTTTTCCAGGAGAAGCTATCATTAATAATAAAATAATAACAATAACAACAACAACAATAATAACACATTCTAGCTACCTGAGCAACAACTCCAGACCTGGGACAGTGTTCAGCACTTTGCATATCTCATCTTACAGAATTCTCACCATAACCCTATGAGCTAGGAGTTGTTGTCCCCATTTTACAGATGTGGAAACTGAGGCCAAGAGAAGTAGGATAACTCACCCACAATTACCCAGTCAGTATCAGAATGAGGCATTTCAGCTGGGACCTCCACATCATAGATTTGATAAATGAGTGAATAACTAAATGAATGAGTGAATCAGAAAGCAGTCAATAATCAATGGTGTTTAGAGACACTGGGGAACTTTCCTACTTATGGGAAAAAAAATCCAAACTCGATTGGGCCAAAAATGAGAATTACTAATTACAGCCGCTCACAGGAACGACCTACCATTTATGCCTAATTGCAGTGCAATCCAATAACAATTATGCACATCAATAAATGTGTCAGATTAACTTGGGTATAAGCTTTATTTGATTGCAACACTAAAGCTGGTGGTGGCTAGACTTGGGGGGCTGTGGCCCACCCTTGGAAGCCCATGGTCCCTTCTGGAAGCAAGGTTGGTGATAGAGGGGAAGCGGGATGTGGGGGCAGAGAGGAGCAGATCTCTCCTCTGCCGTGGCAGGTCTGTTCTGGCAAGCTCGGGAAAAATAGTTTGGCAGAGGGTCTTTGTGGGGCACACAACATCACAAAGCCTCCCCTCCCTCCCTTAATGCCAAAGGCAGCTTCCTAATTAGAACATCCATAACCCTCAGCATCTGCTCCAAGAGAATTCAGCTGCTCTAAGATGGAGAAGTCCATTAACTTTATTGCGAAAATGTCGGACATGCTTTTAGACAGAGGATCACTGCCAAGTGAGATAAACTGCCAGGACCTGCCGGGGGACAGGCCAGAACTTCCTGCGGTCCCCAGATGGGTCCTCCTGACTGCCTCCTCTCCCTAGCCAATGCCCTGGGTGGGACCGCAGCCTCCTGGGAGGCTGGAGCTGGGGAAACTGTGAATTTCAAATGCAGGTGCAGTCTGAGCACGCTGGCTTTCCCCATGCAATTCACAGCCTGCTGGATGGCAGCACCGAACTGGCACCATCTAACTCCCAGAATGCACCAGGAGCCCACTCCTCGGTCGGGCCCCTCATTCCTGCGTCAGCAGGAGCTGGATTTGTTGGTGTCCCTGGGAGCAGTGGAGCAAGGTGGCTAAGAACGGGCTTTGGAATTAGATCTTCCTGGGGCTGAATCTCGACTTTGCCACTTAGGAGTCACTGTGTGACCTTGCAACAGTGGCTTAATGTTCTGAGACTCCATAGTCACCTCTCAAAGAGTTGGACGAGATGACGCCGGGAACCTTCAACTCGGTGCCTGTCACGCAGCAAGGGCTCTGCAAACAAGAGTGTCCCTGCCAGGTCTGCAGTGTGGAAATGGAGAGGAAACCAAGACCCTGAAAGTGTGTCAGGGAAGGGAGTAAACACCAGGTTGGAGTCAGTCGGTCCTGGCGTCTAATCCCAGCTCTGCCCTATGCTTTGTTAGCCCAGACCCTCAGTTTCCTCATCTGTAAAATGGGATTGATGGTCCCTGTCCTTCTTTCCCCAAAGGACAATTAGGAAGACGTGAAAGTACTTTGAGGCCGCTAAAGGGATATTCAAAGGTGCCACTTTATGCTCCTGTTACTCTGGTTGTGAACCTGATGTCTAGTGCTTGCCCCAGACACACCAGGCCTGAGGCTGGCTGTGCCCCAGCCTGGAATTCACCTCTGCCTCAGCACCCCAAGCCACAGCCCTCCTGCCTCTTCCTGGGCGGCACGGTTCTCCACAGGGAACAACCACAGACCTCCCAGGCTTTGCAAACGTCTTGCCAAGTAGGCCTCCTGGGTGTCCTTTCTCAGATTCGGATCGTTCTTAATATGAATAATTAGCAGAAACAATCCGAGGGGGAGGCAGCAGTCATAGCAATCGACCCCCATGATTTCCGAGCTGCGGGGAGAGCCCAATTTTGCTCCAATCCGGATGCTGTAAATTCCCATCAAGCTAAGAAAATATAGTGCAATTTAGAAACACTGATACGGCAATAAAACACAGATCTCCGGCAAATGGAATTCGGCAACATCTAAAAATGGAGCCATACATTACTCCGCCTGCAAACTCCCTCTGGGGACACGCTGCTGGGAGAAGCTAGGGGAGTTTTAGGTCTAAGCTGATCTTTCCTTTCTGGATGAAGGCAGGACCACCCATGGCTGGATCCCAGGCAACCGTCTCAGGCAGGCCTCCTCCGTGGATCCGGAGAAGGATGCCAGCAGAGTTCCCCAGCCAGAGGCCCTGTGGCCTGGCCTCTATCATCCAGCGGCCGCTGGAAGAAGCATTTCTGAACGGGTGGGAGGGGAAGGAGGGAGAGAAACTTACCGCCGTTTAGTCCTCACATGTGGCCTTCAAGGGAAATGTGATTGTTCTTATTTATCAGATGAAGATCCTGACATTTGGAAGTAAAGCAACGTGTTCAAGGTCCTTCGGGGACAAGTGGTAAAAGCTGGATTTGAACCCACTCTGTCAGCCTCTTTCTCTTCTATGTACATCCCATTACTGACTCTACAAAAGCCAGAATGGAGCCAAACATCACTGCTCACTGCCTTCTGGGAGTGTAGATAGGAACACAGTCCACAAATGGGCTCATCGCTCTGCTTCCTGGTGTTATTAGCCCCACTCTACAGCTACTGAGAGCACGCATATAACATGAGATGCAGGAAGAGGTATGCTGACACAGTCCTCTGTCTCCTAAACAGGTCAGGGAGACCTGAGTTCCCTTGAGAAGGATTGATGGCGAAAGGGCAGACTCACAGCCCCTAGTACACCCAGTACCTTCACTTCCCCCCGGTAGGGGCTCAGGGGCTCAGCACACTGTCCTCTCTGAGCCAGGCCAACCTCCTCACTAAACCTATGCCATCTCACCCTCAGTGGTACTCAGTGAACATGCATGCACATGCACACACACACATACCATTCATTCTCACCTCCACACTGGTCCCCATCAGACTGTGAGCTCCATGGGAGCAGAATGGGCTTGTGGTCCTTGACTGACTCCAGTCAGAAATTCCACCAATACCTGGGTCTCTCTGGAGACAGCTTTCAAATGCTCCCCTGGGTCCTACTACACCCTGGTGCTTAGATCCCAATAAGGGCAGAAAGACTAAAGTGGCCTTTCTGGAATTTGTGTGTTAAGAATCCCAGCTCTGGAATCAGACAGACCCAGGCTTGCCTTCCAGCTTTGCCACCTACTAGCTGTGAGATAACTTGTGGAAACTACTTAATCCCTCTTAGCCTCAGTTTTCTCACCTGTAAAACAGTTAATAATAGGCCCTGCCTGGAAGTAGGGCTGCAAAGATTTTGAGATTATGTATATAAAGCACTTACCACAATACCTGACCCACAGTATGTGAATAAGCAGGTGCAGTTAGTCAGGCTAGCCTAGGTTAGGCTACAACAAACATCCCCTCATCTTCATGGTTTAATACAGTTCTGTTTCTCCATGGATCTGGCGACCACCTGGGACAATTGTCCTCCACTGTGGAAATCGGTGGTCCAGGCTGCTTCCATCACATGGCTCCAGCATCTCAACAGGAGGCCTTCTCTGTAATCACCTCAACAAAGAAATAAATGGACTGAAGCATCATATGAGTGCTTTTTACTGCCTCTGCCCAGAAGAATGGTATGATGGCCACTCACATTTCATAGATGATAACAGCCCTGGCGGTTCAGATGGTGAAGAATCTACCTGTGATGTGGGAGACCCAGGTTCGATCCCTGGGTCGGGAAAATCTCTCCTGAAGAAGGGAACGGCTACCCACTGCACTATTTTCGCCTGGAGAATTCCATGGACAGAGGAGCCTGGCAGGCTACAGTCCATGGGGTCACAAAGAGTCAGACCCAACACTTCCATCCTTTTCATGTTTCATAGGCTAGAACAGCCAGACCTAGACTCGGCCTAACTGCCATCAGCATTTGGAGTGTGTCTCCCACATACCCCAGATGGAGAAAAGAACCGGATGCCAGTGAGTCCCCGTAACGTCTTCCACCATCCTTAGCTGTTATTGTTCCTCTCCTGCATCTGTATCCCAGTTTGTTTCCTAGACCTGGAGCCAGCTGTACTCCCCCAAATTGTCTTCTTTCCCTTTTTCATTTCTGTCACGTGTGCCGCAGGCCACCCTGTGCCCCTCTGGCTAAAGGCCAGCCCTGGCCCAGGGGAGGTGACTCTTGCTGAGGAAGGGCTCTTTCTGAAGCCCTTCCTGACCCTCTCCCCGGCCTCTCTTCCGTTGACTGAAGAGCCTCCGTCAGTTTGTTGACAACCCCGAACCAGGCCTCCAGCATCTGATTACAGCCGTGCCTCTGACTGTCAGGGATAAGTGTCTGTTGTCTTTAGGAAGATCTATGTTGATGGAGGTGTCAGCAGAGACGGTGGTGGCTGAACCAGATTCCTCCCCAGTGAGATGTCATTTGTGGGCAAGTCAGATATTTCCAGTTCCTGGCAGAACTCGGGGCTCTGAAGAGAGTGGAGATAGGATGGCTGGCAGATATGTGAGGCTGCTGGGGGTGAAGGGCAGGGAACCAGAAGCCAGAAGTGAGCAGATCATGTGTGAAGTGGCATCAGCGGCCCAGAAGGGAAACTACTTGGAAGAAGCTAAGCTTCTGGGCTGCAGGAGACACGAAGATCCCCCAAGCGGAATCCAGCAGGCCTGACAAACAGGGACCAGAACACAGTGCCGGTATGGTCTCTGGAAATTAGATCTGGTCCTATCTCTCTCCTGGTCCTATCGCCAGACAGCTGTGCACCCTTGGAATAATTGCTCAGCCTCTCTGTGTCTCCTTGGTAAACGAGTGCTCAAAAGCCCTGCCTTGTGAGCGTCTCATAAAACTGCAGTGAGATGGATGCAGTGTGTTCAGCACAGGGCTTGGCCCACAGCAAGACCTCCATCAGGGGCGAGTGGAAGCTCAGTGAGAGGGAAACGGGCCTGTTCTGGAGGTGCTGGGCCACTGTGACATGTTCTCCACTCAGACCGCCTTCGCCTGGATGATGCACCCATTTCTTTGGGAGTGTTGGCTGCTAATGGCTCCCAGTTGTCCCCTTCTCAAGTGCCTCCTTACCACTGAGGCTGCTGCTGCTGCTGCTAAGTCACTTCAGTCGTGTCCGACTCTGTGTGACCCCATAGACGGCAGCCCACCAGGCTCCCCCGTCCCTGAGATTCTCCAGGCAGGAACACTGGAGTGGGTACCACTGAGGCTAGGTTTCCCATTTCCTGGCACCTGGGTCAGCTCACAGCCTAAGACCTGCAATGTGGATGTACAAAAGACCTCCTTGTTTCCTTAAGATAGGACTGACTCCATGTGCTCCAGAGCTCAGCAGCAGGACCAGCATGAAGCTAGACTCCTGCTGAGACCATGAGCTTGCCCTTATCTTATCCTGCTGCTCCCTGGAGAGCATCTTCTCAACACATTATGGGTCCTCAAGGCCCCATCTCAAGCTCTGCTTCTAGAGAATCTGACCAAGACAGACATCAAACGGAGGGCCAAAAAATGAGATCTAAGGTGGCCTCAGGTGGCCTAGAGCTGGTCATGACCCGGGTCTGACCCCAGCTGAGCAGCCAGACTGGGCTCCTGCACAGACACTGAGTTATGTGGTCCCTGACAAACAGGGACCAGAACACAGTGCCGGTGAACTTTGATCCCTTGCCTGGGGGCACTGGCCCAGAGCTGGTGTGGCATTTGGTTAGGGCATTTAGGATAAGCTTTAGGGAGACAGGGAGGCAAAGGGAAGAAGAGCGAATTCCCAGCCCTTCCGATTTCTCTATTTATTGCTTCATTCATGGACGCCTTATCCCTATGTACTTAAACAGGATTTGAGGAGCTTAAAACTAAATGCACTTAAAAGGGAATGATCGTAAAAGCAAAACAGCACAAAAACCATGTCAAAGGAGTGAAATATTTTTATTTCCTTGGAGGTTAACTGGGATAATGAAGTCAGAGCTTCTTACTTAGATCACCAGGAAAGCGAGTTATTGCACATAGCGCCCCTGAAGAGTCAGCGGAGCCCGTACTTCCCTGGGAAGTTGCTCCAGGAGTTCTGGGGCCCCCGCAGGTATCCTCCCTGTCCAACCCTGGAGCTATGCCTCCTGACTTCAACAGAGGAGGCAGAGGCTCCCACCCCACCCCCAGCGCTTTGCAGAGCCTAGGGAACGTCCCTCCCCTGGCCAGGCACTTGTCACCTCTGCACAATGAGGGGGTTGAGCCCGATGATCTCAGGGAGGGAGTGCTCTCTAGCTCTGAGGCTCAAGAACCCCATCTAAGAAAACCAGAGGCCAGAGTTCCCAGGTCTCAAGCAGGTGGAATGTGAATCTCACACTCCCAGGTGGTAGGAGATGCAGACACGGGAGATGCTGAGAACCCAGCGCCGGGTCTGAAGTGAAGTGAAAGTCACTCAGTCATGTCCGACTCTTTCTGACCCTGACTGTAGCCCTCCAGGCTCCTCTCTCCATGAAATTCTCCAGGCAAGAATACTGGAGTGGGCAGCCACCCCCTTCTATTTGGAGATCAAACCTGGGTTTCCCACATTGCAGGCAAATTTTTCATCATCTAAGCCACCAGAGAAACCCATTGAGTCTGAAGCTGATGGACAAAAGTTAAGAGATTGGATACAGGGTCGAGCTAAATCCAAGACAGAGAAAGTACAGGAGAGGGACATCGAGGCAGGAGACGAGGACAACCTGCAAGCTCAGAAAAGGGCTGGAACAACAGGGGAAGTCTCTGTCCCACTGGGAAAGTTTGACCTGAGCTAGGGTTAGAACCAAGAGAAATGAGCAGAGACAGGCAGGAGATCCTGCCCTGGCTGAGGGGAACTGGGAGCAGGCAGGAGAGAACTTGGGGGCCCTGGACCAGAGGTCTTCAGAGTCTCCACTCGTCACTGGCCACTTAGCAGGAGGCAGGCACTGTGCTAAGCCCTGGATGTGCACTCCCTCTCCTATTTCATCCTCCCAATGCCCTTTGAGATGGATTCCACGGCAAGCTCCATCTTGGAGGTGAGGCCGATGTTAAGACTCTGCCCCAGGTCATCACCTGCTAAGAATCATGGTCAGGTTTTGCCTCAGTTACCTCTGAATCAGAGTCAGTGTTCTCCTGCCACAGTGCCTCTCTCGGTGGGACTCAGGGCATTCTAGGTCCTGGGAGGACCCAAAAGAAGTCAGGTCCCACTCTGCTAATCCCATCACTTTCTAGAACCACATTTGTGCTCTCACTTGCCTTCAGGAGCTAAGCCCTTCACAGTCAAGGCACTGATGGGGTCAGGCGGCTATCAGGCACTGGATCAGAAGAGGATGGGAGAAGAATCTTAGCAAGTGGAGCCTTTAGGTGTCCATAGACGTCAGTTGGTCAGCCAGACCCCTATCTGATCTAGCACCTGACTGCACCCCACCTCAAGATCTCTGCCCTAAGCGTTTGCATTTCCCAGGACCAAGGAGGCAGCCTCTGAGTTTCAGGGCACCCAGTGGCGCTGGCTTCAAGCACTCCTGGTGCCCCGCTGGCACAGGGGAGATGTCAGGGGCAGCTGCCACTTAAAGAGCATTTTTGTGCACCAAGGTGCCAGGAGCACACAGAACTGTTTGGCACAGTGGAGATTAGTGAGCTGAGCCTCTCATTTTGCAGGCAGCCCTGTTCCTTGGCACTCAGAGACCAACATTTCATGAGGAGCATCATCCCAGTGCAGAGCAGCTCTTGAAAGAAAACCAGGGCAGGCAGTGAGAGATGTGAATGCTGTGTTCCAGGCAGGCTCCCTGAGCAGGGACCCTGAGGATCCAGAGGCAACCAGGCTCAAGCCTGGCATCGAGGGCCAAGAGAACATGACCCTGATTTCATGGCACTTCAGGAGCCTCAGAGAAATTCCACAGTTACCACCATGCTGGGCATGAGGTTGATACTGTCATTATCCTGCTTCTATAGCTGGGGAAACTGAGGCTCAAACGAGAGGAGCTAGTTGAGAGTGAGGCTAAGAATGTGTTGGACCACACTGGTTGGTTAAATCCTGACTCTACCATCTTCCAGCTGAGTGTCCTTGGACAAGTTCCTTGACCTCTCTGAACCTCAACTTTTCCAGCCATAATGTGAAAGAAATAACAGTACTTCTCCTAGATGTCGTAATGGAAATTAGATAAAAAGTGAGAGCATGGAGATCAGCACCCAAAGTCCAGACGTTTCAGGGAGAAGTGAGCAGGAGATCAGAGTTGGGAAGTGAACCTCAGAAGGTAAGATATTAGAGGTGGGTTTAGGGGGCATGAGGCAGGTGTGGATGGAGCTACATAGGTAATCACACTCGACCTAAGCTGCTTCAGCCTCTGCCTCACCCACCCTCTCCTGGCACCAGGAACAGACAGTCTGCTCGAGAATCTGCTGATGGTCCTGGAATGCTCAGCCAGCTTGGCTGAGGGTGGGTGGCCCTGTGGATCCAGGGGCAGCACAGACCCCTTCTTTACCACTTACTGCCACACCCTGCTGGTGTCTTCAGGATACCATGAACATAGAATGTAAGATCTAAGCATCTGGGAACTCTTCTCTTTCTATTCTGCCTAGCATCCCCAGTTCCCAGAAAAGGCTTTACCTGCAATCAGTGATCAAGGAAGCTGCCCATGTGGTCCAGAAATTTGGTTTTCTTGGACAGTTCCTGAGCTGAATTACAATAAACTCTCTCTGTCCCTGTGTTTCCACTTCTCAATCTCTCTCCCTTTTCTTCTCCTTTCCTCCTCTCTCCTTCCCATCTTCCTTCCCTAATTTTTCCTACCACATTCAAGTCAAGAATCCAAGGCACCTTAAAACAATAGATGCATTAAACAAACATCAAGGGGAGAGGAAATGAAAGCAAGCAAATTCAGAGCATGGGGTCAAGACAGAAAACACAAACCAGAAGTTACTACAAGGAACTTGGCTCCAGGCCAAAGCAGAAGGAGCTGGGATCTGTCACTGGATCTGGAGGTCCACAGGGTAAAACCAAACAGGCTGCGCACGTGTCCTGGGTCTAGAGACCACAGAACCATTTGAATGCCCTCACCAACAGCTGATGCAAAGAGCTGGCTCATTGAAAAAGACCCCGATGCTGGGAAAGATTGAGAGCAGGAGGAAAAGAGGGTGGCAGAGGATGAGATGGTTGGATAGCATCAGCAGTTCAATGGACATGAGTCTGAGCAAACTCCAGGAGATGGCAAAGGACAGGGAAGCCTGGCACAGTGCATCCCATGGGTTCACAAAGAGTCAGACACACTTAAGGACTGAACAACAACAAATGACAACTGACTTAAAAATCCTGCCCTAAAATCCTGCCCAGGGCCTGTGGATTGGCAGTGCTCCCTGGGGCTGCAACCTGACCCCTGGGTGGACAGATGCCAGGGATCCCAGCTCTGCATCCCAGCCTGAGGGGCCTAAGCCCACAGGGACAGCCTACTTCCCAGTCCTTCCAACTGGTGCCCAACTACTGGCTCGTGCCTCTTATCCAGGGCAACTGCTCTCCTGCCTCCTCGGATTCACAGAGAATCAGAGGGGCTAGGGAGGGGGAGGGAAAGGCACATTTACTGAGCTCCTACTGTATGCCAGGCACTTGCTCACCCCTTTACACCTCCCATGGGCTCTTTCCCATCTGGGTCTTGGTTAATCCCTGTGCCTGAAATGTTCTTTCTCCCCTTTGCCATTGGACAAATCCCTCCCAACCAACACGGCATCTCTCCATTAGAGGTCCTCTGCCCATCCCTGCATCATGCTTCCTGCCGTCCTCATAAGCCACTGCCTCTCCCGTCGCAGCACGCATCACAATTTATGATGCTTCCTAAATGCTTGTTAAACGCGCATGTCTGCCTTCTTTTGTGCTCTGTTCTCCTGTGTGTCTGCAGCATTTATGACACTGCCCGGTGCCTAGTAGGTGCTCAATGAATATTTGTTGAAGGAGGAAGAGATTATTTCTACTTATCTGGTGTGTCTGGGGTGGGGGGATTTAAATACTTTGCTCAAGGTCACACAGCAAGGAGGAGCTGGAGCCAGGATCTGAGCCCAGATGGTCTGGCTCTAAAGTCCACTCTCTTTTCTCAGCATTAGCTAGCAGACTCCAGCTAAGGACGCGGGTGAGAGGACAGTAGAGGGGGTGGCTTTGGGATCCCCAGCAGCTTGGGTGTAGGAGGCAAGAGGTATTTGGCTTTGAATCAGTCATGCCACAGCAAAAAGCATTGCAAGGAGCGTTTCCAGCCACCTGTTATTCATAAATTCTAGAAACATTTACTGAGTCCCAAACACCGAGCTCGGTGGCAAAGATTCAACAGTGAACAAGACAGAGGAGGCCCCGCTCCTGTGGACCTTGCAGCCTAGCCGGACCACCTAGACCTGCTCCCAGTGGGATGCTGGCACAGTCTCAAACCGGCTCTCAAGGACCGATCGTTAATTTTTCAAGAATTTTCAAGCTGGCTGATAAACACTGACACTGTTAAAAATCAAATGATGCAAATGTGCAAACAAATAAACTCTACCATAAACAAGTGTGATAAATGTGCAAAGCCCATCGTGTGCGCGTGTGCGCTCAGCCATGTCCGACTCTGTGCGACCCCATGGACTGTAGCCCACCAGACTCCTCTGTCCCTGGGATTCTCTAGGCAAGAATAGTGGAGCAGGTTGCCATTTTCCCCTTCAGGAGGTCTTCCCCGACCAGAGATCGAACTCCAGTCTCCTTCGTCTCCTGCACTGCAGGCGGATTCTTTACCACTGAGCCATCAGGGAGCCCCAAAACCCATCTGGTCTTGGCTATTATCTATGACCCAGAGATTATTTTTATCTATTGAATCTGGAAATACCAAATTTCCAGTGATGTCATATTGTACTTGGAAACCGGAAGTCTTTACATCAGGTTACCTGGCAGACACGACATATGAGGGTGTGCTACGTTGTGTTGTGCTTGTTTGAGAGCCAGTGGCTAAGCACTCAGAGCCCCCCACTGCCGGGCCCCCATGACACAATCCAGATCATCTTAGACCACCTTGGCTCCAGGATTCAGGCTGCAAGGAGAGGACCTTGGCAGGGGCACATTCTGCACCCCTCGTTCCCTCCTCCTTGGCCTCTGGGTGAGTTTACATATGCAGGGCCCCGGCTCACCACCTCTTCACCTCCTCAGAAAAATATCTAAGCCTGGTCATTCCATCGGAAAACAGCTGTTCCCACAAAGCTTTCAGGCTTACTTCCGATCACAGACACAGCTGAACTGCAGCTCCCAGGCCGATATGTAACTAACTTTCACTTTACTCACACTCACAGGAAAATTGACGATTTTCTGCCATTTTATTACACTTGACGATAATTTAAAAGGCAGGTTTAGTGCGTCCATAAAACCAACTTTGCAACAAGCTTGTGATGATAGAAAAATATATGCAGCTGGAACCTATTGTTTGGAGTTCTAAAACGGAGGCCAGGGAGAGCCCTCTGGGGGGGGCCGTGTCTACCTACGGCTTCTGTTTCCAGAACCTGGGCCTACCTCTGTCCCACTTCTGGAGGGGCCAGGCCAGCCTGGGGCTCTTTCCTGCACGTCCCCACGCCAGCCTGAGCAGAGCGCTCCCAGCCTCCATCCCTGAGCGGCCGCTCACTGACCACCGATGCCGGAAAACTTGACCCACGTTCTGGGGCACACACGCACCAAGTGCTCTGCTGAGACCTTCAAGGGCAACGCTGGCTTCCGAAAGGAAATTTATAGCCAGCTAATCAAAGCTTAATTACAGCAGCTCAGCGGGCTCCAGCAGGAACTCAGGCCAGAATGGTTTTGCTAGGAAACTTTTTACGAGCTTAAGCAGAAGCAGCAAATTAGTAGGAATGAGAGGAAAATCGTCCTGTCTTTGCCGTGTCCCTGAGCTGGGGATCTGCAGAGTTACTTGCAGAACGTGGCTCTGGGTGGGCCCGGGAGGGGGAGTTGGGGGTGGCGGCTGCCTGAGTGTGGTCCCCTGGGGTCAGCGGGTGGGATCCACGTGTCACACGCACTCCTGCCACCCTGGTGGTGAGAAACAAATGGTGACTGCACACCTCTCCTCACCACCACCCACTAGCCCCTACCCTGTTCCATCTCCGTGGCCACTGGGCATGGCTAAAGGTCACCCACAACCATGTGACCTGGAGTCTCCTCCTTCCCAGGCATATCCTTCATCTCAATCCTCAATTCCTTCTAAGTGCTTCTGATCAATAAACTCTCCCACCTTCCCCCCTCTCCATATTTCAAAATCCCTCTGCTCTCTCTCCAAAAGCCTCCAATCCACCACTTAACTAACTCCTTCTCTCCTACTCAAAGACCTGCCTCCAAGTTCCCAGAAAAACCAAAGCTATGAGTCAGGACCGTTTCCAAACCCTGACCTCTCTACACCCGGCACCTACACATTCCTCCATGCTCACCCCTCCTTTCTTTCTCCCTCACTTCTCTAAGGAAAGGCCACTTTAGAGCAAAGAGCCACACCTGGGTTTGACTCTTGTCCCCGCCACCAACTAAAATGTACTTCCTTAGGCAGATAATTTAGCTTCTCAGAACCACAGTGTCCTTGTCTATAAAATGGGAAAAATAAAATCTCAACGCGAGGTGAGGCACTACATTGAATAATTCACGTGCCATAGAACTCCACACCTGCACATTGTAACATGCATATGTGATGGTTATTATATTTAATTACAACATGGACAGTAGAAATCCGAAGAAACTATAGTTGCCCCCTAAATCAAGGGTCTGGGGTTTGAGAGCTTCCGGATCCCTGTGTCTGTTGTCAACGGTCAGACCCAAAAGACGCTGTCTCTGCAAACGAACTGGGGAGAGGGTGCCCCGAGGGAGGTGTGCGCGGCACTAAAGACAAGCAAATTGGAAGGATGGAGGCCTCAGGATAGATAAAAGCAGGGTCCCTGGGGCTGGGCGGGCATTTCTGCTTAGATGAGTTGACCACGTGTAACTCCCAGGGGCACAGAGCAGGAGGGAGGAGGGTATACTGGGTTCATTTTAATTTCTCAGCTGAAGCAGCTTTTGGGGATTAGTCATTTTATTTACAAATTAAGAAAGGACTGAAATATGCCTGGTGCTGCTCTAGCCCATGTAGATGCTTGCTTTCGACTTTATGAACTTCTTTAACAATGAATAAAACCACTCTGGCATGACAGGCGCCTGTATTATTCTGTGTGGATTCCTTATTCCTAATGTCATCAATTACAATAATCAGAAAACTGTAACACCAGGTTGGAACAGGGATGTTGCTGGGGAGCGGAGCAGACGTGCGAGACCACGGCTCTTCAGAACCGCTCACTCGTGTTTTAAAGCACCGTAAGGTGGTGGGAAATGTGATTGCCCTTAAGTTTTAAATTACCTGCAATCATTAAAATAACCTAGTTCTTATTCATAAAGCTGTGATTATATTTTACATACCCAGTAAACACTTTATGAGACAAACCCACAATTCTGCAACGAAATAAAGAAACTCATTCTGGCGGTGTCAAAATGTTAAGACATGTTGGCGTGAAATTAGCCCAACACACTGAGTATGGAGGGTGAACGCATACTCTGTGTCTCTCTGGTGGGCAGTAGGGTGGGTTTTTGAAAGAATATTAAGCAGACGAGGAAGAGAAAGGACAGGAGAGGAGGAGGCAGCCCGTTTCTGAGCTTCTGGAATTGTCTTCAGCCCATGTCTCTGGGTGACCTCTGTCCCTCTGACCCCTCTGGTGCCAGTGGGGAAGGTCACTACCCATCATGCAGCTTGCCTGGCACTACAAAAGGCATGTTGGGAATCCTTGAAGGAGAAACTCTTGTTTCTCTCATTTGATAGATGAGGAACCTGAAGCTCAGAGAGGTCAATTGATTTTCCTAAGATCACACAGTAAGTAGCAACTCCACACTCGAGCTGCAGGTCTGTGTGACGCCAAAGCCTACACCCCACACTTTTTTGTGGGTGCCTTGGCCCAGGCCACATGGCAGTGAACGCAGACTGGCACCCTGCTGGCTGGTGACTGGTCTGGCCTCACCCGACTCAGGCATTTTTTATTATGCTGAGTCATACTGTAGCCTCAGCATTCAGTGAAATGTCAAGGACAAGGCCCAGGGGGCACTGGATCTGAAGCCAAATGTTTTGGAAAAAATCCCTGACTTATTAAAGAAAACTATCCATGTGCTTCCCAATTTTTAACAAGACATTTTTTTGACACTATTCATGCTTAGGAAAATCCAATAAATAGCATCCTTCTTTTCCCACCAGAATTAGACAAGTGGAGATCAGAGTACCAGCCTTAGTACATATGAGAATGTGATTTAGGTATGAGTCATGTGGCCCTGTCAAGATGAGATCCTTACATTGAGCTTCCTCCCCTTGACTGCTGACCTGCCTCTGTGGGCAAAGCCCACCCCACCACAGGAGGGAAAGAGATGGAGAAACCTCTCTGAAGGCAGGCAGAACCCAGGGAGGAGGGGCCTGAGCTGAGCATGCTCAGTAAAGTTAGGTGACGTCAAAGTAGTTCAAAAAGTCCTGTCCAACTCTTTGTGACCCCGTGGACTATACAGTCCATGGAATTCTCTATGACAGAATACTGGAGTAGGTAGCCTTNAAAAATAAAATCTTCAACGCGAGGTGAGGCACTACATTGAATAATTCACGTGCCATAGAACTCCACACCTGCACATTGTAACATGCATATGTGATGGTTATTATATTTAATTACAACATGGACAGTAGAAATCCGAAGAAACTATAGTTGCCCCCTAAATCAAGGGTCTGGGGTTTGAGAGCTTCCGGATCCCTGTGTCTGTTGTCAACGGTCAGACCCAAAAGACGCTGTCTCTGCAAACGAACTGGGGAGAGGGTGCCCCGAGGGAGGTGTGCGCGGCACTAAAGACAAGCAAATTGGAAGGATGGAGGCCTCAGGATAGATAAAAGCAGGGTCCCTGGGGCTGGGCGGGCATTTCTGCTTAGATGAGTCGACCACGTGTAACTCCCAGGGGCACAGAGCAGGAGGGAGGAGGGTATACTGGGTTCATTTTAATTTCTCAGCTGAAGCAGCTTTTGGGGATTAGTCATTTTATTTACAAATTAAGAAAGGACTGAAATATGCCTGGTGCTGCTCTAGCCCATGTAGATGCTTGCTTTCGACTTTATGAACTTCTTTAACAATGAATAAAACCACTCTGGCATGACAGGCGCCTGTATTATTCTGTGTGGATTCCTTATTCCTAATGTCATCAATTACAATAATCAGAAAACTGTAACACCAGGTTGGAACAGGGATGTTGCTGGGGAGCGGAGCAGACGTGCGAGACCACGGCTCTTCAGAACCGCTCACTCGTGTTTTAAAGCACCGTAAGGTGGTGGGAAATGTGATTGCCCTTAAGTTTTAAATTACCTGCAATCATTAAAATAACCTAGTTCTTATTCATAAAGCTGTGATTATATTTTACATACCCAGTAAACACTTTATGAGACAAACCCACAATTCTGCAACGAAATAAAGAAACTCATTCTGGCGGTGTCAAAATGTTAAGACATGTTGGCGTGAAATTAGCCCAACACACTGAGTATGGAGGGTGAACGCATACTCTGTGTCTCTCTGGTGGGCAGTAGGGTGGGTTTTTGAAAGAATATTAAGCAGACGAGGAAGAGAAAGGACAGGAGAGGAGGAGGCAGCCCGTTTCTGAGCTTCTGGAATTGTCTTCAGCCCATGTCTCTGGGTGACCTCTGTCCCTCTGACCCCTCTGGTGCCAGTGGGGAAGGTCACTACCCATCATGCAGCTTGCCTGGCACTACAAAAGGCATGTTGGGAATCCTTGAAGGAGAAACTCTTGTTTCTCTCATTTGATAGATGAGGAACCTGAAGCTCAGAGAGGTCAATTGATTTTCCTAAGATCACACAGTAAGTAGCAACTCCACACTCGAGCTGCAGGTCTGTGTGACGCCAAAGCCTACACCCCACACTTTTTTGTGGGTGCCTTGGCCCAGGCCACATGGCAGTGAACGCAGACTGGCACCCTGCTGGCTGGTGACTGGTCTGGCCTCACCCGACTCAGGCATTTTTTATTATGCTGAGTCATACTGTAGCCTCAGCATTCAGTGAAATGTCAAGGACAAGGCCCAGGGGGCACTGGATCTGAAGCCAAATGTTTTGGAAAAAATCCCTGACTTATTAAAGAAAACTATCCATGTGCTTCCCAATTTTTAACAAGACATTTTTTTGACACTATTCATGCTTAGGAAAATCCAATAAATAGCATCCTTCTTTTCCCACCAGAATTAGACAAGTGGAGATCAGAGTACCAGCCTTAGTACATATGAGAATGTGATTTAGGTATGAGTCATGTGGCCCTGTCAAGATGAGATCCTTACACTGAGCTTCCTCCCCTTGACTGCTGACCTGCCTCTGTGGGCAAAGCCCACCCCACCACAGGAAGGAAAGAGATGGAGAAACCTCTCTGCAGGCAGGCAGAACCCAGGGAGGAGGGGCCTGAGCTGAGCATGCTCAGTAAAGTTAGGTGACGTCAAAGTAGTTCAAAAAGTCCTGTCCAACTCTTTGTGACCCCGTGGACTATACAGTCCATGGAATTCTCTATGACAGAATACTGGAGTAGGTAGCCTTATCCCTTCTCCAGGGGATCTTCCCAACCCAGGAATTGAACCCAGGTCTCCCGCACTGCAGGCGGATTCTTTAGCAGCTGAGCCAAGCATGCTCATTGCCTTTGCCCAAACCACCAATCAGAGGAGTTCCTCCTCTTCCCAAAGTGATCAGAGGCTGAGCAAATGCAAAGTTAGGTCCTAAGCATTGTTGCAAAGGAAGTGCCTCTACCTGGAACCCCAAGTTGCGATAAATGAGAGCTGCCCTTACCCCAAACAATAAAGGTAAAGAGAGTGAAAACCATTTCTAATCCCCTCTCGCCAGACCTTCTCTTTTGCAAGTTCCCTTGGGTGCTCTGCACAGTCACATGACTGCAGTCACTGGGCACATCCACGGCGCTTCAGTGTCAGCTATCTCGGGGGTTAAAGGCTGCTCAGAATCATCACAGCCACAGCCACAGGCTGGGAGTGTTTCCATGGGGCAGGAGCCCACCGCGGAGGCACGCCCCGCTTCTCAGTGATGGGATAGGGGCTGCTTCCAGAAGGGGCGTTACAGATAGCTCCTGGTGGTGCTGAGCTCTCAGCCTGGCCTTGGCCATTCTTTCACGCATGTGCTGGCCACCCAGACCCCCACCGAGTCCCAGCATGACTTTGGTTGGGAAGTAGCTAAAGGGCTAAAGGAAGTCCCATCCCCTTACAGTTCCACGGAGAGATATGTCTTTTCCAGGCATGCACTCATCTGGGGTCTTAGCAAACAGTGGTCATTAGTGAGAAGGACTGGAGCCCCATTAGGCAAAAAACGGTTGAGCTTTAGCACAATCGCTGTAGTTCAAGAGCCGCTCTGTGTTCTCCTCATTTGTTAGTATCAACAGCCAGTATACACTGTAGATAGGTGCCTGACACCTGCCCTGTACACCAGCCTCAGAAGCAAGTTTGACACAGCTCAAGAGCAACAGTCCAGCCACCATCTTCCCATAGGCTGTGTTAAGAAGCATTCTGAGACTACCTAAGGAACAAAGTGGGGCCCAGGTTCTCAGAAGTGTGCTATTTGGGAGCAAGGCCAAGATGCCAAGGAGCCTGAGCCTTCTGTACTCCCCTCTGTCCCTTACCTCCCTTAGCTCCTCCCAGTCCACCACCAGATCCTGCTGAGTCCCCCTCCTAACATCACTCTCGGATTAGCTGCTTCTCCCCATCCCCGTGGCTGCCCCCTGCCCATCCCTCCACTCTCATCTCCATCACCTGCCCTTCAACACTAGGCCAGCTCCTTGAACACACCACTGAGGCATGAGGGAAAAATAAATAGCTGTCTCTTTCTTTCTGTGTTCAGCCTTGGACTCCCGTGGGAGTCTGCTGAGAGAAAAGGGGAGAATTGAGCAAAGTCACACTCTTCAACTCACAGATGACTTGAGTCTCTGCTTTTCCCTCAGGGAGGGCCAGGGAGGAGCAAGGGGACAGAAGAACAAAGTTACTTTCCCTGGAAGAGACATCTCCTCCTGGAAACATGAAGACGGGAGACCAGGATTCTCCCTGACATGTTTCCCACCCCAGGGCCCTCACACACGCTCTTCCCACAGTCACCAATGTGCTTCCGCTGCAAACATTTACCTCCCTAATCCCCTCCTCACACCCCCGCATCCTGTACACCCAGCTCAAGCATCCCTTGCTCAGAGGAGCTTTCCTGATTCCCCTGTAAGGTGTTCTCACGGCTCTTCACACTCTTCCTCAGACCACTCATCACAATTCCATTTAGACACATAGTTGAGGAAGCTATTGTTTAATGTGTGGGTCCCTATTACAGTGGAGGTGCCCTGAGTGGAAGATCCTTATTTGCTTGCATTTCCAGGCTCCTGGCCTCAGGAGGCACTCATTCAATATCACTGAATGATGGAGCAGTGGAGTACTACCACCCTACCTATGCCAACGAGAATTGACCACGTTGCACGGCAGCAACAAACAACCCCAGGATTTCAGGGGGGTTAACAAGATCTAACTCTTGTTAAACCCACGGGTTCATCACAGACCATCTGGGTTACGGACCTCTCACTCAGGTCATCACAGACCATCTGGGTTACTGACCTCTCACTCAGAGCAGCCACCATCTGGGGCACTGCTGGTCCCTGGCAGAGGACAAGAGAGCATGGTGACTTCCACCCTCGCTTGTTAAGGCTTCTCCCCAGAATCACACGTCCACTCAGCGTTACTGGCCAAAGTGAGTCATGTGTTCACCTCCACCCTCAGGGGCTGGACTAGTAACAATCCTATCCCGTGCCTGAGAGAATGGTAACATTTAATGGGCAACACTAATGACATCCACACCACCCGTTCAGTCCCTAATGCCACCCTGGGCTTGGTCCTATGCTGGTACTGGGTGGAGACCTGAGTCCCAGACACTGAGATGTCCAGTACAGTGGGAGCATATGACTGTCAAGCACTTGAACTGTGATTAGTCTGGATTTAGACATGCTCCAATTATAAAGTACACGCCCAATTTCAAAGACCTGACTTGATGGAAAGATTTTTAAATGTCTCATGAATAATTTTTAATTTTGATTACATATTGAAATGATGCCACTTGGGTTAAATAAAAGATATTATCAAACCTAATTTCACCTCTTTTTTTTTTAACCTTCTTAATGTGGCTACTAGAAAACTTTATATATGAGGCTGGCCTGTGTGGCTCATGTTCTGTTTCTATCAGCCAGCACTGCTCTAGAACCTCTAATTCTAAATGTGGCCAAAAGTAAGACTGAGACTGCAAATGAAATCAAGTGGGCCCACCTGTGGGAGGGAGGGGAGCACAGGGGGTGGGAGGGAGCCAGCAGGTGGGGTAGCTATAGCTTTCACTTCGTTTGAAACCTCATCAGTCCTTGGTGAAAATGAAGCCACTGCTCCATCCCTGGGTGGGGACCTCATTTACTGGTCTGCCTGGGGCTCTCTTAACACAGGCAAGCCCTGGGGTGTGGCATGGAGCATCGCTGCTACAGTCTGATGCCCCAGGAGCTGCAGCCAAGAAGGCACTCTCGCCTGCAGAGGAGTGTTAATAAATATTTACCGAGCCCTTTGACAGTGCCAAGGGAGAATACAAATCAGCCCCAGCAGGCGCTGAAATGAGCCTCCCGGGGCTGGCAGCCAGAGACGCTGGCCACACAGGGCCAGGCAGCGCACTGACCTTCGCCTGCCTGCACCTACCCTGGAGTGGCCCAGCCATCCCGGTTTACAGAAGCCGTGAAATAGAACAATCTCTCACTATTGATTTTGTGCCTCTCCCTGTGACCGCTGCCCTGGATAACTCACAGCGTATGGATTTTTCTATAAACCCCCGAATTAATATCTGCAGCGGGAGGGAATATACTGCTGTTGGATGTGGCAAGACCTCCTGGCCCCACCAGCCTGGAGATTGGAGGACACGTGGCCTATGGTTACATCTCATGGGTCTGGGTCCACAGCCTGACCTCTGCTTGCAGAAGTCAGCAGGCCAGGGGCATGAAAACTGCCCTGCTGGCCTATCCACCTAACTGCCAGGGGCTCTTGATGTTCTCTGTGTTTGAATGAGGCTGGGCGTTGAAGAGTGTCCTCTCAAGATCCTACCATTTTTAAACAGGAATAGCAAGAAAAGAGCAGTTTTTGCATTCACTGAACTTTAGTTTACTCTCGGCTTCATCACCAACCTGCTGTGTGACTTTTGAAAGTTACTTAACCTCTCTGTGCCTCCATTTCCTAATCAGTAAAACGGGAATGATATGATATGAATATTACAGAGTTGTTGTGATGATAATTTACTCATTTAACAAGTTCAAAGCAATAGAATTTCCCCTTGGATAAAAGCTATAAGGAAATAAGCAGGAGGCTGATCTAAATGGTAACTTGGGAAGGTCTCTTGAGGAAGGGTTGTCAGGGAGGGTTTCTCTGAAGAGGTGACATTTGAGTTTAGACCTGAAGGGTGAGAAGAAACCCTGCAAAGAACTGGGGAAGAACATTTCAGGCAGAGGGGACACAAGTGCAAGAGCCCAGAGGAGGTGTGGTCAGTGCACAGCACATTTCCCTACAGGGAGAGGGAACCCAGGGATGGGAAGTCTTCTCTTTGCTTCAAGGGAAGGGACCTTTGTTAGGGCGGTGAGTGGGAGTTGGGGACAGTGGAGAGAGAGTTGGGCCCTGCTTACCTCCAACTCCCTTCTTCCGAGTTCAACCCTCCCTCCTGATTAGTGGGAACAGGAGAGTCAGGGCGCTGTCCTGGGTGCTGAAGTGGAAAGGTGGGTGGCAGGCAAGATGAGAATATAGGAGAGAGGCAGCCAGGGTGTGCGTCCAGCCAGACAAGTGCTCCAAGGGCCAACAATTGACAGAGAGAGCAGACACATTAGTGAAAAATGAATAAACTCCCCCAGCTAAAGTCAAGTAAACGTTTGCTGCAGAGGCGTCTAATCCAATTGTCTTTAATAAAACTGTTAATTGGGTTTGGGAGTCTCCTTGGGGCCTGGCCAAGCCGGTTGGTTGCATAGCCGCTCCTCAATCCCTCCCCATTCAAAGTCCCTCCTTTGCTTTCATGAATTACTTTGACTTGACACTTCAGGGCGTAAAGATGTGGAGGTAAGTTAGGGCCAAAGGAACTCTCATGGCTAGGGCAGGCATGGGCGTGTGCTTGGGTTGAGGCGTGCATGTATGTGTGCTTCTGGATGCATGCATGTGCCACTGAGAAGAAAGTGGTTAAGGATGCCAGCTCTGGAGTCAGGCTGTCTGGGTTCCAATCTCAGCTTTCTACAACTTACTCAGCCTCTTAGGTCTCGGTTTTGGCATCTGTAAAATGGAGATGAAAACAAGAGTGGAAACCTCAAACTACTGCTGTGAGGATTTGATGAGATAACCCATGTAAAATGCTCAGTGAGCACCTGCCCCCTGGCCTGCACTGCTAACCATGCCCCAGGCTGGGCCTTGAGCCCCAGTTTTCCCATCAAGTACTTTGGTGCCTCCTCTGCTGATTCTGAGGCATCCTGCTTGCTCACATCCCTGAGGCCTGCAGAGCCTGTGCCTGTACCTTGCTGGGAGCTAGATCCTGCTCCCAGTCCCTCACTGCTCTCCTGGGACAAACCAAGTCCTCATCCTCTCACTTCTAAGACCAGGGGCTATCAGGTCTTATCAGTCATACAGCCTCCTCCATCAGACTGGTTCCCATGGGCCTAGCAGCTGGCTCTGTGCTTCCTGGCTCCTGGGCCAGTCAAGGCTTCTTCCTCTTACAGGGTGGCAGGACCCTGAGCCCCTGAGCTGCCAGCCTCTGACTCCACTCTCTCCTGCCTGTGAAGGGGGTGTCCCAAGTGTCCCATGCCCCAAACTGTTCCCATTAATATCTCATACACTTATATGTGAGTGTGTATGTCCGTGCAAGAGAGAGTATATGGATGTGGGTCCATGCGTGTGTGGGAATGTAACAGGGGAGTGGAAACGTGCTTTAGAGGTGAATCTAGTGGCAGATCCAGAGGAGAAAAGAGGCAAAGACCATACAATACAGGCTGGATGGGGTGGCCCAGGACAGGGAGGCAGGGCACAGAGGAGGGCCCAGTTCTACTGCAGAGGAGGTGATGCCTGACCCGAAGCATGAGACACACGCAGAATTAGGTGAAGGGCTGCCGGGGCAGGGACACTGAGCAAGCCAGGGGGTTGGAGGGACCACCGTGCAAGCCACCACCAATGCTGGGGTTTTGCTGGAGCCGAGGACAGGTAAGTGGCGTCAACAGCATCTGGGGGGCTGCTAGTCACAGGGAGGGATGAGGGGGAGAGATGGGCAGAGTCCTGAAGATAAGAGAAGCACGAGGAAGAGGAGTCTCCCCTCACCCATGGGGGCAAGAAGGGGAGGGTGCTTGTGGACAGAGGACTGGAGTTGGAGCAAATACAGGAAGATGGACTGATGCTTGCCCACAGTGAGCCAGTCCACCAGGCAGAGAGCTGGACTGAATGGAGTGAGGGGCAGGGCCCATGGAATAGAGAGGAGATTGGGGATCAGAACTGACCCCTGTGGCCCCAGTGAGACCTGGGACCATGAATCAGCAGGGTGCTTGGGCCCTGGTGTGAGGTCTTGTCCAGGTGGCAGAGCCTCTGAGTAAAAGTGGTGGGAAAGAAGTGGGGAAGAACCCATGCAAGGCTGGGCCCTACCAGGCAGGCAGAACATGGGCAAGGGGTAAAGCTACAAGCAGATGGTACAGGTGGCTTCCTACCTGGTCTCAGGCTGAGCAGAACAAAAGTGGGGTCAGAAGGGGGTGGGGGAAAGAAGGGATGAGGAGGAGGCAGAATGGAGAGCCACCATGTAGGAGACCTACTAAGTGCCAGGCACTGGGCCAAGCACTTGATACACATCAACACTCAGAGCTCGCAGCAGCCCTGCAAGCCAGGATTAGTAGACTCATCTTAGAGATGCGGAAGCAGAGGCTCGGAGGGATTCAGTGACCTTCCTGGAATCATACAGCTAATTACTTCCACCGAGTAACTTAAAAGGACACTGAGAAGATAGGAGGTTACAGACAGAGAGAGCAGTTAAGATTGCCAAGCTGCATACGACTTAAGTGATGAGACGGTCCAAGGTGTGGCCAGAGTGCTGGACAGCCTGTCCACATGGCCCCTGAGACCCCCCGGATGATGGCTGTTGGAAACAGCCGAGTATTTTACCAGCAAAATGGGCTTATTTGAATACAGGAGAGAATTGTGATTAGGGACAAGCGCACTATAGCAAAAACTATAGGCAACCGAAGGAGAGGGGCATTACATTGTAGACAAACGAGAACGCTGGGATGCGTGGTTTGAATGAGACCGTCGGAGGAAGCCAGAATTCGGGGTGGTGAAGGCTTCCCACTGCCTGACTCGCAACGGTTCCCATTGGCTGGGTTTGTTGCTGGGTAAGAAGTCTTTCTTTCTCCTACTGGAATGGTAAAGAAGACACTTTCTGCTGGGGATGCAGGGTAGGTCTCTTCCTGTTGGGGTCTCTGGCTGGAGTGGTAGTGTGTGGGAGCTCCCTCTTCTGGCTTCCTGGTTCCATTTTGAATGAAGTTTCCTTTATTCAGTTTCACATTGCAGGACTTGGGGTGGACCATGTGCCAAAGTCATCATGAGCTCTTCCTCCCATCCTTATTCCCTTGCCTTCTTCCCTCCCTCCTTCCCTCTTCTCTTTCTTCCTTCCTCCCTTCCTTTCCTTCATTCCTTCAATAATTCAATATTTCTTGAGCACTGGGATTCAAGGTATGAACTAGATAAATTGGCCCCTCCCCTTTGAAGGAATTCTATTTCAGTAGGGGAGAGCCAGAGGTTTCCCTAGTGGCTCAAAGGCAAAGTATCCGCCTGCAGCTCAGGAAACACAGGAGACTCGGGTTTGATCCCTGGGTCGGGAGGATCCCCTGGAGGAGGAAATGGCAACCCACTCCAGTATTCTTGCTGGGAAAATCTCATGGACAGAGGGGCCTAGCAGGCTATAGTCCATAGGGTCACAAAGAGTCTGGCATTACTGAGCTACTGAGCCTGCACACACAGGGAAGAGACAATTTTAAAATGCAAATAAATAATTCCATTTGTGATGTGTTAGTTGCTCAGTCATGTCCGATTTTTTGTGATCCCATGGACTGTAGCCCACTAGGCTCCTCTGTTCATGGGATTCTCCAGGCAAGAATACTGGAGTGGGTTGCCATTCCCTTCTCCAGGGTATCTTCCTGACCCAGGGATGTAACCTGTGTCTCCCACATTGCAGGTGGATCCTTTACCATCTGAGCCACTAGGGAAGACCCATTAGTGATAAGTTTATAAAGAAAGTAAGAAGGTCATTGAACTGAGTGCCCAGGAAAGGTTTCCCTAGAGAGAAACCCAGGGATGGGAAAGAGTCAGCTATGTAGGGGCAGAGCATTCCAGGGAGAGGGGCATCCCTGAGTAGGGAACAACCAGTGGATTAGAGGTGCAGGAAGAAGGCATGGTGGGGTGGGAGTGCTGTGTGAGGGGGAGCAGGAAGGAGAGGGCTTGAAATGTTGCCAGGACTTGAGCTTGAAGGGACTAGAAAGCGTTAGAATCTATTCTAGTTACAGTGAGAATCTCCTGGAGGCTTTTAGCCAGGGGGAAAATATCCCTTATTCACATTTTAAGAAATCTACGTCTTCTCTGTGGACCATGGACTGTAGAGGCAAGAAGAGGAAGCAGAGTGGGCAATGGGGAGACTCTGGTTGAACCCAGGAGAGAGAGATGCTGGTGGCCTGCAGGAGGGGGCAGGGGGGAGTTGACATCAAATTTGGGAGATACGGGAACAAAGAGGGATCACCAAGAGGCGGGCAGTTCCAGCAGCTCCCTGTATGCTGCCTGTTTATATCCATCCTTTATTCCTTTATGCTTATATTTAGTGAGCATCCGCATGAACCAGATGCTGTCCTGGGAGCCAGGGGTACAGCCACAAACCAAAGAGGCAAAGTTCTCTGTTCTCAGGCAGCACCCATTCTAGCAAATAAGTGAGACAACCAGGCCTTGATAACACAGTCAGGCAGGGGCAGATGCCCGAAGGAAAACAAAGAGCGAGGCGGGATGGGGAGTGAGCAGCGGAGGCGTTGTCATTTCAGGTCAGGGGCCGAGAAAGGACACACAGAGGTGGAGATCTGCATCACCAGAAGGAGATCTGGGGAAGCACATTCCAGGAAGAGGGAAAGGCAAGCGCAAAGGCCCAAGAGGAGAGTTAACTTGACAGGACCGAGGAATAGTGAGGAGGGCCGTAGGCCCGTAGCAATGAATAGGAGAGAAAAGGCGATGAGGTGGGAGAGATGGTGGTGTCTCTTGGGATCCCCTGTGCAGCACTGAAGGCACGCACCGTGAGCCCCACTTCACAGACAGGGCGAGGGAAGGGTGGAGGGCTGAAGCTGGTGCCGGCGGCCAGGACACAGCACGCCCCAGAGTCAGGATTTAAACCTGGCTGGTTCCACGGCCAGTGCACTGAGTACCTGCCTCCGCCATCACTGGTTGGCATAATCAGGGAAGACAAGATGCAGGATTGTGGTGCGGTCACTCAGCACCACAGAATATCAGCCAAATGCTATTATTCTAGTATTAGACCCATTTTACAGATGAGGAGATAGAGGCAGTGAATGTTTAAATCAGTTGCCTGAGGCCATGCTGCTAGGGAGGAGTGGAACTTGGCTTCAAACAAGATCAGTCTGACCCCAATGCCACGCACACACCAGCTGCTATAGCTGTTGATCCCTGAGCTTGGACAAGGGTGGCCCTGAGCCCAGGAAGAGGGGCCCGCTGGGACAGAATGAAGCACAGACTCTGCCCACCCATCCCTCTGTCCATCCATCCTTCCATCCACCACGACATTCACTGGCTCTGCACTTGGACTCTGCTCCTGGGCTTCCCTCTGGCTCAGAGGCTGGCACCAGGGCTGACCCCAGGGTCACCTCCCTGCCATAGTCCACCCACCAGCTGCCCATCAGCGTGACACATCCTGGAACTTCTTGTCATTTGCCATCCAAGACTCCATCCCGAGGTGTGATTGCTGAACTAATAGACAGATAACGGATCTGTCCGGGCCCTGCCTTGCGCACCGGGCAGCTGCCGGGTTTTTCCCATTAGCCACAGGGCTTGACGGACAGTAATGGATTTCATACTGATGCCAGAGCCTGCGGCGGATAATTCCATGATAACGGTTTATCAGGCGCTGACGGGAGGTAATGGGTAATCACCAGGCAGAAAGCAAACACATCAGGGAGCCCTGGCTTCCGCCCAGTCTGGCCCCGCTTTTGTTGCACCAGCTGCCACCTTCCAGCTCACGGGCCACCTCCCCTCTGTGTCCTGAAGGACAGCAGAGCACTGGTCCCGGCTGGGGTCCGCGGGACCGTTTGCAGACGTGATTCTCGTGGGTGACGTCCTCCCAACAAGCCTCAGACACCTTCTTGCCCTCTGGGACTTGAAGCAAACTCAGGAAAAGAAACATTAGGCGTTTCAAGGACAAAGCAACCCAGCATGGCCCCCAGGTTCCAGTCCTCCTGGCACACAGAGCCCTGTCCCGCCTCAGCATTTCCAAAGGGGGACCTTTAAAAAAAAGGGGGGGGGGCGCCATGCCCAAGTCAGACCCTGGCCACTCTGCATCCTCCATGAGTTAACCAACATCTCTGCCTCCCTGGTGGCTCAACGGTAAAGAATCTTCCTGCCAATACAGGAGACGCAGGTCGATGTGGGTTTGATCCCTGGGCTGGGAAGATCCCCTGAAAAAGGAAATGGCACCCCGTTCTAGTATCCTTGCCTGGGAAATTCCATGGACAGAGGAGCCTGGCTGAAGCCATGGGGTCGCAAGGAGTTGGACTACTGAAGCAACTAAACAGCAACTGCAGCCTGGAAACTACCCCCCCGGACCCTGGGGACCCAGGAGTGTCAAGAGCCCCCTGCGGCCACCTTGATGGTCCCCACACCCCATCCACACCTTTGCAAACATCTGAGAATGCCACCTACTTCTCGCTCTACAGATCTGTCTTTTCCAGATCTGTAGAAGAAGAAAAAAATGAAATGAATGGATACAATTTCCCCGACTTTAAAGTTTTCTGCCTTTTAATTATTTTTTAAACATCCAGCTTCTCCTTATCTCCCTGTGACTCCTGAAAGCAAAAGAAACAAATAGGGAATAAATGGTCACTAATGAGAAAACTCACGGCAGGCTTTTCATATCTTGGTCCACCTGGGTTTCCTTANAAATGAATGGATACAATTTCCCCAACTTTAAAGTTTTCTGCCTTTTAATTATTTTTTAAACATCCAGCTTCTCCTTATCTCCCTGTGACTCCTGAAAGCAAAAGAAACAAATAGGGAATAAATGGTCACTAATGAGAAAACTCACGGCAGGCTTTTCATATCTTGGTCCACCTGGGTTTCCTTAATACGGTTAGGATTTTCCGGAGGTTTTTTTTTTTTTACAAATGTGTAGCTTATTATATTTAACATTTCTAAGCTCCTCCAACAACAGATGCCTGAATCATAACTCAGTGCAAAATCCCAGTCCTCTGACAGAATGTCAGTCACTAGAACACGATTTGTGTCTGGGGATTCCCAAAACCCTCCCCACAAAGGACCAGGTCTGGGATCCCTGATCTGAGCACAGGGAGGCAGAGAGCTCCAGCCACTGGCTGCAAATACTGGCCACAGAGAAAAGGGAGACCAAGAGTCAAAGAAGGTCCCTTCTAAAGACCACAGGAGGAGCCTGGGGAGAGCCAAGGCACCACTCATTCATTTGTTCATTGCCCTTGTGTATAGAGCCTAAAGGTAGGCTCTGAGAAGACAGACCAAGTGCAAGGGGAGATGTAGACGTGGGAACAGACAGTAGCAGTGAGGGGTAAGGATGGGGGAGAGAAGCCCAAGCTGGCCCTGAATGAGCTCCTTCTTAAATTGTGAACTGATCACACAGCCTGCCTGATCACACAGGCTTCCTGCTGCTCTGCGAGCCAAGACTGAGATGGATGCCCTGCCGCCTGCCCCAGTATCCTCTCGGCCTGATGCCCCTCTGCACCCCTAGACACAGGGGCCTTTCTTTAGGGTGCATTGTCCCTGGGGGGCTCAGGGTTCCCTTTGCTTGGAAATCGCACACACACACAAACTCATCTCCCCTCACCTGGTGGATGTCCCCTCACCCATCAAATGTCAGCTCAAATGCCATTTCCTCAAGAGCCTCTAGACCACTCTGGGCCTCTCACCCCCACCAACTGTATCCAGCCCCCCACCCACATCTCTCTCTGAGCACATCCCATGCCCTAGGATGAAACATGCTTTTGTATGATTATTTGGCCAATGTCTGCTGTCCACTTCCAGACTAAAACTGCAGAGACAGAGCTTCACCTTTTCTGTGCCCAGAACAGGGGCCAGCAAACAGTAGGTGATCCATCACCACTTGATGGGCAGGTGAGTGAGTGAATGAATGGAGGACGCAGGCACAGGTGAAGCCGAGAGGCATGTTAAGGAGCCTCAGGTGGTTCCCTGCAGCTGGAGCCCCAGATGCAGTGAGAAGC
>SJYX01024759.1:182306-199374 GCA_006410675.1 Oreotragus oreotragus | reverse complement strand
CCCTGCTTTTCAGTTTCTCTAAGAGTCAGCTGCCTCCATAGCTAGAAACAGTTCCCATTTGTCTGTGGGCTGTCCCTGCAATTGCCCTCACATCACTGTCTAATTCTCATCTCCCCTGAAGATGGAGGGGCAGCTAACTCTTAGGATGAGAGAGAAGTGCCCCTGCCTCCCTTCTCCTCCCCTCATCTCTTCCCACCTTCCTTTGCTCTGTTCCCCTCCTCCCTGTCCCCTCTTCCAATCTTCCTGTCCCATCTGCCTCTCACTGCCCTCCCATCCCCTCCCCTTTCTCCTCTCCCCCTCCCTTTCCTCACGCCCCTCTAGGCTCATGTCCCTCCTTCCTTCCTGGACCTGTACTATTTAAGACCTTGGCACCCTGGAAATACCTGAGGCTTACAAATCAAACACACTCAGGCTCAAACACTAGCTTTGGTTTTCTCACCTATTGTTACTGCTGTTTACCCACTGAGTCATGCCCCACCAGGCTCCAGGAGATTTCCCAGGCAAGAATATTGGAATGGGTTGCCATCCCCTTCCCTGGGGGATCTTCCAAACCCAGGGATCGAACCTGCGTCTCCTGCGTTGGCAAGTGGATTCTTTACCACTGAGCCAGCAAGGAAGCCCTTTCTCACTATGCAAGATGACAAATGAGACCTACTTCTCATGGTGGTTGTGGAAATCAATGCGATCACATAGGACGTGGCACACAGGAGGGGCACTATCTATTCTTATTCCAGCCTCCTCAAGGGACATAATACAGCTTGGAGTTTCTTCCAAGAGGGAGAAGAAGATGGATGAGGGAGGTGACCCGGGAAGCCCTCCTCTTCTCGTTAGCAATTGGCAATTTGTTAGCAAACTTTGCAATTCGCTGAGAAGGAGGCTGCCCCCAAGAGTCAATGCAACGCTTCCTCAGCAACCCCCACAACCCTTCTCCTGGGGTTGAGAGCGACGTCTGGCGTGGGCTCCTCCAGCACTAGCCATCAAAGTGCCACCAGCACCATCTGGCCTGCCAGCATCCTCATGTGGGATTTATTACCTATTCCTTTCCATTAGCATAAATAATATGGAGCTTGAGTTTCATGATGGTTTACATAATAAATAAAACAGGTCAATTGCCCACAAAACTAGTCTCTGTGAACAGTAGCAGATTTAATTAGATTTATTTTACCCTGGGTTTTCTGGAGTGAAGCGGATGTCTCTCATGCCAGGGATATACTTCCCCCATAAACTTCTATTTCTGGGAAGGCAGCTCCCCATCCTCCAAGAAGACAAAAGGAAGAGAGAAGAAAAGGGAGGAGAGGGAGTGAGCAAGAGGGGGAGGGAGTGAGAGAGGTCAGAGACAGGAGAGGAAGGAGGGAAAGGAAGACAGAGGGGGGCCTATATCACCCTCCACACTCCCCAGGTCATCTGGTCCCTTCCACTGCCTCTGTGCCTATCCAAATCACCTATAATGGACTGAATGTTTTTATCCCCCTGAAACATATATGTTGAAGCCCTACTAGAGAGGAAGGAGGGAAAGGAAGACAGAGGGGGGCCTATATCACCCTCCACACTCCCCAGGTCATCTGGTCCCTTCCACTGCCTCTGTGCCTATCCAAATCACCTATAATGGACTGAATGTTTTTATCCCCCTGAAACATATATGTTGAAGCCCTACTCCCCAGCGTGATGGTGCTCGAAGATGGGGCCTTTGGGAGGGAATAGGGTTAGATGAGGTCATGAGGGTGAGGCCCTCCTGATGGGATTAGGGGCTTTATAAGAAAATGGCCTTGCACAGGCACCAAGGCAAGAGCATGTGAGGACGCAGTAAGAAGACAGCTGCTTACAAGCGAGAGCAGGGCTCTGTCAAAAACGTGATCAGCGGGCACCTTGGTCTTAAACTTCCTAGATTCTCTCTGTTTTGTTTCTCTCAAGGTAAAGACAAACAATGTGTTTTCATTTATGTCTAAATCAGTGAAACAAAGTATTTTGTACTGCAAGGTACAAACTTTTTTAGCTTGAAAAGTACCAAATCTTCTTATATTTGAACATAAAATATCTTGCTGAATTTGAAAAAAAAATTATGTTTTAAAGCGAAATTTATTCTTAATCGTCAGTTATTCTGAAACTATGGAACAAAGAAAATAAAATTACGTTAATTAGGGCTGCTTAAATTGTATCTTTTGCAGATTTTTTCTTTTTAAAAAATTTTTGTATTCATATATATTTTTTCATTGAAATATAGTTGATTTACAATGCTGTATTAGTTTCAGGTGTACAAAACTTCCTAGTTTCCAGAACTGAGAAATGCAGGTCTATTGTTTAAGCCACCCACCCTGCGAATTTGTTATGGCAGCCTGATGGGACTGACCTGGCCCCAGCTACCTCAAGCCTCACATGCCTGAGGGAACTGCTGTCTTGCTCAGAACCCGCTACTGACTCCGCATTGCCTGAGATCAAGTCCAAGCCCCTTGGCAGGGCCTCCCTCCCCACCATTCTCCTTTATCTTGGCCTCGTCTCTCACCACCTGTCCTCACAGCCAGTCCCCACATCAACCCTCCAGTTACAGGCGCCCACCTGCAGTTACTATTGATAAATTCTCTTTCCCCTCCCAGGTCTCCACACCTTTGCTTGGGCTGCTCATCTATCTGGAATCCACCCCCTCTTCCAGGCCCCTCCTGTCTTTAACAGTCATCCTTCGTCTCAAAGCCCTGCACGTCTCATTCTCCTCTCCCCCTACCCCACCCTCTGATTTTCAGGACACCTGTGACCTGCTGACTCTGCACATGTTATTTCTGCACATGTGTCTCCTACAAAGGATGAAAGCTCTCTGAAGGCAGTAACCATAGCATTTACTCTTAATTTCCTTGGCCCAGAACAGTGCCTAGCCCACAGACTCACTCTTGACCCAGAGTTCCCAGCCATTTCTGACCTGCAGTCATTTTCCATCCATGCACAGCAGAGAGATGACTCCCAAGGACTTCTGGCCTTCCTTGATCCTCTGCTCCAACAGCTTCTCTACAATCCTTGAGTGGGTGTTTAAGGTAAAGTTTGATGAAATAGAGTTGGCAAGGTGCCTTCTAGTAATGAGCATCTATGGGTCTTGCTATGCAGCATCATTTGATAAGAGGACCCCCTTTAGCCCTTGAGAAGCCCCCTTCTCTCACTCTCTACCCACCAGTTTGGGAGGATAATACCTCGTTTCCAGGAGTAGGCATGTGACCCAGGACTGACTGATATTGAGTCACTGCATCTCCCAGCCTTGGCGCCTGATTCAACGACACCAGCTAGTCCAATGAGACTCAGCCCAGGACTTGTGTGGACCAGAGGAGAAAGAGAGTCTCCTTCTGGGCAGATAGCTGAGTGGGCAGAATATAAGGCTGGAGTGGCCAGGGGCTGTGCAAGGAGAGAGATGGGTTAGAAATGAAGGGCGTGAGAATGATTCCCCAGTGACACTGACAGAGTTCTGGATCCCACCTGGAAGGAAGCCGAGTCTCCTCTACCCTACACCCTGAGCTTTTCCATTTTAGGTGAGCCAAGAAAACCCCCACTCGAATTTGTTTAGTCATGATAAGCCAGCTTAAGGGGGTTTCTATGACTACAGCCAAAAGACTTGATTGATGCCCTTACACTCTGGCACAGAAATTTCACTTCTAGGAATTTGTCCTAAAGAAACAAAGGTTTATTAACAAAGACATTCACTGATGGTGTGCCTTCTGAGACCCACTCAGACCACAACCTCCCGTCCAGAACACCTCCCTCCAAACCCTAGACTGGATAAGACACTCCCAGTTACCCTATGTTCAACCTCCTACCCAGAGATCCATGTGGCAAACAGCATCCCCTGCAGCCAGAATGTCCCCACCCCCTCAGCTTGCTAAAGGAGGTCACATTCCCAGGCATTCTTAAATGGCAATAACTTGGACCATCCACCATCTCCTGCCCTCACAAGAACCTTGCTCGCCTCAAAGTGCCCCCAGTGAGCTGCCCAATATTTCTACAGGAACACACCCCACCATCTTCCCCTGACTCCCTTCCACAAGCGGCAACACCATCTTGTGTCGCCACTGCTGGGGGGGTGGGCAGCCTCTTCTAGCCATTCATACCAGCTCTACAAAAGCAGTCCCCAATCTCCCCTTCGCCGTTCGGTCCTAAACAGGGAGGGGGCTCTTTTCTCACATCCGAGAGCAGACCACGATGCATTCTGGGTAGTTTATTTGTTAGCTCAGATGGCAAAGAACCCACCTGCAATGCAGGAGACCCGGGTTGGACCCTAAGTTGGGAAGAGCCCCTGGAGGAAGAAATGGCAACTCACTCTAGTATTCTTGCCTGGGAAATCCCATGGAGAGGAAGGAGCCTGGCAGGCTCCAGTCCATGGGGTCCCAAAGAGCTGGACATGGCTGAGTGACTAACACAGTTGATTTACAATGTTATGTTAGTTTCAGGTATACAGCACAGTGAATAGATAATCTTTTAATTTTTTAAATTCCCTTCCCTTATATTTTATTACAAAATATTGAATATGGTTCCCTGTGCTATATGGTAGGTCCTTGTTGGGTCATCTATTTTATACATAGTTCTTTGTGTGTATAGTGATTAACAGAACCTGATGTTTAATGAAGCTCCGCTGAAGGTTCGAGGATACAGAAGGGAAGCTCCACACAGAGTAGCATACAGGTTGGATCTGCGGGATCAGTACACACAGCCCTTAATGGCTGTTTCCTGCCCGGCTTTCTCCTGTCTGCACCAGGCAGAGGTCAGCTCAGCTCAGTCCAGACCCAACTGATATAAGGCCCAGAGGAAAAGGTGACCCTCTTTCCCTCTCTTCAAGGCCCACCACCCCAGTCCTCATTTTCCCTCCTAGGACCAGTCACTTCCCCAGTGGGTGACAGAGGAATGCTGAGCCTAAAAGAAGGTCCTTTCCCAAGATCACACACCATCCAGGCCGAGCTGGATGCTTAGTCCAGAAAAGTGAGTGTGGTGATGGGTAAGGGAATCACAGCTGCAGCCGGATGGATGGGAGGCTCTTTATCCAAGATAGGATGGGTGACAGCAGGCCCTGCTCTGGCCCTGGCTGGGCCCTGATGCTGCCACTACCCCCAAGGAGGCATCAGAGCCAAAGGTCAGCCCAAGGAGATCAGCAGGCTGCCTGCACACCCAGAGCAGACCATGGGCTGGAAGGAAGTCACTGATTGTCCAGATATAATTTCAGGAACGAATGGAAGAAGCCAGAAGAAGCAGCCCAGCCCATCAGCTGCCTTTGGAGAGCTCATCTCTGCAGAATTATGCAGCCTTCTCAGGCACACATCTGTTCATGCGTTCTCTGCCTGCTGGGGACCCATGCTGGGGATGATGGGGAAGGGCAAGGAGTGTTTCAATTAACAAGGAAATTGGGCAGAGTGGGGATCCCAAAGCTGGCAAGCCTATATAATGCCTTCTTTACCCCCACCTCTGCCGCACTCCTGGCTCCTGTCTGGGACAAGGCCAGGGGATGCGATGTCCTTGTCTGAACTCCTTCAGCCCTATGCCTTCAAGTCCTATGATCTCTTCAGGCTTGGTGGTCACCTAGCGTAGCCATATGGAGGCCTGAGTCCCCAGTGTCCTAGGCCCCTCTCCCCACGGAGTTCTTCCCAGTCTCTGGAGCCCAGGTGGTATCTCTTGGACACTGTTGCTGGTGCCAGCAGAGCCTGCAGAGGTGTTAGCTGGGCCAGGCCCAGCCATGACTGACAGAAAAACCAGTGTTGAAGACTGACCCTGTTTATAATCAGATAGAAAAATTACAAGCAGGTAGGTCCAAAAGTTTCAAATACATTGTCACTTTGCTTATTTAACTTATATACAGAATACATCATGAGAAACACTAGGCTGGAAGAAGCACAAGCTGGAATCAAGACTTCCAGGAGAAATATCAATAATCCCAGATATGCAGATGACACGACCCTTAATGCAGAAAATGAAGAAGAACTAAAGAGCCTCTTGATGAAAGTGAAAGAGGAGAGTGAAAAAGTTGGCTTAAAGCTCAACATTCAGAAAATGAAGATCATGGCATCCGGTCCTGTCACTTCATGACAAATAAATGGGGAAACAGGGGAAACAGTGGCTGACTTTATTTGGGGGGGGCTCCAAAATCACTGCAGATGGTGATAAAATTAAAAGACACTTATGACCAACCTAGACAGCATATTAAAAAGCAGAGACATTACTTTGTCCACAAAGGTCCATCTAGTCAAGGCTATGGTTTTTCCAATGGTCATGTATGGATGTGAGAGTTGAGCTATAAAGAAGCCTGAGCACTGAAGAATGGATGCTTTTGAACTGTGGTGCTGGAGAAGACTCTTGAGAGTCCCTGGGACTGCAAGGAGATCCAACCAGTCCATCATACAGCAGATCAGTCCTGGGTGTTCATTGGAAGGACTGATGTTGAAGCTGAAATTCCAATACTTTGGCCACCTGATGCAAAGAGCTGACTCACTGGAAAAGACCCTGATGCTGAGAAAGATTGAAGGCAGGAGAAGGGGACGACAGAAGATGAGATGGTTGGATGGCATCACCNTGGAAACAGTGGCTGACTTTATTTTGGGGGGCTCCAAAATCACTGCAGATGGTGATTGCAGCCATGCAATTAAAAGATGCTTACTCCTTGGAAGGAGCAGAGACATTACTTTGTCAACAGAGGTCCATCTGGTCAAGGCTATGGTTTTTCCTGTGGTCATGTATGGATGTGAGAGTTGGACTATAAAGAAAGCTGAGCACCAAAGAACTGACGCTTTCGAACTGTGATGTTGGAGAAGACTCTTGAGAGTCCCTTGGACTGCAAGGAGATCCAACCAGTCCATCCTAAAGGAAATCAGTCCTGGGTGTTCATTGGAAGGACTGATGTTGAAGCTGAAACTCCAATACTTTGGCCACCTGATGCACAGAGCTGACTCATTTGAAAAGACCCTGATGCTGGGAAAGATTGAAGGGAGGTGGAGAAGGGGACAACAGAGGATGAGATGGTTGGATGGCATCACCGACTCGATGGACATGAGTTTGGGTGGACTCCAGGAGTTGGTGATGGACAGGGAGGCCTGGTGTGCTGCGGTTCATGGGGTCGCAAAGAGTTGGACTCGACTAAGCGACTGAACTGAACTGAACTATTGACCTGTGGCCGCACTGGGTCTTCGCTGCTCTTGCGTGGGCTTTCTCTAGTTGCGGTGAGTGGGGGCTGCTCTCTCTCTAGCTGTGGTGTGCGAGCTTCTCATTGTACTGGCTTCTCTTGCTGTGGAGCCCCCCTCTAGGGTGCAGGGCAGTGTAGCAGGCTCAGTAGTTGCAGCTTGGGGCTCCACAGCTCAGACTCAGCAGTTGTAGCTCACAGGCTTAGTTGCTCCGCAGCATATGGCATCTTCCCAGACCAGGGATCGAACCCAAGTCCCCTGCCTTGGCAGGTGGATTCTCACCCACTGGGAATTCCCCAGACATGTTTTCAAGACAGAGTATTAGGTGGGAAAACATTGCAGAATAGTTTATCTCTGTGAGTTGCCTTGTGGGAGTTTCACTTTCTGAACTGTACACTTCTGTTTTGTTCAGCACGGATCAGGCCTGGGGTGATGCTCACTAAATCATAATTCTGTGTATCAGGAAACATCTAGATAGAAATCTTCTTGATCTTGGTGCAGAAAACCACAGGAAAGCCAGTGGAAAACAGCTTCTTCAGCAGCTTTGATGCCCTTGGACTGTCCCTACACAGCAATTTCAAGTTTCCTGTCTAAAGAAGGTGAACTGGTTTATTGGATTGTTGATACCACTGTTGCCTTGCTGGTCATTTTCCCAGGCAACCATTCAGAGAATTTCAGATGCTGGTGAAGAAGAAGGCTGTTCTCTAGGAAGTCCTGATCTTTACCCTGGAATCCAACCTTATTACTCTTTTCATCTCTGATTCACGCACCCTTGTCATATGCGATTAGCTTCTAAGAGAATGGGTGTGCCTGTTTTTAAGAGGTCTGAATATCCGCTCTGAATGAGAGTCACAAAAAGATCAGTGAAGAAGAAAATTTTACAGTTGCAAGAGGACTCTGCTTTGCTAGATCTCTGAAGTTTCTTTCAACAGAGAACTACTCTGGTTCATTTTAAAAAGGATTTACTTTGTAAAAATTGGCTAATACAAACTTGCAGAAACATCTTATTACCCAGAGCAAGGACTATTTCTATTAACTGGGAGTATCTAAGATGAACTTCAAGAACTTTGTCCCAGGAAAAAGCCAATGACTTTTTGGCTCTTATGAGCCTTAGTAGGACTTCAGAACCTACTAAGCCCTGCTTTAAGGTCGCACTTTAAAAACAAAAGTCCAGGAGAGCAATAGACAGTTTGGAGTGGGTCCAGTTGTTCTAGTAACTTCTCTCCAGCCTGGAGCAAGATGTCTCTTGTCTATTCCATTTCCTCGTTAGCAATGACAGGAGAAATCGTTTTCTCTCTGTTATTTTGAGGTTTAAATAAGATTATCTATCATCTTCCAGACAGACAATATGAAGCTGCCATCATTAAAATAGATCCCCCATATACAGAGAATAAAAGAGAGCTGAATGAAACAAAATAGAGCTCAGAATCAGAGTCAGAACAAAAGAAGATGAAGTTTCTGATAAAGGTGATCTTCAATGCAATGTGGAAAAAGATGGATTTTTCTAATAAAAGGCTGGAACTAGCCTCCTGGGCCAGTGGGAAAATAGTGATCAATCCCTACCTCATTCTTTCCACATAACAACATTCTAAATAAACTATTAAACCTAAAAAAGAAGATCGCAGGGCTTCCCTGGTGGTCCAGTGGTTAAGAATCCACGTGCCAATGCAGGGGACATGGGTTTGATCCCTGGTCTCAGAAGCTTCCACATGCCGTGGGGGGTGACTAAGCCCCTCTTGTGCTTTGGAACTAGAGAAGCCACTGCAGTGAGAAATCCTTGCACCACAACGAAGAATAGTCCCTGCTCTCTGTAACCAGAGAGAGTTTGCACACAGCAGTGAAGACCCAGCACAGTCAAAAATGAATAAATAAACAATTTTTTAGAAAGAAACCACAAAAGTACAAAGGGAAAACTCGAATGAGGTTTATAGATAATTTTGTAGTGGGGAGGGTTTGTCTAATCATAATATAAAGCCTAGAAACCTCAAAAAGTCAATAAATTTGCTATTGGAAATTAAAAAAATATCATACTCAGCAGTGTCAGAAAATAAATTGGGAAAAAATTTATCAAAAGGTTAATGTCTTTATTTATAAGGAAGGTCTATATCAATAAGAATAAAGAGAATGTGTGTTTATAGGAAAAGGATTTGACCAGGCGATATGAAATACAAATGGCCAATAAACCGATGAAAGATTGTCAATATCACTTGTAACACAAGAAATCCACTTAAAATCATAATCAAATTGACAAAATTAAAAATTCTTTTATAGTATTCAGAGTTAGAAAGATTCAGGTTAATAGACACTCCATCACTGATGTAAGTTTCTTCAAAGAATAATAAAAAATACCTGTCACATTTTTTAATGTATTTTTTTTGGAGTATAGTTAATTTGCAATGTTGTATTAATTCCACTGCACAGCAAAGTGATTCAGTAATACATACATATGTATTCTTTTCCGTATTCCCTATCACATTTTTGAACCCATAAACCTGATTGAGCATTTCACTGCTAGAAATCTTCTCTACAGGTATATTCCCAAATGTAAACCGGGAATACTCACAGCAGCACACTTTTGTAATCACTAAAATTAACACTACAAATGTTCATGAAATTATGCTACATACATACAACAGAATCATATCCCGCTGATAAATCGTTTAGGTGAAAATGTATATGCTGCCAGTGCCCTAATCTTCACTCCCAAATATCATTTTCCACTAAAAGGAACCAGGACTTCTTGGGGAAAAGGCTGATTCCAGGACGGCGGCATAGACAGTGTGAGAAAACCCTGGAGCACTTTGGTGCCAAAGTGTTTCCAGAATCTAAGGAAGGGCTCAGAGAATGATGGGAACTCACCAAAAGGACACAGGAGCCAAGTTGAAGTGGCTTTCACTGGCCACCTGAGATAATTTAAGCATCAAAATTAATTAAAAATAGCTTAAATTGCTTTAATTTATAAAAATAACAACACTGGATTACAATCCATTTAATAAAATAAGAATGCAAAAGCTTAAACTAATATAAACAAAACAAACACCTGGCTAAATGACGGAAAGAGGAAAGCTCTTCTTTACAGTAGAATGCCAGCTAAAAAATCAAGTTCTTTGCAGTAGAATCCGAGAATGGGAATGACAGAGTTAGAACATCCTCAGTGGATGGGAAGCAAATGGATGGAAATCTGAGGAGGAGTTGGATTTCTTACACAAACTACACCTTAAATGCAAAGGGAAAATAGTAAGTGTACAAGTGGAGAAATCTGACAGAAACCACCTAAACCAAGTTAAAAGCACCGAGAACAAGTGGGATAAAATGACGTCACCCCCCCCCAAGATACCGTGATGTACCGTCAAGTTATGACATCATGTCAGGTGAGCCCCTGCTGAGGTGCATTCTGCAAAACAGCTGGTGTGCACTCTTTCAAAACGTTTAGGTCCAGGAAGACAAAGCAAGGCTGAGGAATTTTTCCAGACTGGAGGAGACCAAGGAGATAGGACAATGAAATGCAATGTGTGACCCTGATTAAATCCTAGATGGGGGGAGGGGGGGTGGGANGAACCGAAGCAATGATCAAAGACACAATAGATGATATGTGCTTTGTTAGAAAACTGAGTCTATAGTTTAAAATCTCTAAATAGCAACAAAAATATTGAAAAAATTAAAGCCTACACATATCCTCATTAAATTTCATTTTTTACCATAAAAATATTATCCACAAAGCTGGCCTAAAGAAAACAAAGTCGGTGCCTGCAAAGATAAAACAAAATCAAGTTTTTATGCTCTAGAACTATGCTGTCCAATGCAGGGGTCTCTATCCACACACCTATTGAACACTTAAAACGTGGCTGATCTGAACTTAAATATGTTAAAAGTGTAAAATACACACAGTGTTTGAATACATATTACAAAATGAAATACTGTAAAGTATCTCAAGAACTTTATATTTATTACATGCTGAAATAACTGTATTTGGGATATGCTGAATTCAATAAAATAATTTTACCTGTATCTTTTCACTTTTTAAATATGTATACCAGAAAATTTTTAATTACATATATGGTTGCTCTAAAACAGTGGCTGGCAAGCTATGGCCTGTTGTGATCACTTTTTTATATTGCAATGTATTTCATAGCCTATATTGCTGGGTTTTTCTCCTTTCTAGTAAAAAAAAAAAAAATTGTATCTCAGTTCAGTTCAATTCAGTCGCTCAGTCGTGTCCAATTCTTTGCGACCCCATGAATTGCAGCACCCCAGTTTTCCCTGTCCATCACCAACTCCCGGAGTTCATTCAGACTCACGTCCATCGAGTCCGTGATGCCATCCAGCCATCTCATCCTCGGTCGTCCCCTTCTCCTCCTGCCCCCAATCCCTCCCAGGATCACAGTCTTTTTCAGTGAGGCAACTCTTCACATAAGGTGGCCAAAGTACTGGAGTTTCAGCTTTAGCATCATTCCTTCCAAAGAAATCCCAGGGCTGATCTCCTTCAGAATGGACTGGTTGGATCTCCTTGCAGTCCAAGGGACTCTCAAGAGTCTTCTCCAACACCACAGTTCAAAAGCATCAATTCTTCGGCACTCAGCCTTCTTCACAGTCCAACTATCACATCCTAATCTAGGGTTTAAACACAGAGAGAATGGCTCCTTTTGGACCTCAGTTCAGTTCAGTCGCTCAGTAGCGTCTGACTCTTTGCGACCCCATGAACCTATATTTTCAAAAAATATAGTTTTATTGCAACACTGTCACACTCATTTTTTTCCCTATTTCTGTGCTCTTCTAGATTACAGTAAGATTGAGCAGTTGCAGCAGAAATCAGATAGCCTGCAAAGTATAAAGTATTTGTAATCGAGTCATTTTCAGAAAGTTTGGCAGTCTCTGCACCAAAATATCGTGTGAAAATTTCAAACAAGTTTTGAGATTAAAAGGTAGTGTAATGTCTAGAGAGAGTCAAATTCTCATTTAACTATGTTTTTCCTCTTTCAAATTGGCAGAGATCTATTTTCCTCCTTTTGTCTTTTGTCTTTTTCTTTCTTTCCTTTATTACTTTTTTTGTTATAAAACCTAGTATAGGTGACAGCTTCAGGGAAATGGATACCCTTATAGCTTATTGAAAACAGTTATAAATTTAGTCTCTACCTTTCTGGATGGCACTTTGTTAATAGGTATCAATACTGTAGATCTAGGATTCATAGGTGGAATTCAGGAAGGTCTTTTATGAACCTTTTGCATCTTTATATATATATATGTGGGTCAAGAAGCAACAGTTAAAACCTTATATAGAATGACTGACTAGTTCAAAATTGGGAAAGGAGTACATCAAGGCTGTATGTTGTCACCCTGCTTATTTAATTTATATGCAGGATATATCAAGTGAAAAGCCAGGCTGGATGAAACACAATCTGGAATCAAGATTGCCAGGAGAAATGTCAACAACCTCAGATATGCAAATGATACCACTCTAATGGCAGAAAGTGAAAAAGAACTAAAGAGCTTCTTGATGAGTGAAAGAGAGTGAAAAACCTAGCTTAAAACTCAACATTTAAAAGACTAAGATCATGGCATCCAGTTCCATCACTTCAAGGCAAATAGAAGGGGGAAAAGAGGAAGAAATGACAGATTTTATTTTCTTGGGCTCCAAAATCACTGCAGACAGTGACTGCAGCCATGAAATTGAAAGACACTTGCTCCTTGGAAGGAAAGTTATGATAAGCCTAAACAGAGTATTAAAAAGCCGAGACATCACTTTGCCAACAAAGGACCATATATCCAAAGCTATGGCTTTTCCCATAGTTTTATACGGATGTGAGAGCTGGACCATAAAGAAGACTGAGTGCCACAGAATTGATGCTTTTGAATTGTGGTGCTGGAGAAGACTCCTGAGAGTCCTTTGGGCTGAAAAGAGATCAAACCAGTCAATCCTAAAGGAAATCAACCCTGTAGATTCACTGGAAGGACTGATGCTGAAGCTGAAGCTCCAATACTTTGGCTGCCTGATGCGAACAGCCAACTCATTGGAAAACACTTTGATGCCGGGAAAGACTGAAGGCAAGAGGAGAAGGGGGTGGCAGAGCATGAGATGGTTAGATAGCATCGTTGACTCAAGGGACATGAATCTGAGCAAACTCTGGGAGACAGTGAAGGACAGGGAAGCCTGGAGTGCTGCAGTCCATAGGATCTCAAAGAGTCAGACACAACGTAGTGATTGAACAACAAGAACATTTTTTACCAAACTCTAATTGAAATATATTAAATAGAATTTCCTTTAGTTTGGAATGTAGGCATGGTACACAGAGAAATGGCCCTGCCGTTACCTTACAAGGTAAAAGGAACGTTGCAAAAGTGATTGAATCGAAGGTCAAGATGGAGAGATTATCCTATATTATTTCAATGGACCCAATGTAATCACAAGGATCGATATATGTGGGAAGCTGGAGAGGTACATAAGAGAAGATATGCTGAGGGAAGAAGTCAACGATGCAGGACCACAAGCCGAAGAGTGGGAGCCTCTAGAAGACAGGAAAGACAAGGAAACAGACTCTCCCCCAGGACCCCCAGAAGGAAAACAGCCCCAGACACCTCGACTTTAGCCCACTGACACCAACTTTGGACTCTGACCTCCATCACGTAAGAAAATAAACCTGCATTTGTGGTCATTTGTTACAGCAACAATGCTGTGAGGCATTGCAACAGCAAATATAGGAGACAACGCAACAGTCAGATTAGCACCTTGTCACCGATAAAAGTCAGGTATTTTCTTGTCTCATTTGTAGAGATATAAATGGACCGAGAGTTTATCATACAGAGTGAAGTCGGTCAGAAGAAGAAAAACAAATATCATATATTAATGGCATATACTGCTGTTGTTTAGTCACTAAGTCATGTCTTTTGTGACCCCATGGACTGNAATTATATCAAAATGAATACATGTGGTGCCATGGCAAGAGTTCCAGGACTTAACACAGCAAAAAAGGGAAGGTTCGGAGCCTGGTGTGCATGGCGCTGCTTTAGACAATGTGTCCCTCCCCCTACAAAGGACGCACAGGAAATGGTGACATGACAGCTTTTGGGGGCACAGACCAGGAGTTAAGACCTGGAGAGAGAAGTTTTCACTTTTCATTTACGTCATTTCTTCCTGTTTGAATTTTTCCTTCCATCCGGTTAAAAGATGTGAATTCACTTCCTTTTCTTTCTCCAATTAAAGTGCAAGCGCCCCTGCAAGTGGTCCCCCTCACGGCAAAGGGCATGAAGCTGGCGCCAGAGGCCCAGGGGAGAGAGAAGCCGGGTGAGATGTCTTCGGAAACAGAGAGGCCTCAGCTCGGAGGAGGCAGGAAGCAGGTGGGGATTCCAAGGTCCACTTTATCTATTGGAAGATCTGCCTTTGGAGAAGAGGCAGGCAGGTGCGACAGGCAGCACGGCCCCCCTAGGGGACATGCTGACAGCACCCTGGGCTCAGGATGAGTTGGGGTCTGACAGTTATATTGCGACACAGAGCAGGCCTTTAATTCAAGTTCCCATCTCTGGCCATGTGGCCCCCTTCTCCCCCTGGAGTGGCCTGTCCCTCTTCTCTCTGTTCCTCATTCCTGGGCTCAATGTTGAGCCCTCCTCCCTTTCTTGGATGGCTCAGCCGGGCCTGGAGCCGCTGCCCCGGGCCCTTCCCAGTGTGTCTGCTTGGTCATCTCCAGCCTCTGACTCTTTGGCAGGAGAAACCCAGCTCAGTCCTGGCCACACCTCAGCCATTCTCTAGAAATGGTAGATTAGAAGTTACATGATCATGGGCCAAACTGCGTAACTGCGGTGACGATGGCATCAGTGCTGGCCAGGGGCTGGGCTGGGGGTGGGGCAGGGTGGGGTGGGTTGGACCGCATAGGGGCCCAAGGGAGGCAGACTCTGGGTGATGGAGACGTTCTACTGTGTGACTCACAGGAGAGCTGCTAGGCTACACGCAGTGGTAAAATAACTCCTTCAGTGAAAATTGGTACATTTGATAGTATGTCAACAATACCTCTATAAACCTTTTTTTTTTTAACAAATTTTCTTTGATATGGATCATTTTTAAAGTCATTATGGAATTTGTTACACTATTGCTTCTGTTTTATGTTTTTTGGCCACAAGGCAGGTGGGATTTTAGCTCCCCAGACCAAGGATCAGTCTGCACCCCCTACATTGGAAGGTGAAGGCTTAAACCATCAGATCACCAGGGAAGTCCCTAACCCTAATTTTTTTTTACTGCTCAAGATGAAGGAGAGAGTTTCTCTAGTGTTCAAGTGACCTGACAGCCTCTGGGAATGAAATGAGTAGGGTCTACAATTTTTTTCTCTTAAGAACCATCCCTCTGGGTTCTGCCCACTACACAGACCCACCCACCAGATCAACACAAACTGATCCAGACTGGTAGGTAGCAGTAGTAGCAGCAGAGATGGGGGAAAAANAAGGAGAGAGTTTCTCTAGTGTTCAAGTGACCTGACAGCCTCTGGGAATGAAATGAGTAGGGTCTACAATTTTTTTCTCTTAAGAACCATCCCTCTGGGTTCTGCCCACTACACAGACCCACCCACCAGATCAACACAAACTGATCCAGACTGGTAGGTAGCAGTAGTAGCAGCAGAGATGGGGGAAAAATTTTTTTTTATTTAGGGGACTTCCCTGGTGGCTCAGTAGATGAGAATCTGCCTGCCAATGCAGGGGACACAGGTTCCATCCCTGGTCCAGGAAGATGCCACATGCCAAGGAGCACCTAAGCTAAGGCACGACTACTGAGTCCATGCTGCAGAGCCAGGGGGCTGCAAGCTCAGGCCTGTTGCAGCTACTGAAGTCTGAGCGCCTAGAGCCGTGCTCCATGACAAGAGAAGCCACGGCAATAAGAAGCCTGGGCGCAATCACCAGAGACTCGTCCCTGGTCACTGCAACTACAGAAAGCCCTCAAAGCACCAAAAGACCCAGCACAGCCAAAAGCAAAACAAAATTTTTTAAAATTATTTAAGACCCAAAATGGTCTGTCGGTGTTTCTGTCTTCTAAGGGAAGGCAGAATTCCTATCAAATCATTACAGATCCCTTTTTCTTAGAAGGTGGTTGCTCTCTAGGGCCCAAGAAGGAAATTAGTGTTGACATCATTGCAGACCAGGATTTTTGGTCCTGAAGGGGAGAGGCCTCCAAGGGATGATGATGGGTCTGGAGGAGGGGCTGGTAAACCGAGGACAGCCGCTGGAGAGCAGGCGGGGACAGCGGCAGAGAGGCCCTGCTCGAGGCCCCAGCTTAGGACTCTGGGATCTGAATCCAAGTTCAGAAGCAATGCTGGCCGCCCCAGGGCCTCTGGCCCTGGGGGGACCTAACTGAGCAGGGGGCGGGGGGCAGGAGGTGGGATTGTGGCCGAGGAGAGCGGGCTGCTCTGCCTGAGACGTGGGAGGAATATGGTTCTTTGTCCAGGAACAGGAGGCTTGGAACTGGGCAGCCAGGGCAAGTGGGGGCTGGGACCAGAGTGGGCCGGGTGGGGACCAGGGTGGGGGACTGGGGTAGGGGTGTCAGTGGGGGATCTGGGCCAGGTGGGAAAGGGATCGCTGAAGAGAAGCTGTCTGATATTCATTTCAAATGCCTGTGGGGCTGGGATGCAAGTCCTCCATCTCTGCGAACCTTTGGCAGAGTCTATAAGTACGGTTCACCTGCGAATGATCACTTGGATGCATTAGAGCAGAAGGCCTGGGAGGAGTACAGGATACACAAACCCAGGGTGGCGAAAGGATTAATTGAAACTGATGAAACTCCTCTAAGGCGGAAAGAATGACCGAGCGGGTACTGTGGACCCTTCCTGTTTGCTGGTACTGCACCTTGGGCAGCAGCTGATGCGTGGACAGCGGGGCACAGAGCAGGCAGGCAGGATGCTGGCAGTGTTGGGAGAGGGGACCGTTCCTGCATGCAGCCATCGGCACCAGGCCTGGCGGCC
>SJYX01024759.1:158406-170859 GCA_006410675.1 Oreotragus oreotragus | reverse complement strand
CTTGGACTTCAAGGAGATCCAACTGGTCCGTCCTAAAGGAGATCAGTCCTGAATATTCATTGGAAGGCCTGATCCTGAAGCTGAAATTCCAATACTTTGGCCACCTGATGCGAAGAACTGACTCATTGGAAAAGACCCTTGTGCTGGGTAAGATTGAAGGCAGGAGGAGAAGGGGACGCCAGAGGATGAGATGGTTGGATGGCATCACCAACTTGATGGACATGGCTTTGAGTAAACTCTGGGAGTTGTTAAAGGACAGGGAACCCTGGCATGCTGCAGTCCATGGGGTTGCAAAGAGTCGGGCATGACTGAGTGGCTGAACTGAACGTATTAAAATCAGATGATGCTGTCTGTAATTCTACATAAGTGGGGTGCTTGGAGCCTCCGGCCTGTCCCCACCGGCCCCTGTCTGCCTCTGCTGGTGGAAAGCCCATTGTCCTCGGGATCCCCTGAGTGTCAGAAGTGGCGCGTGACCTGACAGACCCTCTGAGCGTGGTGCTGCACGGTTAATAGCGGGAAAGCTTCCTTTCCGGTGTGTGTTTTTTTGGATTCCTGTTTTGAGTAACCCCTGCCTATACCCAGTTTGGAGACCTCTGCTCGGGAGAATCCTCACTTACCCAATAGCTAATACTAGCTTCTTGACCCAAAATTCAGACACACTGAAGCTCTGGAGGGAAGGTACCCACTTTTTAATGAAGGGCCTCCAGCATCTTTCTGGAGTTGAAGAGATGGTGGATTCCCAGGAGCCTGGCTGCAGCCAGCAGGGAGAGTCATGCCGGCCTCCAGCCAGTCACAGCAGAGGTCATCTCAGACCCCCAGCCTCCCCTATCAGCTGGAAGACATGGAGTTCTCAATGGGTGGAGCAGCTTCCAGTGGGTGGAGCAACGCCCAGAGGAGCGTGGGGGCCAGAGAACAGACCTGCAGGTGGTAGTTACTCAAAGTCACCAGGGAAACTCCCGATGCCAGCAAACCCCGTGGCTGGGGGGAAGGGGGGTGCAGCAGAGCCCTGGCATCAGGATGGAAGAGCTAGCTCCTCCCCCAGTTCAGTTCAGTTGCTCAGTCGTGTCCGACTCTTTGTGATCCCATGGGCTGCAGCATGCCGGGCCTCCCTGTCCATCACCAACTCCCGGAGCTCAGCTCCTTGCTCAGCCCCACGCAGACCTGGGGCGGGGCCTTCAGAGTCTCGGCTCCAGCCCGCATCACGCTGCAGCCTCCTCTCGGCTTCCTTGAGAGAGAGTTCTGTCAGGTTGGGCCACTGTCTGCCGTCTCTACCCCTGGGGGCCCCTGTGTGCTCTCTAGGCTTGAGGTATGGAGAGAGAGAGAGAGTGTGTGTGTGTCTTCTGTTCAAGTTTCTTCTGTTCAAAACCCTTATTTAACAAAACAAACCGAAAGCCAAGCTCTCCTGCTATCTGGGGCCCCTGCCCTCCCTGCCTCTGCCCTTTGGGCTCCAGCAGGTCAGTCAGCGAGGCCCACCAGTGGAGTCGGGGGTCGGTTCTCACTAGCTCCTCAGCTTCCCGCGCAGCCCGCATGTGTGTGGAGGAGGGCTCCCGTCAGCCCGGACCCTGTCTGCCTTTGGGCCTCTTCCAGTTCCCTCACAGAAACTCTATGTTGTACATGTATGGGGTGTCCAAGAGTCAGCGACTGTTTGATGAAGGCCTTTTTGGAAAAAAGAAAGCACCGCTAATCAAGTATTGTAAATGTAAGCTCCTAGCTATGGTCGTCACAGCCTGGGAGAGGGGCCCCAGGGCTCTGAGACCTTACACGGGGGGTCGGGAAGGCTGCCCCGGGGGGCATCGCCAGGCGGGAGGAAGAAGCAGCCTGAGGGTTGGTGGGCACTGGCCAGGTGGGGAGGATGAGAAGAGGGTCTAGGCTGAGGGGTGGCCTGTTCAGAGCCTCTGCCAAGGGTGGGCCCTGCCCATCGGGTGTGAGCGGGTAGGCTGACTGGGGAGCCGGGTACAAGGGAGGCTGACGTGCAGAAGGTGGGCGCTGCTGCAGGGAGCCCTGCTTTGGGTTGGGGGGACACATGGGAAGGGGCCCAGGCAGTGCTGGGCGGGGTAGTCGGCTCTCCCCAAAGACGTCCTGACTTCTACCAGGTAACAACTCCCACCTGGCTCAATTCAAACCACTGGAGGCTTGACCAACTTTCTCGCCAAATTCCTGGATATTAGCCATCAGCTCTTGGGGTGTGGTACTGGGACCCCGCTCGCCCTGCCTCGTCCACTGGGGAGACCAATTATGAGGTTTCTGGAGTACTCCAGGTGTGAGACTGGATGGGGCTGATGGCTGTGGAGGTGGGCAGATTTAAGAGCTGTTTTCAGGGTGACAAGCGGCAGGAGGTAGGGGTGGGGTGGACGTGAGGGGCTGGGGGGAGGCGTCCAGTGTTTGCAGGTGTGTGGTGAGTACTTGGCCGTGACCTGGCTCAGTCCAGGAGGCGCTCCAGGTCCTCCCGGGCTATTCCCCCGTCGGGGAAATCCCTGGGCTGCTCTGGGTACTCGGGGGAGGGTCTTTCATCAGCGTCCACGATCAGAACACGAGCGGCGTGTTCTCTGGGAGACCCCCTTGCATTCCGAGCCTCTGGAGGAGGGCGCCCAGGAGAGAAGGGCAGGTATGTAACTCCAGTCGGGCGGAGTCACGGATTCTATTGGACGCGACAGCCACACGTATTTTCCTAATACTCCACGTGCTTTGTCCATAAGAGAGAATATTTCTGCTTCCTCAGAGGAGGAGTCACATGAGAGAGCCCAAGCATTGGCACCCTCATTCGGAAGAGGGACGCCTAACGATCAGACCCACGTTTGTGGAGAGACGTTTGGCCTGCTTTGTCTCCAGTCGGCACAGCAGCCCCCAGCGGGAGTACTGTTGTTCTTACTCCCATTTCGTATCCGAGGAAACTGGTGTAGGGAGATTAACCCCCTCCCAGAGAGGCTGAGCTAGGAGGTAAAGGAGCTGGAATCGTCTGAATCTGTTCCTCTTTGAATCCCAGCCTCGTGCCTCGTCCACTGGCTTGTGGCTTCTCCAAGGTGGGGATCCAAGGTCAGGGACACCCCCGGGAAGGCTGAGTTTTGTCCACCGTCAGTCTAAACTGTTTGGAAGCACTATAGTGAGAAGCCCTGCTTTGGACGACAGAATATGTAGGTCTTCCTTGCTAAGCAGAGACCTCGAAAATGAGTATCTCGGAGGGAGGCAGGGCAGTGGAACAAGTGACCCCACCCGCCTCCCTGAGTATTTTTTGCTTTTCTTACCAAGCGTGGGCTTCGACAGTCCCTGCTGTGTGGATACTCTCTTAAATCTTCAGCCCAAGTACTGTCTAGAAGGGCTGGCATCTTCAATAGGATGTTTTGTTAGACACAAAGAGAAAAGACGAGGTGACCTCAGTGACCTCAGCTGCAGCCTCTTCCAGGACTGAGGGCTTGCATCATGCGGACCCAGGCTCGGTTCCCGGCCCTGGTGTGGGCAGGTTTGGGGCTTTGCGCCACAGCCTTCCATGTAGATTTGGAAGAAGCTAAGATACTGATCCCTTCTGCTGTCAGCCTGTCTGGGCCGAAAGCTTCCAGAGCGCCTTGCAGACATAAGCACTGGCATCCTGGGTCTTAGATGAGTGAGATGCCCCAGGGCGCCAGATCGTGCAGAAATCGTCACAGCTCCTGTTTAGCGAGGGTGTCATTGCCAGGTGTGATGGGTGCCTTATCCACACCGCCTCCTGTGTGCTCAGGCGTGATAGGAGGATCCTCAGGCAGGATTTGATGGGAGGTGGGATATACCTGCCTGGAGAATCTGATGGGCAGAGCAGCCTGGCAGGCTGCAGTCCATGGGGTTGTGCAGAGCTGGATGTGCCTGAAGGGCCTTGGCACGGAGCGTGGGCTGCGCACAGTGCGGGGGGCCAGAGGCGGCAGGTGGCGTGGGGAGAGGAAGGAGGAACGTGCTCCAAGCCCCCGAGAGCCCCACGCTCTATCTCACTTAACCGACAGCGCCAGAAGGGGTATGGTCACCCCCATCTTGTGGATAAAGACCCAGAGGCTTAGGTAATGAGGTTGAGGTCACACATTAACCAGGTGAGGCGTGAGGGATCATCAGTGATCTGACCTGCTTCCTCCTGAGCTTCTGTGGGTGGGTCTGGAGGTGAAGGGAGTGGGCGGAGTCAGTCGGCTGACCTCAGCCTTCTGACTCTGGGCCCTCCTTCCCGAAACACTCATCTGGGAGGGAGGATCCGAGAAGGAACACGGAAGGTGTTTCCAGCCCCACTCTTAGACCACAGAGGCCTGTTGAGTGGTTGCCTTGGTAATAAGAGGTGGCTTCGTGACCCAAGGGTGTGGACAGACCCCTTGGCTCCCTGTTTGTGGCCCCCCAGCCATTAGAAAAAGGCTGCCAGGGAGGCCGGCGGCTCCTTCAGAGGCTGGTCTTCAGCTCGCTTCTGTAGTGCGGTCCAGGGGTCCCAGGAGTCTGGGGGAGCCTGTCCCCCCAAGCTGCCCCCACTTCAGAGTACACTCACCTTTGTACACAAAAGGCAAAAAGGTCACAGAGACTTGAAGGACCTTCGTAATCAGCTGCCTTCGATGGAGACACCATCCTGGGCCCCTTTCTCCATTTTCTCCAGATATACCACTTTTAAATTTTGTCCCAACTTCCTAGGAGTTGGGTACTGAGATGGTTCGGGCCAAGTCTGGGATTCCAGAGAACTGAGCCAAGACTGGGAGATTCCAGGCCAAATAGAGTTAGTCATCCATACCCTGTGTGTCATTGCAGCCTGGGGACAGACACCCCCAGAGTTTCAAAATCATCTTCACAGTCTGTTCATGATTAATTGAATTTTGCTTTCCAGAGAATGTATGTGTTTAGCCACAGAAGGTCCTTCTACCTGGGCTTCTGTTTCAAGTGAAAGATTAATTGTGGAAAGATGGGAATGTTTTTAGAGTACTTCCTAGAGGGTCGCAGGGTGAGAGGTGGCTGTGTGGCACCCTCAGGCCTGGGAAGACAGGGTTTTCCTGGCACCGCAGGGCCAGGCTGAGCTACCCACTCAGTGTTGGGGCCTGTGCCCACTTAACCCCATGGTATGTTCCATGTTTGCGTCATAAAATCCACTCTGTAGGTTGAGTTTGACTGTTCTTTAGTTTTTAATATCAATCTTTAGTATCAGGGTCTATTAGTGGATTCTGGGATGGGCCAGGTGACTGCTGTGTGTGAGCCCCGGTGTTTGTATTGGGTAGGAAATTACAGCTATCTGCAATCACCCAGTGTATATGCAGGCGGATTCTATAAAATATTTCCTAAGGCGCGTAATGTCTGCCCTTTGGGTTTGACTTGTCTCTTTCATTTTTTTTAAGAGTCATTTATTGTCTTACTTATCTTGGCTGTGCTGTGTCTTCGCTGCTGCTCGGCCCTCTCTCTCGTCACAGCGCATGCGGGCTGCCCTTTGGGGCGGTGCCTGGGCTTCTCGTCGCGGTGGCTCCTCTCGTTGCAGAGCGCAGGCTCTGGGCACACGGGCTTCAGTGACTGTGCCCCGTGGGCTCTAGAGCGCAGGCTCAGTAGTTGGGGTGCACGGGCTTAGTTGCTCCACAGCGTGTGGGATCTGCCAGGACCAGGGATCGAGCCTGGTGTCCCCTGCATTGCAAGGCAGGTCCTTAACCGCTGTCCACCAGAGAAGCCCTCTCAGTCATCGTCATGAAGGAAGCATACTGTTGATGCTCAGGAGAATAGTGACCGCTCCCAAGATGTCTGCGTCCTAACCCCCGAGCCTGTGAAGGTGTTAGGTTGCGCTGCAGAGGGAATCAGCATTGCTAATCAGCTGACCTTAGTTGGGAAGCTCGTCCAGGACGATCTGGGTGGACCCAGTGTAACCACAGGGGTCGCTGAAAGTGACGAGGGAAATTGGAGAGTCGGTGTCAGCAGTGCACCAGCAAAGGCTGGGCTGGTCACTGCTGGCTTGGAGCTGGAGGAAGGGGCTGTGGGCCACAGGTTACAGGCAGACCCTAGTTTCTAGGGCAGACATGAAGGGCATTCTTCCCTAGGGCCTCTGCAGAGGACATGGCCCACCAACAGCTTGATTTCAGTCCCATGAGACCCTCGCCAGACTTCTGAACCTCCAGAACCATCGGGAAGTAAATTGGTGGTGTTGAAAGCCAGCGAGCTAGTGGCAGTTTCTTGTAGCAGTGATAGAAAACAAATGCACTGTCGTATATATTAAACTAGGTGCAGATTTTTAAACTTGAGGAGATGTCCTGCAGTAACAAACCGCGAGTTGCAGTACGGTTGCTTAAAACAACCATCCATCTCAACATCACGTGCTCAGCGGACACTCCCGGCAGCCTGACCTCCCTCTGCAGCACGGCCAGCCGTCTCCTCTCATTGCTGGAGCTCGGGTCTCTGTGCCATCCCACCCACCTGCAAACAAGCTTCTAGACACATACCGGAATGGCTGTTGGTGGAATTACCAGAGAACTGGGCAAAAAAATGAGTCTGAACCCTAACGGGAAGTGAAACTTGAAAGCAGGTTCGAATCACTTTGAGTGTAGGGGATTTGGGAAGTTCACGATGCAGAGGGTGGAAAGTGTCTTGTAACGCAGTATGGTTGTTCATCAGTGAAACAAATCGTGGCCTCTTGACACACACCCTAACTCCTGAGCAGTGCTAGCCGGACGTCCATCCAAGGTCGCTCATCCAGCTGTCCTGGTGGGTTCAAGAGCAGCAGGACTGCCAGTTTTTTAAAGAGGCCAGCTCTTCAAGGGCACCTCCGAATCCTGGCCAGAGATCGGGGTTCTAACGGCGCAGTAAGTGGACAAAGTGGCAGAGCCCAGCCGTCAGCACCTGCTGCCGTGGGCGATGCTGGGGAGCGTGGCTCAGAGCAGGCGTGGGCCGCCAGAGGGTGAGCCTCCGAAATACTGCCGGGTGGGGGTCCATCACAAAAAGGCACATCTTCTACGATCTTCTTTATGTGAAGTATCCAGATGGCTAAATCTGTAGAGGCAGCGTGTAGACGTGTGCTCGTTTAGGTCTGAGGGTGGAGATTTCTTTGGGAGATGATGAGTATGTTCTCTTTTAAAATAATTAACTAATTAGTCCCTTGGACTTCGAGGAGATCCAACCAGTCCATCCTAAAGGAAATCAGTCCTGAATATTCATTAGAAGGACTGATGCTGAAGCTGAAGCTCCAATACTTTCGCCACCTCATGTGAGGAACTGACTCATTGGAAAAGACCCTGATGCTGGGAAAGAATGAAGGCGGGAGGAGAAGGGGACAACAGAGGATGAGATGGTTGGATGGCATCACCAACTCAGTGGACATGCTGCTGCTAAGTCACTTCAGTTGTGTCCGACTCTGTGTGACCCCATAGACGGCAGCCCACCAGGCTCCCCCGTCCCTGGGATTCTCCAGGCAAGAAGACTGGAGTGGGTAGCCATTTCCTTCTCCAATGCATGAAAGTGAAAAGTGAAAGGGAAGTCGCTTGAGTAAACTCCGGGAGTTGGTGATGGACAGGGAGGCCTGGTGTCCTGCAGTCCTTGGGGTCGCGAAGAGTCAGACACGACTGAGCGACTGACCTGACCTGAACTGAGCGAAGCTGCTCTGGGCCTTAGTTGCAGCGCTGAGATCTTCGGTCTTGGTGTGGCACGCAGCACGTAAAGCTGTTAGTTGTGGCATGTGGGGTCTAGACCCTCGACCGGGGGCCGAACCCTGGCCCCCCGCACCACGCGCACCGAGTCCCAGCCACTGGACCACCAGGGAGGCCCTGGTGAGCGTGCTCTAAAACCGACTGTGGCTTTAGCCACGTGACTCTGAATGTGCCCTAGACCATCAGCGTGTGTGCTTTCCATGAATGATGTGTGAATGATATCTCAGAGCTGTTGGAAAAAAAAAACAACAACTAAGCATGTAAGGTGACTGTGTGACCGAGGCTTAGCCACAGCTGTGTGGGGACTTGATAGAAGCCACTTGGGAGGGTGCCCTGGGTGGGGGTGCTGGAAGTATCTGCTTCTGGCCTTGGAGCCGTCACAGTCAAAAGATGCCTCCACCTTGTTCCTGACGCTTTCATTCGTGAATGTCGGTTTTGGGGATGGGTCTGCTGACAAGCGAGTAAGGCGTCCCAGGGGACACTGTCTGTTTCTTGTCTGCGTGTGCGTGTGCTGAGTCGCTTCAGTCGTGTTCAACTCTCAGCGACCCTGTGGGCAGCAGCCCGCCAGGCTCCTCTGTCCAAGGGATTTCCCAGGCAAGAACGCCGGAGTGGGTTGCCGTCTCTTCCTCCAGGGCTTTTCCCCACCCGGGGATTGAACCCACGTCTCTCCATCTCCTGCACTGGCAGGTGGGCTCCTTAGCACTGGGGAGCCCTGACTCCCACTGTCCTTTTGCTCCTGGGCAGGCCCTTGGTCTGCAGGGATCGTGGCTGGATCAGTGGACCTGTGACCGCAATGCGCGTCTGCCGCCCTGAGGAAGCACGTGTCCCTGAGGGCCTTGCCACGACCTCGACGTGCATCCGTTGAGTCCCACTCTGGACCGAATGAATTCCTGCACTTACAAGACTTAGGATTCCTTGTAACGCACATTTTCATAAACAGAGGAAATGGTCCAGGAGGGCCTCTAGGACACCCAGTGGAATTTTGGTACCATTCTGAAGCCTTTTCTTGCTGGATTTCTCCTCTGCCTGCCCTGCAGGTCAGGGCTGGTCCCAGGGCATGTGGGCTCTTGGGGGCTCTCACTGCAGGGGCCCGGGAGGGGGCAGTGAGCGCTGACCTGGGTGCTGCCTGGACACCTGGGGGAAGGAGGAGTTAATCCTCAGACCCAGGCCGTCTGTGGTTCACAAGAATTGTAGTGGTTCCCTCATTCCCATTCATGAAGCTTCCATGGAGGGCACTATGTCAGTTACTGCATTAAAGGTTAAACTCCTGAGGATGGACAGGCCTATAGGGTAACAGAGAAAAGAGAAAGTAACCCTATGACCCTGCAGAAAATAAGTCTTTCGTGGGTAAGTGCCGTGAAGGAGTGCCCTGTTGAGACAGGAGGGCAGGAGCCCCTGCCGTGGGGGCAACCGGGCCTTGCCCTGGAGCAGAGACCAGAGGGCATGGGCCAGGCCAGCAGTCTGAGCTTGACTGGGCATCGGAGGCCCGAGGTGGAGTCGCAGGAGGAAGATGGAAAGGTGGGTTAGAGCCCAGCTTCAGGGAGTTTTAAATGCCAGCAGTGCCTGCGTGGGGCTGCCACCAGGAGCGTTGCCCAATGCCTGCTAAGGGCTGGACGCTGCTAGGGGCTCAGCCCTGAGGCACCCCTGAAAGGTGGATGTCAGTGTTCCCACTTTACAGATGGAGAAACCAAGCCAGAGCCCGTGGTCTGCCCAGCATCACAGAGCTGATACATGGCTGTGTTGGGATTTGAATCAGCCTGTGTTCCATCTCCTATACCACTCTTGCCTTCTCTCTGGAGAGAGAGACCCCCCCAGTGAGAGAAACATGAAACCTGGAGCCAGGGCATTAACTGTTAGGCTGAAGCACAGGGAAGTGCCTTTTGCTTGGGTCCGAGGTCAAGTCCAGTAGTGCCAGGGGTCAAGGAATGAGGATTCTCTTGGGCAGAGGTGTTCCAAAGAGGTCTCGAGGGGGAGGTGGGGACGGGGCAAGGCCTGGGTGCAGATGTAGGGTGGATAGAGATGAGCAGGGGCCAGGCCTGGAGGTGGGCTGGAGGAGACTCAGGGCCATCCATTAAGCAGGCACGCTGCCGGCCTTGGGGGCCTGGAGCTGAGCGCGGGCTGTGTTCTGGGCCCGGAGGCGACAGCTGTGGGTTTGACCATAGGCTGTCTCTGATCGTCCCGCGCGTCCTCTGCAGGAGACAGGCGAGCAGATCGCCATCAAGCAGTGCCGGCAGGAGCTCAGTCCCCGGAACCGCGAGCGCTGGTGCCTGGAGATCCAGATCATGAGGAGGTGAGGGCCTGGGCGCCAGCAACCCCGGGCGGGACCGCAGGGGCAGGGGAATGCGGAGGCGGAGGGCCACAGGGCCTGGGGGACACTGCAGTGACTCTGGAGGAGGGCCTCAGGATCTGGAGCCGCAGCCCCAGCTCTCTGGAAAGAGGCGTGAGACCCAGCGCTGATACCCTGGTAGAGGTGTCAAGGTCCCAGCCAGACTGTCCAGGCAGGTGGCTGCTGGGGCAGCAGCAGTGACAGCCCTCCACCCGCCCCGCCGAGGGCTCTGGGCTGGCTTCCTTTGTTATATGATGTAAAGTAGCCATTATGCCGCGTTTTCTCTGTCCGCAAAGATCCTTTTTCCCCAGTGTTTCCAGTTGTGAGCTGGTAGGTGAGTGTCCCTCCTGTGAACCTTTTGCCAGAGTCTGTTCCGGCTGGGGGGCTGCTCTCCCAGCTGGGAAGGTGTAGGGGAGTCGCAGCCCAGCAGGGGCTCCCTCCCTACCCGGGGAAGGGGGTGTCTCCTTGTTCGCAGGAGCACATGTGCACACACACTGCACACTCTACAAGCAGACACACCCTCACACACACAACACACACATGCCGCGTGCACACACACCACAAACACACCATGCACACTCACTCCACAGACACACAAACCACACATAGGCACCCCACACACACCCCACATGCACCCCCCCCACACACACACCATAAACACACGAGTAGACACAGACACACACACCACACACACATGCCATACAGACACACACCACAGACACCCCCCCCACACACACACCATAGACACCCCCCCACACCACAAACACACACCACATGAGCAGACACAGACACAGCACACACACATGCCATACAGACACGCCACAAACACACCACCCACACTCCACATGCAGACACACCCCCCCACACACCACATACACATACCACACACACACACCACGAACATACTGACGCTCCACATACAGATACACACGTGCACACACAGACACACGCCACACATAACGACACAGCATGTACACTCCACACATACACTACACACATAAACACACCACCCACACTCCACATACACGCACATACCACATACACACCCCACACATAACACACACACATGCCACATGCACAAAGACACCACCCACACTCCACAGACACACAAACCACACACATACACCCCCCCACACACACGGACCACAGACACACACACCACACACACATGCCATACAGACACACCCACGCCACAAACACACCACCCACACTCCACATACAGACACACACACCCCACACACACACCCCACACATAACACACACACATGCCACATGCACAGAGATACCACCCACACTCCACAGACACATAAACCACACACATACACCCCACACGCACACACCCCACACACATTAGCCATACAGACACACACACACACCACAAACCACCCACACTCCACATGCAGACACACCCCCACACACACCACATACACATACCACACACACACACCACGAACACACTGACGCTCCACATACAGATACACACATGCACACACAGACACATGCCACACATAACGACACAGCATGTACACCCCACACATACACTACACACATAAACACACCACCCACACTCCACACACAGACACGCACCCCACACACCACATACACACCCCACACACACAACACACACATGCCACATGCACAAAGACACCACCCATACTCCACAGACACACCACACACACACACCCCCACACACACACGGACCGCAGACACACACGCCACAAACACACCACCCACACTCCACATACAGACACACACACACCACATACACACCCCACACACATAACACACACACATGCCACATGCACAGAGATACCACCCACACTCCACAGACACACAAACCACACACATACACCCCACACGCACACACCCCACACACATTAGCCATACAGAGACACACACACTCCACAAACACACCACCCACACTCCACATACAGACACACACACCACACACACATGCCATACACACACACCACGAACACACCAACACTCCACACACAGACACACACGCCCCACACATACCCTGTCCCCACCCGGTGGCGTGACGTCTGCAATCCCTCCGCTTTCTCTGCTTTAGAGCAGTTGGGAAGTGTGGGAGGCCTGCCATGGGGCCTCTGAGGAGAAGCAAGCACCCCGGGGCCCTTGCACAACCAGGGCTCATGGCGCGGACCGAGTGCTGCCGGGCCCTGGGTGAGGGGCCAGCCGTGCCCTTACCCCTTTACTCTCTAGGCCCTGGCACCTCAAGGCCCTGGGGGGCAGGGGTGAGCCCGGTGTCTGCCCCCTTTCACCCGTTCCGCTTCCCCCCTAGGCTGAACCATCCTAATGTGGTAGCCGCCCGGGATGTCCCTGAAGGCATGCAGAGCCTGGCTCCCAACGACCTGCCCCTGTTGGCCATGGAGTACTGCCAGGGCGGGGACCTGCGCAAGGTGAGGCTGCGGGGCCTCGGGGGGTGGCCCTGAGCGGGGGCACCCTGGAGGGGCAAGGTGAGGCTGCAGGGCCTGGGGCAGGGGGGAGGGGGGCAAGGTG
>SJYX01024759.1:111942-149917 GCA_006410675.1 Oreotragus oreotragus | reverse complement strand
GATGCCGTCCGACCATCTCATCCTCTGTCGTCCCCTTCTCCTCCCGCCTTCAATGTTTCCCAGGATCGGGGTCTTTTCCAGTGAGTCAGTTCTTCTCATCAGGTGGCCAAAGTATTGGAGTTTCAGCTTCAGCATCAGTCCTTCCAATGAGTATTCAGGATTGATTTCCTTAGGATTCCTTTAGGATATGAGCCATGCCGTGTAGACCAGATTATTTGTAGTAAGTGAAGGTAATGATTCGATCCAGCGGCACATTTTCAACAACTCTAGCCACACAGAAGACACTTGTTCAGGATGGCAGGACGAAGAGAGGGTGACTCTGCACTTCCCTCTCAGCAGTGGAAGCACCGCCCTGCCACCTCGCTCGTGAGTCACAGGCTCTGCTTTAGCCAAGAACCCGTTAGAGGGACCGCTCTTCCTCCACACCTCTGCACTGGGCCTTCCAGCCCGTCTTGCTTGGAAAGCCCAGTGACATCAGAGTGACTGGCACTTAGTGTGCTCACAGCCAGCTTTTCCTGAGTGAACAGATGTCCCCTCGCCCTTCTCCGTCGTGGTGACTTAAGCCACCGACTGGTGACTGCCTTCTGTCTCTTCTAATCTGTGTGTCAGCTTGCTGGCCTGTGATCTTTTTTTTTTCTGTATTGGTTTTGGCATACATTGACATGAATCCGCCACGGGTGTACATGAACTCCCAAACACGAACCCCCCTCCCACCTCCCACCCCACGCCATCCCTAATAACTTTTTCATTTACTTGTGTTTGGCTGCGCAGGGTCTGCGTTGCTGTGTGCGGGCTTTTCTCCAGTTGCAGCAAGTCAGGGCTCCTCTGCATTGGGGTGCGTGGGCTGGTCACTGCGGGGCCCTCTCTTGTTGCAGAGTGTGGACTCCAGTAGCTGTGGCTCACAGGCTCGATTGCTCCACGGCACGTGGAATCTTCCTGGACCAGGGATCGACCCTGTGTCCCCTGCACTGGCAGGCGAATTCTTTAACCGCTGGACCGCCCGGAGTGTCCCTGGTCCATCGATCTTTGCATTTCTTCCCCGTGGCATGCATCCCGAGCACGCGTACCCTCCAGGGAGCTTAGTGGCCCCTGTCAGCTCAGGGTGTGGTCGGTAGGCCTCGTGGACACAATCCTCACACAGCCGCTTCTCTGCACGGGAGTCCAGCTGGTCCTGTCTGCCCCCTCATCTCTGGAGCGTGGTTTGGGATTCTGGCTCATCAGTGAGCACTCGGGAGCGTCACCGTCTGCAGTTACATGTCCGTGCCTCCCTCACGAGCCGGTGGGAAGCTGGAGTCCAAGACCTGGGTGCCGCTCCTGCCAAGGGCCCAGGAGGGCACGGTGCTTGATACAGACCCCCCGGAGCAGCGTCTGTCTGAGGAGATGCCGCTACGTGGGATAAAGTTCACACAGAGTGCCACTTGACAGCTCTTTCCTGTCACCGGAACGTGAGAACGTGCAACCTGCGGGCTCTCATGCTTTGTGGTCCGCTTTTCCAGTTCTGTGCGCTTGCAGTATCTCTGTTGTTAGAGGCTTTGATTTTTAAGAAAGTTTCAGACACACAGGTATTTCTGTTTTCCATCTCAAATTCTCATGTTCCATCTAATTTAAGTCAAATTAAGTTCTCTCGCCTTAAGAAAATTCTGATTCATGACACTGCCCCGCCCCACGGTCCCGTTCCATTAAATAAGGCATAGTCAGACTAACTGAGCCTCTCAGGGACTGATGCTGGAAGGGGCGCTGCCACCTTGCCCGTCAGTGTTTCGACCATTTCACTCAGTTTAAGAAACCATACGTGGGATTCTCAGTATATACAGTCGATGGGTGTATATGGTGTGCATGTGTATGTAGTACGTAGTGTATGTACATATGTAGTGAGTGTATAACACACACATACTACATATAGGATTGTCTAATTCCACACTATATATATATATGTATAGGATTGTTTGATTAGGTTGACAAAAAGTATTTGAGAATGAGTGACTTCCTGAAATGAGAGCTCAGGTGTGTTACGTGCAGTGGCTTCAGCATAAAGAGAGCCCACCGTTCACAGGGTCACCGGCTGGGTCACTGGCTTGCCCTCCGTCCTCCCTAAAGCCCCGGCACGGCTCTCGAGCGTCATGGTACCGAGCTGTGCCCTCCATCTGATGTGAGTGCTCTGCTTCCCCAGGGGCTTCTCAGGGCACCTCCCCGCTCGTCCTCCCCCGCGTCACTCTCAGTGGGACGTTCACGTCTAGCGTCACAGGCCTTGCCTTAGTCCGGCATTCCCACTTGTTCAAACTACAGTGAGTCCCACCGTTCACGTATCCTGGCCTTGGACAAATGGCCCCCCGCCTTTCTGTTAGAACCCCTGACGCTCGTGTCACACAGCCACGCGGGCCTTGGGGACTCGGTGGCTGAGCAGACACACCCCGTCTTCCCCCACGGGTGCTCGCCACCGGCCATGAGTTCCCGTGAGGGGAGGCGGTGTCCCCGAGTGCAGGGCCGTGCCCAGACGGTTATCACACTGTGCTTTTACCCTCGTAAAAGTCAGTAAAACAAAAATGAAAGTGCTGGTGAGAAGCACCAGGTTTTTTTTGCCACGCCCCGTGGTGTGTGCGATCTCAGTTCCCCGACCAGGGATGGAGCCCGCGCCCCCTGCAGTGGACGGGCATCTGAACCATGGCCGTGATGGCCAGGGAAGTCCCCCAGCAGAATAAGGTGGGTGGCATATGGGGTGTACCCTCTGAGAGCAGTGGGCATGTTGCTTCATCTGGGCGTTCGCTGGGCCTGAGCCAGCCTGCTGTGCCCAGTTGTGAAAGCACAGAAGAAGAGGGAACAAGTGTGAGGTGTTGAAACTCTACAGTCAAAGGCTGGATTTAAGGGCAGATTCAGTGAGAGGTTTTGCGATTTCACTTAATGTGCAGCTGGAACGCCCCTGAGAAGGTGGAAGTTGGGTGTTCAACTCTCAGGGGTTTCCCTGTGTTTTCAGAAAACACTCAGCCCGAAGTCTTCACACAGCATATCTGGCCCCTTGGGCTCTGTGAAGGGTATCTCCTCCCCTGGGGATGCACCCCTTCTCTGCTATGCCCTGGCCCAGCACCCTTTAGTAAACTTTTCTTAGTGTGCTTATCACTTTTGCTTTTGACCTTTTTTTGCCTCTAATAAAAAAAAAGAGGTTCACACCATTACAACATTGACATCCCTCTGAGTCAGGTAATATAAGCGTAAATGATTTTTAATAATTGGCAGTTACACTGTGAATTTCCCGTGATTCCGTCAGCCCTTCCCTGATGGGTGACTTTTCACTAGTCTCTGATGATCTCACTTGACACGGTGCAGTCCGCACCCATATTTGTACGTGATGGTGCTGTTGTCTTTGTAAGCTGGATTGCCAGAGGCAGAAACAAAAGGTCAAACTATCTGTACGTCTTAAAATGGAATAGCTTTTGCCGTGTTTCTTTCCCCCAATTGCACAGCAGTTATTACGCCTTCCAGCGATACAGGGAGTGCCTTTTACATCTCATCTGAAATTCCTTCTGGTTGAAGAAGTGAGAAGGCATGTTGTTGTTCCTTTCATGTGTACTTTGTGGACGGCCAGTGAGCTTAAGCGACTTCTTACGTGATTGCATAACGGTTTGCGGTCCGTGTTTCATTTCTACTCCTATAAGTTACCTCTTCATGTGTTCTTTGCCAGTTTTTCTGTTGGTTTGCTTTCTTTGTTTGTGTATTAGAATAGTCTTTTCTTTATTAAATCAGTAATTACTCAGCTCTGTTGATACTAGATAGTACTTTTAAATGTACCTCAGTTCAGTTCAGTTGCTTCAGTTCAGTTCAGTCGCTCAGTCATGTCCGACTCTTTGCGACTCCATGAATCGCAGCACACCAGGCCTCCCTGTCCATCACCAACTCCCGGAGTTCACTCAGACTCAGGTCCATCGAGTCCGTGATGCCATCCAGCCATCTCATCCTCTGTCGTCCCTTTCTCCTCCTGCCCCCAATCCCTCCCAGCATCAGTCTTTTCCAGTTTTAGCATCATTCCTTCCAAAGAAATCCCAGGGCTGATCTCCTTCAGAATGGACTGGTTGGATCTCCTTGCAGTCCAAGGGACTCTCAAGAGTCTTCTCCAACACCACACTTCAAAAGCATTAATTCTTCGGCACTCAGCCTTCTTCACAGTCCAACTCTCACATCCATACATGACCACAGGAAAAACCATAGCCTTGACTAGATGGACCTTTGTTGACAAAGTAATGTCTCTGCTTTTGAATATGCTGTCTAGGTTGGTCATAACTTTCCTTCCAAGAAGTAAGTCTTTTAATTTTATGGCTGCAGTCACCATCTGCAGTGATTTTGGAGCCCCAGAAAATAAAGTCTGACACTGTTTCCACTGTTTCCCCATCTATTTCCCATGAAGTGATGGGACCAGATGCCATGATCTTCGTTTTCTGAATGTTGAACTTTAAGCCAACTTTTTCACTGTCCACTTTCACTTTCATCAAGAGGCTTTTTAATTCCTCTTCACTTTCTTCCATAAGGGTGGTGTCATCTGCATATCTGAGGTTATTGATATTTCTCCTGACAATCTTGATTCCAGCTTGTGCTTCTTCCAGCGCAGCGTTTCTCATGATGTACTCTGCATAGAAGTTAAATAAGCAGGGTGACAATATACAGCCTTGACGTACTCCTTTTCCTATTTGGAACCAGTCTGTTGTTCCATGTCCAGTTCTAACTGTTGCTTCCTGACCTGCATACAGATTNCTCTGCATATAAGTTAAATAAGCAGGGTGACAATATACAGCCTTGACATACTCCTTTTCCTATTTGGAACCAGTCTGTTGTTCCATGTCCAGTTCTAACTGTTGCTTCCTGACCTGAATACAGGTTTCTCAAGAGGCAGGTCAGGTGGTCTGGTATTCCCATCTCTTTCAGAATTTTCCACAGTTTATTGTGATCCACACAGTCAAAGGCTTTGGCATAGTCGATAAAGCAGAAATAGATGTTTTTCGTTTTTTCCATGATCCAGTGGATGTTGGCAATTTGATCTCTGGTTCCTCTGCCTTTTCTAAAAACCAGCTTGAACATCTGGAAGTTTACGGTTCACGTATTGCTGAAGCCTGGCTTGGAGAATTTTAAGCATTACTTTACTAGCGGCTGCTGCTGCTGCTAAGTCACTTCAGTCGTGTCCAACTCTGTGTGACCCCATAGACGGCAGCCCACCAGGCTCCACCATCCCTGGGATTCTCCAGGCAAGAACACTGGAGTGGGTTGCCATTTCCTTCTCCAGTGCATGAAAGAGAAAAGTGAAAGTGAAATCGCTCAGTCTGTCCGACTGTTAGCGACCCCATGGACTGCAGCCCACCAGGCTACTCCGTCCATTGGATTTTCCAGGCAAGAGCACTGGGGTGGGGTGCCATTGCCTTCCCCGACTAGCGTGTGAGATGAGTGCAGTTGTTCGGTAGTTTGAGCATTCTTTGGCATTGCCTTTCTTTGGGATTGGAGTGAAAAGTGACCTTTTCCAGTCCTGTGGCCACTGCTGAGTTTTCCAAATTTGCTGGCATATTGAGTGCAGCACTTTCACAGCATCATCTTTCAGGATTTGAAACAGCTCAACTGGAATCTAACCTCGGGAAAAAAAAACAAAACAAAACATGGTCATCTTGTCTTGAATGCCATCCTCAGTCTTTATTCTTATCCTGCTGGCCTGAATCTAAAACCCTGGGAAGCACCTGTCTCACCCACTTCTTTGTTTTCTTTTTCATGTTCCCTTAAAGTAAAAAAATGCATTTTTTTTCTTTAGGAAAGTAACATAGCATTATGATTTTGAAAAATAGTAGTGTTGCTTCCCTAACACCTGGGTTACTTTCTTATTGGTTCGTAGGCGTTTTTGTCTGTTGATACATGCTTTTTGGCATACGCAGTACAGATTTTTTTCCCCCTTTTTTTGTCTTTTGTTCTTTGTATACTGTCTTTTGCCATAAATTTTTCTTTCTTTCTTTTTAATTGAAGTATAGTGGATTTACAATATTTGAAGTGTACAGAAAGTGATTCGGTTATAGATATGTGTGTGTATATATATTTCTTATTCTTTTCTGTTACAGTTTATTATAAGATACTGACTATTGTTCTGTGTGCTATACAATAGGTCCTTGTTGATTATTTTCTATACTATAGTGTGTGTTTATTAATCTCAGACTCCTAATTTATCCCTCCCCCTTCTTCCCCTTTGGTAAGTTTGTTTTCCGCGTCTGTGAGTCCGTTTCTGTTTGTATGTAAGTTGATTTGTATCATTTTCTTTTAGATTCCACCAGTGGTGCGTGTATCTTTTTGAGTTAGAGTTTGATTAGAGATAGTAATATATGATTCATCTGGTAACTTTATTTTTAGCTGTTTAAAGACCCTCAGTACTCTTTTCTCTAGTTGCCATAAACTTTTAAAACCTCTTTGTGTTATTTGTTTTGCTTTTTTTTTTTAAAATGCCATATAGTTTTCCTCCCGTGATGCTTTTTTTTTTTTTGGCTAAATTTATCCTGTGGTATTTTAGAATTTTTGCTGTTAGTGTGAATGGGATTTTTTTTTTCCTTTCAAGTGGATCTATGACAGGGACAAAAACTGTTGATTTGTATCTGCTTGTTTTGCTTCCAGACGACTTCCTACATTTTCCCCGGTTTTTAGCCTATTGAGTCTTCTAGGCTTAGAGTCAGATCATTTCCAGATAAAGATCATTTTATCTCTTTCCAGTACTTCCTTGTTTCTTTCATCTGTGGTACATACAGGTTGTCGGGGCTTCTGTGAAAACCTCTCTTGGGGTAAAAACCACGTCCTGATGGGCGTCTGAGCCTTGGCTGTCCTGGGTCACGGGGTCACGTTCGCTCTTCGTAGAGGAGGCTGCGGTAGCGAGGGAGCCGGGTGGTGCGGGCTGCTTCCTTGTCAGCTAGAGTCTGAGCGCTTTAAAGTTAGGAACCACGTCCTCCCGTATTTCACGGCCCTCAGGGCCCAGCAGAGGACGGGGCACACGGCAGACGCACACTGGACCGGCAGATGTATTGAAGGCGCCCCCCATCTCCCCTTCTAGGCCCCCACCGCGCTTCCTCCCTGGAGGCAGCTCTGCCCCGCGCCCGCGGCCCCGCGCCCTCTGCCCTGCGTCCCCTGCGTCCAAGGGCCAAGTGCTGTCTGCCCAGAAGGCCTGTCTCCCTACCACCCTGCAGAATTTACTTTTTGAGCCTCTAGACCAGAGAAGGTCCCCGTCTCAAAGTTAATCAGCACCTCCTGGAGGGCTTGGTAGAGAGCAGACCGCAGGGTCACCCCCTGGTTTCTGATTCACTCCACCTGGGGTGGGACCCGAGGATTTGGCGTTTCTGTGTACCAAGTCTGATGCTGCTGGACCGGGCAGTTCCGTTTGAGAACCGCTGCTCGAGAGGGGAGGTGGTGACCTCGTGGATGGAAGGCTTGGAGTTCTTTGCGTGAGCCAGGCAGATTCTGGTGCGGGCCCAAGTTCTCCTCACGTAGCCAGGTCCCTCTCCCTTCACCGACGGAGCGTTTGTGGGCCTGCCCCCACTGCCCCCCACCGCGAGCCCCTGCACAGAGTCGGGGTGTGTATCCAGGACACGCGATAACCATCTTTCACTGGGGAGGCAATGCCAAGTGAAAAGCATTGTCCAGGCTTAACGGGAACTCACTCCCCTTTCCGCCCTCTCAGCCTCTGCACTTCGATACCTTCACGAGAACAGAATCATCCATCGGGATCTGAAGCCAGAAAACATTGTCCTGCAGCAAGGGGAGCAGAGAGTGAGTGACTCCGCAGGCCAGCCTTGGGGAGGGGCGGGGGAGCGTGGGCTGAGCAGCTGGGGGCAGGCAGTGGGGTGAGGAATGTGCTTTGCGTGCCTGCTTATGTTTGGGTTTCCTTGCTCACGCATTTGCTTTGATTCTCTGGAAGCATTCTTTGAATCGAAACAAAATCCAGCGCCAAGTTCTGGCTTGCAGGTTGAAGCCAGTTTGAACGGACCACACTGTTAACCGTCCCAAGTTGCAGGAATCTGATAAGAAAAATAGTGTTTGTCTTCCAACTGCCACCCCCTCTGGCCTTGGGGCCTCGCATTTCTTGGAAATGGGTGTCTTTTGTTTTCCATTTGTTTGGGAGCCTTAGCTTTTGAAGCTCACGGGGAATCTAGCTGTAGGGTTCTGGACGTGGCTGAAGGGATGTATTTGGAGCTGGCCCGGTCCAGCCTGCAGTTTCCCCAGAGCTCTCAGGGCCCCCCGCTCAGGGGTGGGGTCACCTCCCCGCAGGGCTGGGCCGTGTTTGTTCAGCCGGGTGGTGAGCAGGGCGCAGAGGAGTGGAACGCAGCCGCTCGGCTGCGTAACCCGCGCCCGTCCTGACCCTCCCCTCTGTCCCTGCCCACACGCATTCCCGGCAGTCCGCTGGAGGTGGGGGAGTTTAAGGTGTTCACTGAGGAGGAACCGCGCCTGGTCCTCACGTCATGGCAAGTCCGGGGTTCGCAGTCCCAACGGCCGGTGTGTGGTCTCCCAGTTCTGGCCTTCCTCCAGCAGGTGCTTGCCAGGCAAGGGAGGACACGCGCCTGGCGTTTTTACGTTGTCTCTTTCGCTTGAACCTACCGCGTCTAGGGCGTTCTGCCTATTCGGCAGTCCTTAGGAGCTTAGGGTCTTAGCACTGGGAATTGAGAGATACACCCTCGGTGCCAGCAGAGGTGCTCAGGACTCTTGAAGGACAGCGGACTCGCGTAGCCCTCAGATGTCTCTCCCTCCTGCTTTTTCTTCCAGTTAATACACAAAATTATTGACCTGGGATACGCCAAGGAGCTGGACCAGGGCAGCCTCTGCACGTCCTTTGTGGGGACCCTGCAGTACCTGGTAAGAGGCGGGCTTCCTGGGTCTGCGCGTCAGCCTCTTGGGAGGCCGCGGCCGCAGGGCTCTGCTTCCTTCCTCGTCTTCTGCTGGCTGAGCCTGCCGGCTCTCTGGATGATTCCTGGATGCGCAGGAAACATACTGGTGTGTGAGGTCAGACTTCTCATCCTCCCAGAGGCCCTGTGGAGGGGCGCGGTCATCCTCTCGTGTCTAAAGGGCTCTGCTCCTGGGCCCGTGCATGTCCCGTGACCCCCTGTGCTGCCGTGTTTCAGCCTAAAGAGTGTAAACCAGGTTCCTGCTGCTCCAGAGGGGTCTCCGTTCCCACGTTGCATCTCAGGGGCCACCAGGAGAGGGCTGGCTTCCAGCTCCCACCCTTTCTTCTTCTTATTTGGTCTGAATATTGTGGCTCTATTTGAGTCCCCCATTCATCCAAGAAATGCTGATCACCTGTAGTTTTTCCTTTTTATGTTTTATTTTTTTTGAGGGGCGGGGGTGCCACATTGCACATGCATATATTTAAGGGTTTTTTTAATCATTTATTCATTTTAATTGGAGGATAATTGCTTTACAGTAGTGTGATGGGTTTTTGCTGCACGTCAGTATGAAGCAGCTACAGCATACACATGTCCCCCCGAATCCCGAGTCCCCCGCCCACCTGCCTACCTCCCCACGCCATCCTTCCAGGTCGTCCCAGGGTGCTGGCTCTGGGTGCCCTGCTTCATACATCAAACTCGCACGTAAATATATTTCTTTCTTATACTAAGAAAGCCACTTCACTTGGAACCCAGTGCTTCCCAAACCTATTTTTCCTGGAAGCTCTTCCTCACTTCCTGCAGACATGCTGCAAGTGTCGTTTTAGAGTTTAGGAAGAAGGCGGACATGCCCCTGATACACAGATAGTGAAACGATTGGAGTTATGATAAGGACTGCTAAGGGAGAGTGTGGGGTGTTGCAACATGCTAGGAGGGCCTGGTGCTGGGCCTGCACGTCCAGGGACTTGCGGGCGAAGAGGGAGTTCCAGGTGGTGGGGCAGCAGGAGGCACCCAGAAGGCATGGCTGGAACCAGAGAAGGAGGAGGCCATCTCGGGTTGAGGCTGGAGAGGGAGCCGGGGGAACAGGTCATTCAGAGCCTCGCTGGCTGCGTTAGAGACTCCAGACTTGATCCTGAAACCTCCAGAGGGACAGTGAAGGGTCTTAGGCGTGAGAGGAATCAGGTTTACCTTCGGAAGAGACTACACTCGGCACAATGTGGAGGGTGAGTTGCAGGCAGTGGGGCGAGTTGTATAGCAGCCGTTGGGGTGGGCTAGTCTGAGCCAGTGGGCAGCTGTCAGGATGTGGAGGATGGCTCAAGAAGTGCCTGAGAGAGGGGCCTCCCTGGGGAGATTAGGACTCCGCGCTTTCACCGCCAAGGGCCAGAGACCGCCAAGGGTCAGGGACCTAAGATCCCACAAGCCACGCAGTGTGGGAAAAAAAACCACACAAGCAAACAAACAAATAACAACAACAAAAAAAAACAAGGCCTGGAACAGGCTCAGCAGGAGCTAGTGATAGATTGCATGCAAATGACCAGGAAATGTGGACTGAATGACGGAGTCTGCAGTTTATGAAAGAAAAACGAGAGACAGTTGAAAGCCACTGGGTTCCATGAGCTTTAACAGCCTGTCTGGGTCCTACATAAAAAAGAGAAAAAGCAGTCACTGAGGTCCTTATGAGTGCATCCACGCTTCCCATTAACCCCCGCTGGGCAGTGGACACTGTCCTTTTATCCCCTGCTCTGGGGGGTAGAGGTTTTAGGGTGGGGACCTGGGGCTGTGACTCAGCACCTGTGCCCACGGAGCAGGGTCCTGGGGGTCCTGCCCTGTGTCCTCTGGACCCCTTGTCGGCTCAGTGGCAGTGAATGCGAGGCCCAAGTTCTGACCCTTTTCGGGGCCAGAACTCCTGTCCAGAACCAGACACAGAGGCCGACCTGACCGTCCCACACGTTTCTTCTTGGCTTGTGGTCCTTCGTGTCCTGCCTGCACACCTCCACTCCTCAGGGTCCTTTCTGGCATGTCTTTTGGACATCCCAAGCCGGCCACACCCCGCCCGCCTGTGCTGGGAAGCTTCCTGTCACCCCAGGCTGACTGCTTGGGCAGCTGACTTTTCCTGCTCGACTGTGACATTCTGTCCCATCGTGGACCGTGGACCATGTTAGGGGGCTGGCCGGCATTCGTTGCATTCGCCCGTGTGTGTGTGTGTGTGTGTGTGGCCTGGATCACTTCCCCTGTGACCCTGCACGGTACCTGGGAGAAGGGTGCACAGCACACCTCAACGGCCACCCCCCCGCCCCGCCCCTGCCGCAGGCCCTTGTTTCAGCCCCAGGATGGGATGAGATCAGAGAGTCTAGGTTCCACTGCCTGATTCGTGGCCACCTCCTCCTTCAGCGCCGGGTCCGAGGAGCGTGATGCAGGCTCGGGCCCCGGGCGCCCCCACCGCAGTGGCCCCTCAGCGTGGGATCTGGGGAGCGTGGGGCAGGCCCGGGCGCCCCCACTGCGGTGGCCCCTCAGCGTGGGATCCAGAGAGCGTGGGGCAGGCCCGGGCGCCCCCACCATGGTGGCCCCTCAGCGTGGGGTCTGGGGAGCGTGGGGCCGGGCGCCCCTGCCGTGGTGGCCCCTCCGCGTGGGATCCGGGGAGCGTGGGGCAGCCCTGGGCACCCCCACCATGGTGGCCTCTCAGCGCGGGGTCCGGGGAGCGTGGGGCAGGCCCGGGCACCCCCACCATGGTGGCCTCTCAGCGCGGGGTCCGGGGAGCGTGGGGCCGGGCGCCCCTGCCATGACGGCCCCTCAGCGGCTCAGCTCGAGCGTGCCCCCCGCCCCGCAGGCCCCCGAGCTGCTGGAGCAGCAGAAGTACACGGTGACGGTGGACTACTGGAGCTTCGGCACCTTGGCCTTCGAGTGCATCACCGGCTTCCGGCCTTTCCTGCCCAACTGGCAGCCGGTGCAGTGGTGAGTGAGCCGCGGGCCCGCCCCCCAGGAGGGTGTCCCCCGCCTTTGCCAGATGCCGCCTCGCCGTCCCAGTCTCGTGGGGTGCCCCGGGCCGGGCCTGAGACCCCTGTGACTTGTCACCCCGAGGAAGTCCTTTGGGGACCCGGCGTGAGCACAGCCTGAGCTCCAAGAGCCCTGGATTCTGAACCTTAACAGCCTTAAATCCAGTCCGTGTAAATGACTGCTCTGCGCAGGTCAGGAAGCCAGTGTGTTTACAGAGAGTGTGTGTGTGTATGGTGGTAGACAAGCAAAAGGCACGTTCACATAACAAATAATGAGACGTATGCATATGAAAGTTTATTGTTGACAAATTCTACTGCACCTCACTACAAATTTTTTTTTTTTTTCACATACGGCAGTATACACGTTTCAGGGCTATTCTCTCATATCATCCCACCTTCACCTTCTCTCATGTAGTCCAATGGTCTGTTCTTGATATCTGTGTTTCTTTTGCTGCTTTGCATATAGAATCATTGTTACCATCGTCGTAAATTCCATATATATGCATTAATATACTGTATTGGTAAAAGAATGAAACTTGAACCATACACAAAAATAAACTCAAAGTGGATTAAAGATCCAAACAAAAGACCAGAAACTATGAAATTTGGTTTTAAAAGCATCAGACAGTGGACTGGGTACACTGCTGAAAAGATATTTTCTAATAAGGAATATGATCAAGGTTTTAAAAACTACTCTGTATTTTTAAACTTTTTTTCTAATTGTAATACTAATATGTGGTTCATTATATACATAAAAGTTAATCATTACTGAAATGCATCATTTAAAAGTTAATGTTCCCTTGAACCAATTAGGGTTCATTCACAGTGATTCCTTGAGGGACCACACACTAACTGAAGTGATAGCACCATTGTCCAGATTTCTTTATCTCCCGTCTTAGTGTTTGGAGCAGTGCTAAGTTCACGGGTTTCATCCTCAGAAAGCAGAAAAGGGAAAGGTCATCCCTCGCCACCTGCTTGGTTCCCCCTGACCCACAGACGCCTGGCACTGTTGGCTTTGGGTCCACCTCAGGGATGTTTTGTACACCCACAAGTGAGTGGGCATGTATCTGCCCTCTGGCTCATTTGTGGATTTCACCCCTTCCCACCTCGGTGATGACATCGCAGGCACGCCGCCCTGTGAGTGCTCCTCCAGGATTTTTACACTGAGAATTTCCTCCTGCCGCCACTAACATTCCTCCGTCTCCAGACTCTTCTTCTGTGTGCCTGTGTGTGTTCAAAAAACAAAGTAGGCTAGCATACGTACTCTCATAGACCCTGCCTTTCACACTTAACTAAAACAGCTCAGGGAAATCCCAGTCCATCCACAGTTATTTCCCTGGGATAAGTTCCTAGAAATGGGATCAACATACCAGATCGTGCACATGTTCAGGGTTTTTGGTTTGTACTAACAACGTGCTCCACAGAAAGTTTGTATAAATAACATCTCCACCAGGAACATGCAGAGGTCCTCTCCCCCTGCCCTCTTTGTGGGGCAGCACTGGCTGATGTCACGTTTCTCAGTATCTTCCCGGAAGTACCAAAAACACAGACTGTCTCAAAGGACACAGGTACTTACATCATGAGAACGTTTATTTGTAAGACCAAGACATAGCCTTTGAAATCCGTTCAAGAAGAGTAGCTTTCTGTGACGCAGTCCAGTTTGGTCACCGTTTGCACACCAGACACAGGAAAGGATGAACCAGGCTCCATCTCTGTGCCCGAGGGGCCTGGTGACGTGGCGGAGGGCGCCCTCCCGTGGAGACTGATGGTAGCAAAAGCAGAGCCCTGAGCTGGGCTCCGCGTCGCTGACTTAGCTCCTTGCGTTAACAGTCACACCGCATCGTGTGACCGTCACGACAGTGGCTTGAAACTGTACACGCATCGTGTTTTTAACTCACCGAGGGATGACTGCGGTTCTGTTCAAATGTTGAGCGTTTCTGTTATTTATAGCAAGGTGAATCAGAATCCATCAGAACTAGAGGAAATGCCATTTGAAACCATCCCTGATGGCCCTGCTGTCTGCAGAGCCAGCCTCCCTCACGTTGCTGGGAGGCCAGGTGACCGCTTGCAAGCATGCATCTCTGAAACTCGAGAGTTTGTGAGCCGTGCCTGTCTGGTCTGCCTGTAATGCCTTAGGCAACTTTAACAGTTTCACTCTCATCTCAAAAGGCAGGTGGATAGTAATTTCAGAACAAATGCAGTTTGAGCTTTATTCTATCATAAAGCTGCTTTGAAGGACCAGTCTTGAAAATACATTTTAGGACCAGCCTAAGCAGTAAGCGTTTCACTCACTGTGTCCTTTCATTTATCTGTGTAATTTCCCGTGGACAGACTTGAGTTTATCAGAGCACCAACCCACCGTGTGTAATGACAGCCTGACTTCCAGCAGGCAGGTTCGAGCCACACCCTGGCTCTTCCAGGCTCCGTGTGCTCCGTGTGGGTCAGTTTACCCCCCCCCCCACCACCAATGAGACTTGAGGCTAAAGCTTTTTCCATCTGAATCTCTTAACGTCTTTCTGGAAAGGAAGGACGCGGACATTCAGAGTAGCAGGGGCAGCTGCGCTTGGCTCCAAGCCCCTGGTTCTGTCTTTCTCTAGTGGTGCGACTTCGGGCAGGTCATTTCCTCCCCTGGTGAGGGTGAGGGATGGGGGCTGAAAACTGCCTACCCCACAGAGGTCTCGGGTGCAGAAGGGTGCGTTCACTGTTAGCGCTTGATTCTGAACAACAATACGAAGTGTTGTTCAGGCTCCTGTCATCACCCTTGTCGCTGAGAATATGTGAAGCCAGTTTAAAATCGTTTTTCCTTAAACACTGTTTCAGATAGGTCTAAAGGGTCTCCTAGTTGGAAAACGTTAGCGCTTCACTTGCCTTCAGAAGTCAGGCACAGCCATTGCATTTAGAGGGAAGTGCGTGGTGTGTGCAGGTGGCACGTGAAGGAACCGTGGTGCGGACGTCCTGTCTTCATTCTCTGTGTTAGATGGGCAGTAAAAGGACAAGCCGGATGGGCCGGGGTGAGGTCAGGAGACAGCGGTACAAGTCCATGGGTTCCTGACCCTCACCGGGCAGTACCGACGCCCTTAACCTCCCAAAGAAGCGTCCCAGCAGGTTGCTGGGCCTCACAAGTGGTTCAGCAGCCCCCCAGGGGGATCCTGTGTGGTTGTCAAGAGGAAGGTCACCCATGTAAGGTGCTGTTGGGCGCCTGCTGGCATCAAGGTCACTACACGCAGCGCGACGGTCCCCCCACGTCCACAGGCACTCCAAAGTCCGGCAGAAGAGCGAGATGGACATCGTGGTGAGCGAGGACCTGAATGGGGCCGTGAAGTTCTCCAGCTCGCTGCCGCACCCCAACAACCTCAACAGGTATGTCCCCGGCCTCTCCTCCTCCACCTCTGCGGCCTCTCCTTCCTTTCTAAAGATGAGGGTCAGGGCTGATGTCCCCGGCAGCTCTGACCCCCGGTCCTGCCATCATCCGTCTCAGTCTTAGCACGCCGTCCCCACCCCACCCGTCTGGAGTCACCTCCTCAGTTCCCAGCACCGCTTGTCGCCCTCCTCACCCGTGGTGGCTCTGCCTTGCAGGCATTTTGTCTGGCAGAGGGCTTACCTCCTGGTCAGCCATAAACCTCAAGGGTGGGGAATTGCCCCTTATGCTCTTTGCCCGTCCTTCTTCAGCCTGGCACTGTGTTACTGCCAACAAATAAACCTTTGCATTTTGAACAGCATAGCAGTCTGGTCTCCGAGCCAGAATATGAGTCGTCAGGTCATCTTACCAGAACCGGGAGATGGTTCAGGAGACAGCAGCCGGCAGCCCCACGCTGAGGCACGCAGCTCAGTTTCCATGAGTCTTTGGAGGACGGGGAGGGGGTCCCCTGTGGAGGAGCTGAGCTGGAACTTCCTGGAAGGATCTGGACCGATAGGCAGGGCAGGTTGATGAAGAGGAAGGCCCTTCAAGGGGAAAAGACTTGGGGGCGGCCAGGGAGAGGCAGTGGGTAGCGATGTTGGCCTCTGGAGGGCTTCTGTTGGGGGGCAGGGACGGGTGCTGGGAGCGCCCAGCAGTGCGGCGTAGACCCCTCAGACGCTTTCCAGGAAGCAACTGACAACATGGATCGTCGGGCAGTGCCCCTGATGGGGGAGGGGGCTGTTCAGTGCCTGGAAAGCTGCCTGGAGGGTCTCGCATGGCCCTCTGCCCAGAGGCTCCCAACGGAAGGGTGTTTGTGCGGATCTGGTGGGGGTGGGGGTCAAGCCCCTGAGCAGTTCATCTTGTTAAGGGAAGGCTCACCCTTCCTCAGGGTGGTTAAGCCTCAGGGATGGGGCGTGAGAAGCGTGTGTGCTTTTCGGTACCCACGTTTGCCAGGAAGCTGGTGCTGGGCCTCACGCAAATGCATGCACACACATGGGATGGGAAGCTGGTGCTGGCCTCGCACACACACACGCACGCACACATGTCTGGCAGGAATCTGGTGCTGGGCCTCGCACACGCACATGCATGCACACACGTTGGGTGGGAAGCTGGTGCTGGGCCTCGCGCACATGCGCACAAACACCCCGCTCCCCCCCGCCCCCTCAGCGTCCTGGCCCAGCGGCTGGAGAAGTGGCTGCAGCTGATGCTGATGTGGCACCCGCGCCAGAGAGGCACTGACCCTGTCTACGGGCCCAACGGCTGCTTCAAGGCCCTGGACGACATCTTGAACTTGAAGGTGAGCCTACGCCCATTCCACCCCAGGCCGTGGGCCCCCTAACCCCTGTGAGGGTGTGACAGGACCCTTGCTGACTGATGGGTCATGAGGCCGTCTCAGGGGATGCACAGGAGGGGAAAGACTCCTGTGCGCACCCCGGGCGGGGCCTCTGAGAAGCCGGGCCAGCAGGCAGGTGTCCCCAGTCGAGCCGTGCCTCCCGTGACCCCCCGGGTTTTTGCAGCTGCTTCATGTCCTGAATATGGTCACGGGCACCCTGCACACCTACCCCGTGACTGAGGATGAAAGCCTGCAGAGCCTGAAAGCCCGCATCCGCCAGGACACAGGCATCCTCGAGGAGGACCAGGAGCTGCTGCAGGAGGCAGGGCTGGCCCTGATCCCCGACAAGCCCGCTGCCCAGTGCCTCTCGGACGGCAAGGTGAGCTGTGGGCGCCAGGTGGCCTGACCGCCACACCACCGGGCAGGCGCCCACCCGTTCTGAGGTGGGAACGCGAGATCCCACGGGCTTGGTAGGAGACACGGATCGCCCTGCACTTTAGCTGTACCTTCCAGACCACTGGGAGTGCCTTTTGCCCTTGCTGCCAAAGGGATGCTTCATTCTTCCACGTCAACCAAAACTGTTTCTTACCCCATCATGTGTGGTACCGTGCTGACCACCACACAAAATGAGCTGCAAATTTAATACAAGGGAAGAGGCACTGGACAGTAAAGGAGATGGCAGGCATCTGAGTGACACGATAAAGACAGAGGATAGAGCAGAATGTACTGCGCTGTAGATGAGGTGTGTCAGGTAATAAGTGTAAAGGGAACAGCCGAGGGCAGTAGAGGCCAGAGGCGCTGGGAGAGGCCTGGTGGGCACCTGGCGCGTCCTGGCCGAGCATGCTCTGTAGCCTCCCGTTTCATGGGGGACGGTGGAGTGGGGGCCGTGAGACCTCAGTTTGCCTCTGGTCCTTTTGCAGCTGAACGAGGGCCGCACGCTGGACATGGACCTCGTTTTCCTCTTTGACAACAGCAGGCTCACCTATGAAAGCCAGGTCTCCCCACAGCCCCAGCCTGAGAGCGTCAGCTGCATCCGTAAGCACTGCCTATTCTTCTAAAAAAAATGATACCTTATAGCTCTTGGGACAAAGCTGGGGGAGAGCCCTGGCCCAGGTGAAGGGTCACTCCCAAGCAGACAAGTCCACCCGGTCCTCAGATAGCTGTCTTCATTCGCATATGTGAGAAGCAGCCCTGCCGGAGGCAGGACAGGGCATCTTCAGTTAATTTCAGCCTCATCTAAACGGGACAGAAAAGATGGCCCACAGGCTGTTGACCTTGAATTGCAAAACCATTTTATCTATTTGTGAAATTGTCTTTGTACATTGGTAATTAATATATGCACAAGCTACCAAAACGTACAATAGAACAATACGGTGAAGAGTAAGCTCCTCCGTGTCCCCAGTTTCCCAGGGAAAACTGCCACCAGACTCCTGAGTCTTCCTTCCAAGGTGTTCTGTGCATCTGTAAATTTGGACGTGTGTGTACCCCGGGGCGCAAAAGTGAGCAACAGGAAGCAGGCTCAGCACCCAAGGCAGTTGTGTAATAGCCGAGCCGTTACATAACTGAGCGGTGTGGCTGAGCCAGCGGGTTCCAGGGGTGGGATGCTGTCGTCCACCGCAGGCACTGCGCCCTGACCGTCGCCTGTGTTTCCGTTCAGTGCAAGAGCCCAAGAGGAACCTCCCGTTCTTCCAGCTGCGGAAGGTGTGGGGCCAAGTCTGGCACAGCATCCAGGCCCTGAAGGAAGACTGCAGCCGCCTGCAGCAGGGCCAGCGCGCGGCCATGTAGGTGCCCAGCTGCAGGGCACCACGTGCCCAGAGTGCCCAGTGGCCTGGCCGCTGGGTGGGGGCCGAGGCGGGGGCCGAGGGGCAGCCGCTGTTGGGAGGGGCAGGAGGGAAGGTGCTGCTCTGGAAGGGCGGGAAGCCATCGGTGGGCAGGGTGGAGGGAGGGCCTGTTAGACCCAACAGGCACATGTGGTCAGCGCGCAGACCAGGGTTGTGGACGGGCTTGGGGGCGGCCGGCCGGAGGGCTGGCCCAGCTCCACTGTGGGTCGACCACCCTGCCAGGCCGGGCTGACTCTCTCCCCAGCTTGTGGCTGGTCTGGGTTCCTTTGCGTGGCACGTCACCTAATTCTAGTTTCGGAGCAGAGCCTCACCCATCGCCACGGGCCAGGAAATTGTCATGATGGTTATAAGTGGCTGCGCTTGTTATGATTATACTAATTACAGTAGGGGCCTGCCAAGGTGTTGGAGGCCACTTTTATTATGGTCCAGGAAGTGGTACCTGGATCCCAAACACGCCCGTGGTGTGTCTCTTGGGGGCCCCTGCAGGATGAATCTCCTGCGGAACAACAGCTGCCTGTCCAAGATGAAGAACTCCATGGCCTCCATGTCTCAGCAGCTCAAGGCCAAGCTGGACTTCTTTAAAACCAGCATCCAGATTGACCTAGAGAAGTACAGGGAGCAGACGGAGTTTGGGATCAGTGAGTGTGTCCTTTGCAATCAATCTGGAGAGACCATTAAACTCTTCTTTCTCAAGTGTTTTTTTTTTTTTTTTCCCTCTTATAATGGAGTTCCTTTTTACTTTCTTGGTTTTGGGGTGTTTTCATGTTTTTTTTTAGCTTTTGTTTTCCCCTCCGTGTTTTTCCTCCAGCGTCGGACAAGTTGCTGCTAGCCTGGAGGGAGATGGAGCAGGCCGTGGAGCTCTGCGGACGGGTAGGAGGCTCTCTGGGTTCCCAGCCCCGCTGAGGGCACCCTGTTCCCTGTCCTCTTTCCCCTTTCTCACTGAGTACTTGGTCCAGCTTCTGTGTCAAAAATCACATTTTCCTCGCCAGGCTCTCTGCCCTCAGCTAGCACTTGCTGGAAGGAGGTAGGGGGTGCCGGGCAGAGGTCCCCAGTATGGCCGGTCCGGGAGCCACACAGGTTTGAGTCAGGCTTATGACGTGACATGTCCTGGGGAGTACAGACGTCTTCCCACGAGAAGGGCCCTTGGATAAAGGAGCAGCACTCGGTCGTGTCAGAAGTTGCCCTGACTTCCTCCTCAGGACACTGAGCCCGTAGGAAGGAACGGGTCTGAATGGGCAAGTCTGAGGGCTGTGAATCAGATGCCGCTGAACGGTGTTGATCCTGAGGCCAGGCAGGGAGGCGGGCTGCCCCAGTGGACCTTGCTCAGGGAGAAGCCTGGATCCCAAGGCTTTTTCCTGGACTTTTCCACTATCTGCCCAGTGAACTCGGGCAGGGAGCCTCCCCTCTGTGTTGAAGCGTCTGTTTCTATAAGTCGGTGCCGATGCCTCTTGTTCGAGGTGGGTGACCCTTTGTTCAGGCACAGGGACGCGAGTCACCACTCCACCCCTGCCCCCAGCTCCCCACGATCTCTGTCCTCGTGGGCGTAACCCCTGAGATCAAGGACGAGTTAGGAGAGAGGAGCGTGCCCCAGCTTGTCTCCATACCGGGGCCAGGCCAGGTCCTCTCGGGCCCCGTTGCATCTCGCCCTAGTTTCCAGTGGGGGAGACTGCAGCTTGGGGCCAGGGTGACCTGCCCCAGGGCCACAGAACTGGTGGGTGGCAGGCCCAGATCCCAGCCGCAGACTCCCAAGGCCATGTCCCTTCTAGCCAGGCAGCTGAAGGTCCGTGATGAGGCTCGGGAGCCCCTGGCCAAGTCCGTTGGGGCTCAGTCTCAGCGCAGCTCTGTCTCCAGGAGAATGAGGTGAAGCACTTGGTGGAGCGGATGATGGCCCTGCAGACGGACATCGTGGACCTGCAGCGCAGCCCCATGGGGCGGAAGCAGGGCGGGACGCTGGATGACCTGTGAGTGTGTGCATGTGTCTGTGTGCGGGCAGGCGGGCAGGCTTTTCAAGCACAGTTCCGCTGGAGCACGCCCTCCCGTGCAGCCTGGTCCCGGGGAGGTTCTCTCGGCACGTCTGGAAGCTGGGCCCGGGCAGACCTCTGTCCCTCTGAGCCTCACCTGAGACAGAAGAGCTGTCTGACCTCACAGTTGTTGGGACCAGTTCAGATAATGCCCTGAGCCATGGCTCGTGAACTCTAAAGCATCATGTCAGATGCCCGGCTGCCCAGCATACCCCAACCTGGGCGTGGCCTGAAAAGCAGAAAGTAGAAAGGGAAGGAGCCAGGTAAGTCTTAGAAGGTGGGACCTCGACTCTTCATTTGAGTCATGATCAGGACTTGGCCTCGGCCCCAGGGACCCTCCCTGGGCAGAGCAGCCTCCCTGGGGCTCAGCCAGGCCTCCGATGCTTCTGCCAGGATTCTTAGGACCGGAGGCTCCAGTCTTTGAAATCTGATTATCTGTAGCCTGTATTTTGTCAAGTTATTCAGTGTTTTATCTTACTCTGGTTTTCAAACAAAAGTCAACCCCTGGAAACGTCGGTCCATCTCACTGTGTTCGGGCCCTGGGGAGGGCGTGTCTCCTCCTGACTTGAGTTTCAGAGGCCACGTTCTCTGAACTCAGGACCCACACCTCTGAATTGCAGGGGCCAGGAGGGTGGGGAATGCTGAGGGACAGAGGAGGCTTCTGTCCTGAGGACTCTGAGGAAGTCTTGACTGTGAGCTTTGAGTTGGCATTTCGACAGTGAGCTGGGTCTTCCTCTGTCGTGGATTTCACCCGTGACATCCCCAGGGAGCGTGCTTGCCTCTGGCTGGGACGTGCTGCCCGCCCAGCTTCCAGAAGTTGCTGATGCTGCCGGCAGTAGCTCCGGCGCTGATGGAGCCGCTGCCTTGTGTGTTTCAGAGAAGAGCAGGCACGGGAGCTTTACCGCAGGCTGAGGGAGAAACCGAGAGGTGAGTGGGCCGCCTCCTGGGTCCCCCGCTGCCCGGGCACCAGACCGGCCCCCCACAGACTGTGCGGCTCTGTCCCACTTTGCAGACCAGCGGACTGATGGTGACAGTCAGGAAATGGTGCGGCTGCTCCTCCAGGCAATCCAAGGCTTTGAGAAGAAAGTGCGAGTGATTTACACGCAGCTCAGGTATCAGGCTGCCGTCCCCTCAGAGGTTGGAACGAGGAGAGGCCCCATCCCCTCCCCTGGGCCCTGGAGGAGCTCCCGCCCGCAGCGGCGAGCGGAGTCACCCCCACCGGGGCCCACGTCCTGCTCCCCCCGACCCGGGCGCGCTGGAGCTCGTCACACTTGGTCTTCACAGTAAGACCGTGGTTTGCAAGCAGAAGGCCCTGGAGCTGCTGCCCAAGGTGGAGGAGGTGGTCAGCCTGATGAGCGAGGACGAGAAGACGGTGGTGCGGCTGCAGGAGAAACGGCAGAAGGAGCTCTGGAACCTCCTGAAGATCGCGTGTGTGAGTGAGCCCGGGTGGCCCGTCCGGGAGGGGCAGGGTCGGTGTCACACAGCTGAGCCGGGCCCCCTCGGGAGGCTCAAGGGGAGAATCCCTCCTCGCTGCTTCTCGGACGACACTGGCTTCAGCACTCCTTGGCTTGCGGCAGCATCACGTCAGTCTCCGCCTCTGACTCCGCATGGCCCCCTTCTCTAGTCTCTCTCTTTAAAATCTGTTTCTTGGCGGCACTGGGTCTCCTGCTGCAGTCGCACTTTCTCTAGTCGCGGGAGCAGGGGCTGCTCTCGAGGCGGCGGCACGCAGGCTTCCCATCCCGGTGGCGCCTCTGGTTGCGGGGCGTGGGCTCCAGGGTGCGCGGGCTTAGCCGCTCTACCACACATGGAGTCTTCCTGGACCGGGGGCTGAACCCGCGTCCCCTGCATAGGCAGGCGGACTGTCATCCGCTGTACCACCAAGGAAGTCCTCTTCTGTGTCTCTTTTAAGAACACTTGTCCCTGGGTTTAGGTCCCACCCAGATAATCCAGAGTGAGGTCTGACGGCAGAGCTGCTCGGCCATGGGCTGGGGAGGCCTGCTGCTCCAGGTGCGCCGGCTGCCACAGCCCAGGAAACACCTCAGCCTCCTCTGCTCCCCAGGTGGCGCAAGTCACGGGAAGTCACCTAGGACCTCCGTGTGTTTCTCTTCTCCTTGGGAAGAGTAAATGCACCTTCCTTCTCGTTTCTTTGTAAGGGTTTGTTAAACAATCCAGCTAATGACATAGAAGCCTCAGGGCCTTCCCTGGTGGTCCAGTGGTAAAGAATCCACCTTCTAACACAGGACGAGGGTTTGTTCACTGGTCAGGAAACTAAGATCCCACATGCCACAGGGCAGCTAAGCCCTCCTGCCACAACCAGAGAAGCCTGTAACTGCAGTCAAGAGCCGGCAGAGCCAAAAAACACAAAATTAAATGGCCAGTGGTTGATGAAAAAAATGGAATCCTCAAATCTCTCTGTATTTAGAACCCCCAAAATTTAAAATTAAATGGCCAGTGGTTGATGAAAAAAAATGGAATCCTCAAATCTCTCTGTATTTAGAACCCCCAAAATTTAAAATTAAATGGCCAGTGGTTGATGAAAAAAAATGGAATCCTCAAATCTCTCTGTATTTAGAACCCCCAAAATTTAAAATTAAATGGCCAGTGGTTGATGAAAAAAAATGGAATCCTCAAATCTCTCTGTATTTAGAACCCCCAAAATTTAAAATTAAATGGCCAGTGGTTGATGAAAAAAAATGGAATCCTCAAATCTCTCTGTATTTAGAACCCCCAAAATTTAAAATTAAATGGCCAGTGGTTGATGAAAAAAAATGGAATCCTCAAATCTCTCTGTATTTAGAACCCCCAAAATTTAAAATTAAATGGCCAGTGGTTGATGAAAAAAAATGGAATCCTCAAATCTCTCTGTATTTAGAACCCCCAAAATTTAAAATTAAATGGCCAGTGGTTGATGAAAAAAAATGGAATCCTCAAATCTCTCTGTATTTAGAACCCCCAAAATTTAAAATTAAATGGCCAGTGGTTGATGAAAAAAAATGGAATCCTCAAATCTCTCTGTATTTAGAACCCCCAAAATTTAAAATTAAATGGCCAGTGGTTGATGAAAAAAAATGGAATCCTCAAATCTCTCTGTATTTAGAACCCCCAAAATTTAAAATTAAATGGCCAGTGGTTGATGAAAAAAAATGGAATCCTCAAATCTCTCTGTATTTAGAACCCCCAAAATTTAAAATTAAATGGCCAGTGGTTGATGAAAAAAAATGGAATCCTCAAATCTCTCTGTATTTAGAACCCCCAAAATTTAAAATTAAATGGCCAGTGGTTGATGAAAAAAAATGGAATCCTCAAATCTCTCTGTATTTAGAACCCCCAAAATTTAAAATTAAATGGCCAGTGGTTGATGAAAAAAAATGGAATCCTCAAATCTCTCTGTATTTAGAACCCCCAAAATTTAAAATTAAATGGCCAGTGGTTGATGAAAAAAAATGGAATCCTCAAATCTCTCTGTATTTAGAACCCCCAAAATTTAAAATTAAATGGCCAGTGGTTGATGAAAAAAAATGGAATCCTCAAATCTCTCTGTATTTAGAACCCCCAAAATTTAAAATTAAATGGCCAGTGGTTGATGAAAAAAAATGGAATCCTCAAATCTCTCTGTATTTAGAACCCCCAAAATTTAAAATTAAATGGCCAGTGGTTGATGAAAAAAAATGGAATCCTCAAATCTCTCTGTATTTAGAACCCCCAAAATTTAAAATTAAATGGCCAGTGGTTGATGAAAAAAAATGGAATCCTCAAATCTCTCTGTATTTAGAACCCCCAAAATTTAAAATTAAATGGCCAGTGGTTGATGAAAAAAAATGGAATCCTCAAATCTCTCTGTATTTAGAACCCCCAAAATTTAAAATTAAATGGCCAGTGGTTGATGAAAAAAAATGGAATCCTCAAATCTCTCTGTATTTAGAACCCCCAAAATTTAAAATTAAATGGCCAGTGGTTGATGAAAAAAAATGGAATCCTCAAATCTCTCTGTATTTAGAACCCCCAAAATTTAAAATTAAATGGCCAGTGGTTGATGAAAAAAAATGGAATCCTCAAATCTCTCTGTATTTAGAACCCCCAAAATTTAAAATTAAATGGCCAGTGGTTGATGAAAAAAAATGGAATCCTCAAATCTCTCTGTATTTAGAACCCCCAAAATTTAAAATTAAATGGCCAGTGGTTGATGAAAAAAAATGGAATCCTCAAATCTCTCTGTATTTAGAACCCCCAAAATTTAAAATTAAATGGCCAGTGGTTGATGAAAAAAAATGGAATCCTCAAATCTCTCTGTATTTAGAACCCCCAAAATTTAAAATTAAATGGCCAGTGGTTGATGAAAAAAAATGGAATCCTCAAATCTCTCTGTATTTAGAACCCCCAAAATTTAAAATTAAATGGCCAGTGGTTGATGAAAAAAAATGGAATCCTCAAATCTCTCTGTATTTAGAACCCCCAAAATTTAAAATTAAATGGCCAGTGGTTGATGAAAAAAAATGGAATCCTCAAATCTCTCTGTATTTAGAACCCCCAAAATTTAAAATTAAATGGCCAGTGGTTGATGAAAAAAAATGGAATCCTCAAATCTCTCTGTATTTAGAACCCCCAAAATTTAAAATTAAATGGCCAGTGGTTGATGAAAAAAAATGGAATCCTCAAATCTCTCTGTATTTAGAACCCCCAAAATTTAAAATTAAATGGCCAGTGGTTGATGAAAAAAAATGGAATCCTCAAATCTCTCTGTATTTAGAACCCCCAAAATTTAAAATTAAATGGCCAGTGGTTGATGAAAAAAAATGGAATCCTCAAATCTCTCTGTATTTAGAACCCCCAAAATTTAAAATTAAATGGCCAGTGGTTGATGAAAAAAAATGGAATCCTCAAATCTCTCTGTATTTAGAACCCCCAAAATTTAAAATTAAATGGCCAGTGGTTGATGAAAAAAAATGGAATCCTCAAATCTCTCTGTATTTAGAACCCCCAAAATTTAAAATTAAATGGCCAGTGGTTGATGAAAAAAAATGGAATCCTCAAATCTCTCTGTATTTAGAACCCCCAAAATTTAAAATTAAATGGCCAGTGGTTGATGAAAAAAAATGGAATCCTCAAATCTCTCTGTATTTAGAACCCCCAAAATTTAAAATTAAATGGCCAGTGGTTGATGAAAAAAAATGGAATCCTCAAATCTCTCTGTATTTAGAACCCCCAAAATTTAAAATTAAATGGCCAGTGGTTGATGAAAAAAAATGGAATCCTCAAATCTCTCTGTATTTAGAACCCCCAAAATTTAAAATTAAATGGCCAGTGGTTGATGAAAAAAAATGGAATCCTCAAATCTCTCTGTATTTAGAACCCCCAAAATTTAAAATTAAATGGCCAGTGGTTGATGAAAAAAAATGGAATCCTCAAATCTCTCTGTATTTAGAACCCCCAAAATTTAAAATTAAATGGCCAGTGGTTGATGAAAAAAAATGGAATCCTCAAATCTCTCTGTATTTAGAACCCCCAAAATTTAAAATTAAATGGCCAGTGGTTGATGAAAAAAAATGGAATCCTCAAATCTCTCTGTATTTAGAACCCCCAAAATTTAAAATTAAATGGCCAGTGGTTGATGAAAAAAAATGGAATCCTCAAATCTCTCTGTATTTAGAACCCCCAAAATTTAAAATTAAATGGCCAGTGGTTGATGAAAAAAAATGGAATCCTCAAATCTCTCTGTATTTAGAACCCCCAAAATTTAAAATTAAATGGCCAGTGGTTGATGAAAAAAAATGGAATCCTCAAATCTNTGGGACGTGTGCATTTCTCATCATAGGAAAGGCGAGAGCGCAGCAGTTGAATCAGTTCCTAGAACACGCTGCTCCCAGTCTCAGAGAGCTGAGGACACCTGGGGGATTCTTGTGGTCTCTACACCTTTGTCAGTTTCAAAAACTGTGTAACAGCTGATCTGGGAGAGATTTTCAGACTGTGGCAGTTTAGAGAGAGCCGAAGAAATCTCTTCGGCTCTGAACTTTTATCAGGCCAGACCTCTGCTTTCTCGTGTTGTGAATGGCGATGCTCACGGCTGTGTTCGAGCTTCCGTAACAGTGCTCAAGAAGAACAGATGAAATTGCCGAGGCAGTGTCATATATTTTAAGACACTCAGTATCAGAATAATCGTTCAATTTTTAAAATCTTTTCAGAAGCCCTTTAGCGTATTTGTACACAGTAATATATTACTTTTGAAAAGTTCACACTGACCACGTTCTAATAATCCAGTCGTTTTCTTTAGTGAAGACCTGGTGGCTGAAGCTCACACCCTGTGCGCCCAGCTGGAGAATGCCCTGCAGGACACCATGAAGGAGCAGGACCAGAGTTTGAGGGTAATGGCCCGCAGGGAGCCCCGCTGCTCCACACCTTTTCTTTTCTGCAGCAAACGAGGAGAAGCTGAGAGAGAGGCGACGCCCTGCCGCCTTGATCTCAGTGTACCCTTGGGATTTTCTGGTACAACCTTCTTATTCATCATGATAACAGGGCTGACGACTGTTGAACGAGCACAGGTACCTTACGTGCTCTATCTCCTCTCATCCCCACTGCGCTTGGTCCTTATGAGGCTGGTAGCATCCCTGGGGGAAGGCCTCTCTCCTGCTCTTCCCTTCTGTGCAGTTGCTGGGCATGCACGTCAGAGGTGCGGTGCTGGGCTCCAGGGACAAAGCTGTTACCACCTCATCTCTCAGGGACTCGGAGCTTAGGGACTCAGCAAGACCAGCTCTAGGGAAGCTGATCTAAAGAAAAATGAATCCAGGTGCAGAGACATCGAGGCAAAGCTGAATTTGCTGAGAGGATGCTTAATCGTTCGCTTGGGTCTTTTAATGGCCATTTCCTCCAGTACAGTCCCACACTAGCGTTGCCAAAACTTCTCGGTTTGGGGAAGGATCAGAGGGGTCACTGCCAGTGGTAATCACCTCTTATTTCTTCAAGTGTCATCCTGCGGTTTGGGGCTTTCCGTGTCTCCTCCTTGCTGTTCTTCCTCCTCTGCGCCCTGTATGTTTTGACCCTTGCACTGCCTATTTGCTTCTGCCAGAGGAAAAGGAAGTCTGGCCAGGCGGTTCTACCTGGTTAGCCTGGAGGTGGAGAGCTAAGACAAGCCCTGGGCACCTGGGCGTGCAGTGAGCATAGGTCAGTGCTGTGAGCTGCAGGAATAACACTTAAATTGCCTGGCCAGAGTCCCAGGGGCTCCACGCCCATCTGAAGATAAGCTCCTGCACGGTCTTGAAGACATAGCTCCAGCTCTGGGGTCCCTTGCAGAAACTCGACTGTCAATGAAAGGCTCTAGCCTGCCTTCTAAATTGTGCTGGTTGCCTCCCAAAGAAGAAAACCAGGTACCTGGGTGGCCGCAGGGTTGTTAATGAGCCCGTTGACTTTCAGTCTCTAGACTGGAGCTGGTTGCAGTCGGAGGAGGAGGAACAACAGGGCCTGGAGCGGGCCTCGTGACAGTGGGCAGCCCTGGCCCTGATGGGCCACCTGGCCCAAGGCCCCAGCGTCATCGCGCCCGGCGTCCTCGGCACCCAGACAGAGATCGCGCTCCTCCAGCAGCCGTGATGGTCACCGTGGACCAAAGGCGTGGCCCTCTGTGGGCACAGCCGACAGCTTGTCCGCTCGCTGGATTTCCTCCGCTGCAGAGGCCCAGCGTGTAGGAGAAGTCGCCGGGGCCGCCACTGCCCCTGCGAGGGGAGAGGAGCGCTCCAGGCTCAGTGGCCACACCCGACTGTCTCCCAGGACGAAGTCTGAGTGGCACTCGGTGCCAGCTGTCTCCTCCTGACCCCTCCTGCTCTCCAGAGGAGGTCTGTCTGTGTAGCTCGAGTTCCTGGATTCGGCTTCTCTTGAGCAGACCTCGAAACCCTGGATCCTGCCCTGTTGCATCCTCCTTTCTCCTCTGATCTCACTGCTGCTAACGTTCGTCCTTCCACCTGCGACCTGCAGCCAGGCCGTGGTCCTTCCAGCCAGCGTGACTGTCTGGAGCCAGGAGGGAACAGCATCTCCCTTCCTGCGGGTCCCAAAGAGTCCCTGGGAGCAAGCTGCCTTGGAGAAGAAGGAAAGACGGAAAGGGTGTCTGTCACCCACGAGCCTGCTGACCCCCTGTGCCCACAGCCCTGCCCTGTGTGCAGTCATTGGGGGACGGGGTAGGTCCCGCCCCCTCGTATCCTCTCACGGTATTTAGTGAATGTATTTAAAAAACAGATTCTCTGTTTTGCAACATGACTCAGATCCCACTGTCTATTTTTATAATACCTCTGGTTAGGACTTAACAAACTCAAAAATCCAACTGCAATGGAACGTTTGATGAAATCGAACGGTGCCAGGGCCCGCGCTGCCTGTCTGCTGTCTCACAAAAGCTTCTCTGTGTAACAGAAGGACAGCACGGTGAGCTCGGATGATCCCAGGCAGGCAAGTTTGGTTGGAAAAGAAAGTCAGACGAGAAGAGTTTAACAGAGTGCCTTCCGTGGAGGCGGTTCTGTCGGTTCCACGTACAAGAAGTCTGGGCAACAACGGTTCATGCTTTAAGTGCCTCTTAGAAATTCACATTGTGCACTGGTTTACTGAAGGGTGGAAAGTCCCGTGATAATGAAGTGAAGTGACATGAAGTCGCTCAGTCGTGTCTGACTCTTTGCGACCCCATGGACTAGTATGCTCCTCCGTCCATGGGATTTTCCAGGCAAGAGTACTGGAGTGGGTTGCCATTTCCTTCTCCCGTGATAATAAACTGGTTTAATTCTGCCTAAATCTGCTGTTTCCCCAACTCGCTTGACAATGACACCTTTTATTTTTCTCTCGTGTGCATGTAACATTGATGAACGGCCCAAAGAACTGGAGAGTGATAAAGCATGATTTAGAAAACACTGGTGAGGAACACAGTGGGAATTTAGACCCGAATGGTAGGCTGGGGTGGGGTCAGATTAGGGAGGGAATGAGTGTTGAGCTAAGAATCAGGGCCTGATTTTAATGGCAGTTGGTAGTCACTGAAGAATTTTGAGTAAAGAAACATCACCAAAGTTCATGCTTCAAAAGAGTAACATAGGGACTTCCCTGGTGGTGCAGTGGAATCCGCCTTCCAATGCAGGAGACAGGAGTATGATCCCTGGTCGAGGAACTAAGATCCCGCATGCCAGAGGGCAGCTAGGCCCACACACCTCAACTGGAGAGACTGCAGGGAAAGATTCGGCATGCAGCAACTAAGACCCAGTGCAGCCAAATAAACAGAACATTCTAAATTAAAAAATGAGAAAAGAGTAGTATAACTAGAAAATGCTGCTGCTGCTGCTGCTGCTGCTGCTGCTGCTGCTGCTGCTGCTAAGTCGCTTCAGTCGTGTCCGACTCTGTGTTACCCCATAGACGGCAGCCCACAAGGCTCCTCCGTCCCTGGGATTCTCCAGGCAAGAACATTGGAGTGGGTTGCCATTTCCTTCTCCAATGCAGGAAAGTGAAAAGTGAAAGTGAAGTCGCTCAGTCATGTCTGACTCGTAGCGACCCCATGGATTGCAGCCTACCAGGCTCCTCTGCCCAGGGGGTTTTCCAGGCAAGAGTGCTGGAGTTGCCTTCTTCAAGAAAATGCTAATAGGTTGAAAAAATGAAAACCCTGGAGGTTGGACTTCCAAAAAGTGGAGCAGATGCATCTCCCCACCTCCTAGTACAGCTGAGACCCTTGGACGTTATTTATAAACGAAGAAGATTCTGAAAGATGGTGAGAAGGATGCAGAGCAGTGGGGGCCTTGGCCCTGAGTGGTAACACGCGGTGTGTTCCCTGGGAATTCTGCTTGCACCCTGCGTCCCTGGCGGGTGCTGGAAACACCAGCCAGTGACACCAGCGGACACGCTGCTCTTCAGCTCTGTTAGGCAACTAGGTCTGCTGTAACAAATCACCACAAACATCCTGGCTTAACACACGTCTATTCTCACACGTCTGGAGGCTGGAAGTCTGAAATCAAGTCCTCCAAAGTCTCTAGGGGTGATTCTGTTCCTTGCTTCCTCTAGCTTCTGGTGAATCTAGGAGATCCTTGACTTGTGGCCGCTTCTGTCTCCTATGTGCCTTTTGGAAAATCAAATGTGCCTTGTAATCAAATTCAAGGCTGATCTGGATAAGGATACGTGTCTCTTTTCAAGACCCTTATCTTACGTTTTGCAATATAAGGCAATATTTATAGATTCTGGGGATTGGGATGTGGACATTTCTTCCTGGGGGCCACCATTGAACCCATATAGCCCCTCCCCAAAATTCATGGTATCAAGAATGACTTAGAAAAGAGAAGAGCACAATAAAAGCAAGCAGAATGAACGAAGCAATAAAGATCAGAGCAGAAATCAAAGACACTGACAAATAGGAAAACAATCCGATCAATAAATGAACTGAGTCTTTGATACGTTCAAAGACGAAAGGCACATGATCGACATCAGGAATGAGACAGTGGAATTACTGATGTTGCAAATACCAGGAATAGTATGAACAACTATGCGTGTAAATAGAACTTAGAATAAACGAACCAATTACTTGAAAAACAATCTACCACAACTCATCAAATTTGAAATAATATGAATAGCAATATAGCTATGAAATATATTGACTTTATAATTTAAAAACCTCTGAAAAAGATCTCTGGCCCAAATGGTTACATTGGAAAGTTCTACCAATGAAAAAATTAACACTTAACTCTGCACTATCTCTTCCAGAAAATAGAATTTGGAGGAAATATACCTACCTCCCAGTTCGTTTTATGAAGGAATTAACATGGTACCAAAGTAGACAAAAACAGAACAGAAAATGAAAACACATAAAGATGCAAAAATCCTTAACAATAATAATGAAAAATCAGCAGTGTTATAACCCATGACCAAGTGTGGGTTTTTTTTCATGGATATGAAGCTGGTTCAATATTTGGAAATCCATAAGTATAATCACACAGAAGCTAAAGAAGAAATATCACACGATCATATCAATTGATGCAGAAAATCTCAGGACAGTATTCAATACCCATTCAAGATAAAAGTCTCAGAAAAATAGAACTAGAAGGAAACGTCAACTGAATAAGTAGCATCTACAAAAAACCAACAACTACCACTTTCCTTAATGGTGAAAGACTGTTTTCCCTCCAATCAAATAAAGCAGGGACATCTCTCTCACTTCTGTTAGTCACTGTAGTGCTAGAGGTGTTAGCACAGTAAGGCAAGAGAAGGAAATAAAAGACAGGGATTGGGAATGATGAGCTCAAACTGTCCATATTTGCAGATGGCAGGATGGTTTATGTTGTTTTTCAGTCACTCAGTTATATCCAACTCTTTGCAACCCCATGGACTGCAGCACACCAGGCTTCCCTGCCCTTCAGTGTCTCCTGGAGCTTGCTCAAACCCATGTCCATTGAGTTGGTGATGCCATCCAACCATCTCATCCTCTGTCATCCCCTTCTCCTCCTACCCCCAATCCTTCCCAGCATGAGGGTCTTTTCCAGTGAGTCAGCTCTTCACATCAGGTGGCTAAAGTATTGGAGTTTCAGCTTTAGCATCAGTCCTTCCAATGAACACCCAGGACTGATCTCCTTTAGGATGGACTGGTTGGATCTCCTTGCAGTCCAAGGGACTCTTAAGAGTCTTCTCCAACACCACAGTTCAAAAGCATCAATTCTGTGCTCAGCTTTCTTTATAGTCCAACTCTCACATCTATACATGACCCCTGGAAAAACCATAGCTTTGACTCTGGACCTTTGTCAGCAAAGTGATGTCTCTGCTTTTCAATACTCTGTTTAGGTTTGTCATAGCTTTTCTTCCAAGGAGCAAGCATCTTTTAATTTCATGGCTGCAGTCACCATCTGCAGTGATTCTGGAGCCCAAGAATGTCTGTTGTTTCCATTGTTTCCCAATTGTTTTCCTGGTAGAAATTCCAAAGAATCTACAAAAGCTCTCCTAAAACTAAAGCATGACAGGATACAAGATAAACATTCAAAATTCTATACTAGATGAGCACATGAAAACCAAAATTAAAAATACACTAGCATTTATAATTAACCCAAAACCAAATTAATATTTAGATGTATTAGTACCCAACATCCAAGTAGCTCATATACCTCAATATATATATATATATTTTTTTAAATAAGCAACCTGATTAAAAAATGGATAGAAGACCTGAAGAGAAATTTTTCCAAAAAGGAAATGCAGAGAGCCAACAGGCATATGAAAAGATGCTCAGCTAATCATCAGAGAAATGCAAATCAAAACCACAGTGAGATATCACCTCACATCTGTCAGAGTGGCTGTCACCAAAAAGAACACAAATAAATGTTGGCAAGTGTGTGGAGCAGAGGGAATTCAGTACACCATTGGTGGGAATGTAAATTGGTACAGCCACTGTGGAAAACAGTATGGAGGCTTTTCAGAAGAACTGAAAATAGTACTACCATGTGACCCAGAAATTCCACTTCTGGGTATATATAAGAAAAAAAACCCACTAATTACAAAAAGTACACATGCATCTCAGTGTTCATAGCAGCATTATTTATGATTGTCAAGATATGGAAGCAACGTAAATGTCCATCAGCAGATAAATGGGTAAAGAAAATGTGGTACATATACAATGGAATACTATAAAAAAGAATGGAATTTTGCTACTTGCAGCAACGTGGATGCCCTTAGAAGACATTATGCTAAGTGAAATAAGTCAGAGAAAAATACAGCATGATATGACTTATATGTGGAATCTAAAAAGTACAACAAACCTGTGACTGTAACAAAAAAGAAATAGGCTCACAGACATAGAGAACAAACTAGTGGCTGTAATGGGGAAAGGGAAGTGGTGGGGGACAGCATCAGGAGAGAAGGTGTGAGACCGGTGTGAGACTGGCTCAGGGATGCATTGTGCACACAGGGAATGTAGCCCACATTTTGTAATAAGTGTAAATGGAGTGTAACTTTTAACATTGTATAAAAATAATAATAATAGATCCCAAGAACCACCCCCCAGAAAAACTACCTAGATAGCATATTCAAAAGTAGAGACATTACTCTGCCGACTAAGGTCCGTCTAGTCAAGGCTGTGGTTTTTCCTGTGGTCATGTATGGATGTGAGAGTTGGACTGTGAAGAAGGCTGAGCGGCGAAGAATTGATGCTTTTGAACTGTGGTGTTGGAGAAGACTGTTGAGAGTCCCTTGGACTGCAAGGAGATCCAACCAGTCCATCCTGAAGGAGATCAGCCCTGGGATTTCTTTGGAAGGAATGATGCTAAATCTGAAACTCCAGTACTTTGGCCACCTCATGCAAAGAGTTGACTCATTGGAAGAGACTTTGATCTTGGGAGGGATTGGGGGCAGGAGGAGAAGGGGACAGAGGATGAGATGGCTGGATGGCATCATGGACTCGATGGACGTGAATCTGAGTGAACTCCGGGAGTTGGTGATGGACAGGGAGGCCTGGCGTGCTGCGATTCATGGGGTCGCAAAGAGTCGGACACAACTGAGCGACTGAACTGAACTGAACTGAAACCTAACAAAACATGTTTAGACTTGCATGCTGAAAACTAAAAATGAGAATGAAGGAATCCAAAGGACTAAATAAATGAAATATTATTGAGAAATATGTTCATGGATTGGCTGACCTAGTGATTTCAAGTATCAGTTCTCCCCATATTAATAATCAGGCTGAACAATTTCTATCAAAATCCAAGCAGTACTGTTTGTAGGTATAGGCAAGGTCATTCTAAAATTTACCTGGAGCTTAGGAGCTAAAATAACTGTGAAAGAGAAGAGTGAACTGGAAGTAATGACACTACCCAGTTTCAAGACATTATATTCAAGACTGTGTGGTGTTAGATACATAGATGCATCGAAGATCAGTTGAGTAGAATGGAGGACCGAGAAATAGCCCCACACAATGCAACCAGCTGATTTTTGACAAAAGTGCAAAAGTAACTCAATGGAGAAAGGACAGTCCTTTGATTTTTTTTAGCCGTACCACATGCCTTGCAGGATCTTAGTTCCCCAACCAGCGATTGAACCCCAGGCCCCAACAGTGAGAGTCAAGTCCTAACCCCTGGACCACCAGAGAATCCTGAAGGATAGTCTTTTTAACAAATAGTTGGATTTCCATTAGCAAAAAAAAAAAAAAAAAAAAATAGAGTTAAGTATAAAATGTAAAACTATAAAACTGATAAGAAAAATACATAAACTTTTCAGGGTGTAGAGCTTGGTGAAGTTTTCAGGCATTATTTCAAAACTATGGTCCATAAAATTTTAAAAATCAATAAAGTAGACTCCATCAAAATTGAGAACTTTTTCTCTGAAAGATACTTAAGGGAATGAAAAGCTATAGACTTGGAGAAAATATTTGCAAACTATATAGTTCACAAAGGATTCCTCTAGAATATATAAAGAATTATCAGAGTATCTTTTAAAATTAACAGTCTCATTAGAAATTAGACAAAAGCCATGGAGAGACATTTCACAAAAAACATATATCTATATATATACACACACACGAATGGCAGTCATGTAAATAGATGTTCATGATAACTGATTACTGCTGCCACTGCTGCTAAGTCACTTCAGTCGTGTCCGACTCTGTGCGACCCCATAGACGGCAGCCCGCCAGGCTCCCCCATCCCTGGGATTCTCCAGGCAAGAACACTGGAGTGGGTTGCCATTTGCTTCTCCAATGCATGAAAGCTAAAAGTGAAAGTGAAGTCGCTCAGTCATGTCCAAATCTTAGTGACCCCATGGACTGCAGCCTTCCAGGCTCCTCCATTCATGGGATTGTCCAGGCAAGAGTACTGGAGTGGGTTGCCATTGCCTTCTCTGAACTGGTCACTAGAGAAATGCAAATCAAAATGATTCATGATAAGATATTGTCACTTATCAAAATGGCTAACTTTAAAAATAGTGACAATATGAAGTGAACCCATGGGAAACAGTCACTCATACATTGCATGTAAATCGGTGCTCTGGCATGGTTTGGCAGTTTCTTAGGAAAAACTAAATGGATACCATATGACTCAGCAATCAATCATATTCCTGGCATTTATCCTAGAGAAATGAAATCTTAGGTCCACACAGAAGGGTGTTCATTGCAGCTTTATTTTTAATGGCTAACTGGAAACACTTCCTACAACAAGTGAATAGTTAAACTATGATACATCACAGCTTGGAGATCTCAGGAATAAAAAAGCACGAACTATTGGTACGGGCAACAATTTGGATGAATCTCAAGGATGTTATTTCAAATGAAAAAAACAGCTGGTCTCAAACGGTCACACAACTGTGCGGTTCCATTTATAGTATCTTTCTCAGAATGACTGTTATGAAATGGAGAATACAAGGAAATTACTGATTTCCTGGAATTAGGAGTGTTGGAGGGTGGCTATTTAGGTGTAATCCAAAGGAGATGCTCATGTTACAGTAGAATTCTGTATCTTGATTCTGGTGTGTTGCATGCAGGCATGCCTAGTCACTTCAGTCATGTCTGACTCTGCGACCCCATGGACTGTAGCCTGCCAGACTGCTCTGTCCATGGGATTCTCCAGGCAAGAATAGGGGAGTGGGGTGCCATGCCCTCCTCCAGGGGGGCTTCCTGACCCAGGGTTTGAACCTGGGTCTCCCACATTTGCAGGTGGATTCTTTACTGTCTGAGCCACCAGGGAAGCCCAAGATTACTGGAGTGGGGTGACATGCCCTCTTCCAGGGGATTTTCCTAATCCAGGGACTGAACCCAGGTCTCCCACACTGAAGGCAGATTCTCTACCCTCTGAGCCACCAGGGAAGCCCCGGTCGTTGTACAAATCTGTATGTGATACCGTGACGTAGAGCTTACATGCACACATTCGTTCAGTGTCAGTTCCCCGGTTTTGAGAAAAACAGCAGCAGCAGGTGCAGCTTGCGTGAGATCTTTCTACAGTGTATTTGCAACTTCTTGCAAATCTTGTAATTGTTTGAAACTTTCCATGGATCTATAGTTATTTTAAAATTAAAAAGTTTAACAGCAAAAGATCCCTGGAGGTGGAAGCCCAGTTTTGTGGATGGATGTTGTGGTGGGGTGGGGGGTGGAGTTTGGGGAGAAGAGGCAGAGATGGTAATGATGGAAAAGGAAAGATTGTGAGTGATGTGGACAATCAGGAATATGTTCTACGTACATGCAAGAAGTGCTTAGCAACATGGATGAGCCTGCTGCTTGAAATAAGTCAGATAGAGAAAGAGAAATACTCTGTATTCTTGTTTATATGTGGACTCTAACAGCAAAGTGAACAAATGTATGTAACAAAACAGAAACAGACTCAAAGATACAGAGACGGAACTAGTGATTACCAGAGGGGAGGGATATGATAGGGGTAGGGGGTTGAAAGGTACAAAGTGAAGTTGCTCAGTCATGTCTGACTCTTTGCAACCCCGTGGACTGTAGCCCACCAGGCTTCTCCATCCATGGGATTCTCCAGGCAAGGATACTGGAGTGGGTTGCCATTTCCTTCTCCAGGGGATCTTCCCAACCCAGGGATCGAACCCAGGTCTCCCACAATGCAGGCAGACGCTTTAACCTCTGAGCCACCAGGGAAGCCCAAAAGGTACAAACTATTATGTATAAAATAAGCTACAAGGAGCTATTGTACAGCACAGGGGATACAGCCATTATTCTGTAATCCCCTTAAATAAAATTTAATCTTTCAAAATTGTGAATCACTATCTTGTCCACTTGTAACTAGTATAATATTGTAAGCCAACTATACTTCAAAAAAAAAACCAAAACAGTACTCATTAGTACCACAATTCCACATCTTCTTTCAAAGTAACCACCAAATTCTTATGGGTTGTAAGAACAGACTGTGGCCAAAAAAAGGCAGACCATTTGTCAATGAAATAGAAACCAAAGAACCGTCAGTCACGTGTGCCAGGCAATGCAATTGAAGGTGAGAGAGACTGCGGAGTCCCTCTGAACAGCGGAAAAATTCAAAGCAACAAGAGGTGGTGTGACTCATCTGTTGGTCATAGGGGATTAGCATTATGATAGTGTGCCATTTGGTTGATGGCATTTTTTTCCTTGGTGGTATAGGGTGAAGCAGGGCAAAGACTAATAGAGTTTTGCCAAGAAAATGCACTGGTCATAGCAAACACCCTCTTCCAGCAACACAAGAGAAGACTCTACACATGGACATCACCAGATGGTCAACACCGAAATCAGATTGATTATATTCTTTGCAGCCAAAGATGGAGAAGCTCTATACAGTCAACAAAAACAAGACCAGGAGCTGACTGTGGCTCAGATCATGAACTCCTTATTTCCAAATTCAGATTTAAATTGAAGAAAGTAGGGAAAACCGCTAGACCATTCAGGTATGACCTAAATCAAATCCCTTATGATTATACAGTGGAAGTGAGAAATAGATTTAAGGGCCTAGATCTGATAGACAGAGTTCCTGATGAACTATGGAATGAGGTTCGTGACATTGTACAGGAGACAGGGATCAAGACCATCCCCATGGAAAAGAAATGCAAAAAAGCAAAATGGCTGTCTGG
>SJYX01024759.1:12876-107257 GCA_006410675.1 Oreotragus oreotragus | reverse complement strand
GATGCTTTTGAACTGTGGTGTTGGAGAAGACTCTTGAGAGTCCCTTGGACTGCAAGGAGATCCAACCAGTCCATTCTGAAGGAGATCAACCCTGGGATTTCTTTGGAAGGAATGATGCTAAAGCTGAAACTCCAGTACTTTGGCCACCTCATGCGAAGAGTTGACTCATTGGAAAAGACTCTGATACTGGGAGGGATTGGGGGCGGGAGGAGAAGGGGACGACCGAGGATGAGATGGCTGGATGGCATCATGGACTCGATGGAGGTGAGTCTGAGTGAACTCCGGGAGATGGTGATGGACAGGGAGGCCTGGCGTGCTGCGATTCATGGGGTCGCAAAGAGTCGGACACGACTGAGCGACTGAACTGAGCTGAACTCATCTGGGTTGGCCAAAAGGTCCGTTCAGTCTTTTTCCATAAGATGGCTCTGGTAGCAGTTCATTGTCTTTAACTTCATTCAAAATAATTTTGTTGCATCATACTGTGACAGCTATCACATCAGGCATTAAAAAAAAAGAAACCACGATTGGTGAATTTTTATGTAGCCATTTAAATATTGAAGATGGAAAAAAAAGAACATTTTCAGCACATGATGCTTTATTATTTAAAGGTAAAAACGCAACTAAACACAAGCAGTCTGTGCAGTGTATAGAGCACGCGCTCTGACTGATGAAACGTGTTAAAAGTGGTTTGTGAAGTTCTGAGCTGGAGATTTCTCATGCGATGATGCTCCACAGTCAGATAGACCAGTTGAAGTGTATAGCAATCAAATTGAGACATTAATTGAGAAGAATCAATATTATACCACGTGGGAGACAGACAGCAGGCTCAAAATAGCCAAATCAAGTCTTGATCATCATTCGTACTGGCTTGGTTCTGTTCATCGCTTTGATGTTTGGGTTCCACGTAAGTGAAGCAAGGAGAACCTGCTTGACCATATTTCCACTTGTGATTCTCTACTTAAAAGTAATGGAAACATTCCATTTTTAAGACAAGTTGTGATGGGCGATGAAAAGTGGATACTGTGCAGTAATGTGGATAGGAGGGATCCGGGTCCCTTCCTCTTCATCTCCATCAGAGAGGGCTCCCCAGCCAGCCCCCTCTGCCTGGCACCCACTCCCTGCCCCACCTCCCAGGGCTGCCCTGTAACCCTGTGGTCTTCTTTGTTTTATCCTGCTTACGACCATCGGATATATTTATTTGTCCCTCCACCATGCCACCCCCACCCCGACTAAAAAGGTCCACAAAGCAAGGGATGAACAGATACACACTACCTGATATAAAATAGATTAGCAGTATTTGTCCCTCCACCACACCACCCCCACCCCGACTAAAAAGGTCCACAAAGCAAGGGATGAACAGATACACACTACCCTGTATAAAATAGATTAACAGTAACCTATGACCTGTAACAGCCTCCCCGACGGCTCCGTGGGTAAAGAATCTACCTGCAATGCCAGAGACACAGGAGATGTGGGTTTAGTCCCTAGGTTAGGAAGATCGCTTAGAGTAGGAAATACCCACTCCAGTATTCTCGCCTAGGAAATTCCATGGACAGAGGAGCTTGGAGGGCTACAGTCCATAGGGTCGAAAAGAGTTAAACGCAACTGAATGACTGTGCACACACGTATACAGGGAATTATGTTCAATATCTTGTAATAATCTATCAGGGAAAGGATTTTCAAAAGAATGTTTATATAAATGTATAGATCTTTTAAAGTATATATTTGATTATATTTAAAAAGAATATATTTGATTATAAGTATTTATGTATATTTTCAAAGAATGTATGTATAGATAGATTTTTAATATTTATTTATTGGGCTGCATCACATCTTAGTTGCAGCACTCGGGCTTAGTTGCTCTGTGGCATGTGGGATCTTAATTCCCGGCCCAGGGATCAAACCAGTGTCCCCTGTATTACAAGGCAGATTCTTAACCACTGGACAACCAGGGAAGTCCTCAAATGTGTATATATATATATATATATATTTTAAAAGAATGTGTGTCTGTGTGTATATGTGTGTATATATATATATATATTTCATTATATGTATCTATAACCAAATCACTTTGCTGGTACCTGAAACTAACAAAATATTGTAAAAAAACTTCAATTAAAAAAAAAAAGACCGCCACAGGATGGGACTTGGTCTGTCCATTGCCATATACTCAGACTCCAGAGCAGTGCCTGGCTCTTGATAGGTACTCAGTAAATATTTGTTGACTGAGCACTTTTTGCCCCAGAGAAACTTCCTCAATCACATTTTGTCTCAGAAGTACGGAGCACTATCTCTTTAAAGGTTTCAGGCTTTGGGAATCTTGATATGAGAGGCAAGAACTTTCTGCTCTGTTACTTTTTTTTTTTTCCCCTATAATTTTTTTGTAACAGAAACAACTTCAATTATTGTCTCAGGATGGGTGGAAGGGAGGAAAAAATAGACAGTTCAGGTTTCAAAAATGTTACCCCCACAGCAGCTCTTAATGTTCCATTTTCCCAAGAGAGTCCACAGATTTGTAGGTTTTGAAGTAGAGAATGATGTTTCTGCAGGAGCCAAAACACTTTCTATGTAGAACCCTGAGGCCCTGCTCATCACCTTTTCTTTTTTTTGACCACACCATGTGGCTTGCAGGATCTTAGTTCCCCGACTGGAGGTGAACCTGCAGCCTTCGCAGTGAGAGTGCAGAGTCCCAGCCACTGGACAGCTGTAGAATTTCTCTTGCTCATCACTTGATTTCCTCCCAGCCACCTCTGCTCACTCCTTTGCACCATGTGTGAATCTTTCAGTTCTCGCTGCGGCTTCTAAAGCTTTCAATCCCCTTTCCTCCTTTCCCCCTCCTCTGCTCAATTTTGTAAACTTTCAATAAATAATTATTTTTTTAATTGCTCTAGTTGGGAGCCCTAGAAGAATCTCAGAATCTATATTCCAAGTTAGATTTTGTTAGTGTCACAGTTTGTCAAAATGGTGACAAAACTTAGGATGACTGACTTGTCTGTTTGCCCAGAGCTTTCCTGGTTTTAGCTTTGAAAGTTCTGTATCCCAATAAACCTCCCAGTTCCTGCCAACCCTGGATGATCACCATCCCACATCATAATCGGTCAATATCCTGTGTCATTTGAAATATTTGCCTCTTTACTTCAGTAAGATTACAATTTAGGATATTCATTCAAGTATTTATGGAGCATCTCTGTGTGGCAAAGAAGGACGAAGCCCCTTCTCCCATAGGGGAGCTTAAAATCCATGTTGCCAGGAGGGAGGGTAGGACAGGGAGCAGGTAACAGGTAGGTCATGTGTGTATGTTTCAAATAGTTTTCTTTTTTGAAGAAAAAAAAAAAAACCTATTTGGCTGTGATGGGTCTTAGTTGTAGCCCGCAAGTTTCTCTAGTTGCAGTGCCCAGGCTCTAGATCTCACCAGCTCAAGTAGTTGCAGGTGAAGGGCTAATGCCCTGCAGCATGTGGGATAATCCTTCCCCATCCAGAGACTGAACCTATTTCTCCTGCATTGGAAGGCGGATACTCAACCCTGGACCACCCGGGAAGTCCCTCATACATTTTTCATGCTGAGATGAAAATAAAAGGCAAGAATGGAACAGAGTGCCCCAGTGTTCAGGACTGTGACAGGGATGCGGCTCCTGGGCGGGGACTCAAGAGAGGAACAGAAGGAAGCCAGGCAGCTGCCTGAACAACGGGAGAGGAGCCCTGAAGCAGGTACCTGCGTGCACACGTGTGTCCCAGACAAAGGGGAAGGTGACAAGAAGCGAAGCGGGGGCATTAGTAGGAGGTGGATCACATGAGGCAAACCAGACAAGATTTGCTGACAGATTGGATGTGGGGTACGAAAAGGGCAGTTAAGAATGGCTCCACAGGTTTTGGCCTGATCGCCGGGCAGATTAAATGTCATTAACTCGGACGGGGAAGAGTTAAGGAGCAGTTAGTTGGGGCAAGAAGTACGGATTTGTAGGACAGTTTATTGTCAAATGTCTATGATGATGGACAGGGAGGATGTCCACTATGCAGTTTGATACATGAGACTAGAACTCAAGGAAGATCAGGGCTAGAAATAGAAAAGGAGTCTTCAAACTAGACATGTCATTTTTTGTTTTAGTTTTTAATTGGAAGATAACTGCTTTGCAGTGCTGTGGTGGTCTCTTATCGTACATCAACTCGAATTAGTCATGATTATATATACATAGCCCCCTCCCTTTGGAGCCTCCCTCCATGCCCCATCCCACCCTTCCAGGTCATCAGAGAGTGCCAGGCTGGGAAACCTGGCATTTAAAAGGGCGTTTAAAACCGGACAAGTGGAAAAGCCAGTTTGAGGATCAAGGCTGCAGGCACTTTCCCAAGAAGGTTGGTGGGTGGAGGAGAAGCCGGGAACCAGCACAGACACACAAGACAGCTAAGGAGCGGTGAGTAAGGGAGAGCAAGGAAGAAGGAAAACGCACAACATGGACTAACTTAGAAGCCAGTAAAGACAAACTACAGTAAGAAGACAGTGACCGGGTGGGTCAAATGTTACTGGTTGGTCCAAGAAGATAAGGTTGGTCCAGAGTACTGATTATTTTCCTTGGGTTTTCTGAAACTGATTTTAAATATATATATATCATATATATATATATACAGACACACACACACATATATAAAGAGTGATCTCACAATTTCCCAGACTTGTAACTTTCATCATTTAGAGGTGAATACAAACTTTTTTTAGTGAGAAATAACCATCCTTCAGAACAAAATAATTGGAACAAAATCTGGAATAGAGATTGCATAGGAAAAAGGAGAATAGAGACTATCTAAATGTTCTCAAGGGACTTAAGGTGTTGAGAAGCTTCAGAATAAAGTTTAAAGGCCAAGGATAAGCTGCTGCTGCTGCTGCTGCTGCTAAGTCGCTTCAGTCGTGTCCGACTCTGTGCGGCCCCAGAGACGGCAGCCCACCAGGCTCCCCCGTCCCTGGGATTCTCCAAGCAAGAACACAGGAGTGGGTTGCCATTTCCTTCTCCAATGCATGAAAGTGAAAAGTGAAAGTGAAGTCATTCAGTGTGTCTGACTATTCATGCGTGGACTGTAGCCCACCAGGCTCCTCTATCCAGGATTTCCCAGGCAAGAGTACTGGAGTGAAGGTTACCATCGCCTTCTCCTTCATTGATGATAATTATTTTCTGTTCTCCTTTTATACATTTCTCAGATTTTGCTACAGTGTTGATGTATCATTTTGTTTTTAATTTATACAGAGAGCAATTGCCTGGCACTGACAGTTAAGTATGAATCTCAGGAGTTACTCTTGTAAATAAAATATTGCTGATGTCACATTTTCACTTCTCAAGCAGACTTGTAAATTTCTGAGATACAGGTCATCATGTTATAATGGCAGTTGCATTGCTCATTAGCTAGGTTAAGGGATTGTCAGTAGTTTTTTCACTTTGGCCCCTAGCACACAAATGCCTTAGTTGCTCAGTCCTGTCCGACTCTTTGTGACCCCATGGACGTAGCCCACGAGGCTCCTCTGTCCATGGGATTCTCCGGGCAAGAATGCTGGAGTGGGTTGCCATTTCCTTCTCCACCTAGCACAAATAGAGGGGAATAAAACATAAAATATCCTTGGACACTGGTTGACATATCTGCTAACGAGTCTGGTGTGGGAGGCTTTCCCGGGATCCGCGGGTTTTGTTCCAGGCTCCCGTAGGAGGCTTACCGGAGCCCTCCGCAGTGCGGGCTGACACAAGCATCGGACAGTAAGTCTGACGCTGGTGCTGCCCCTACTCACACGTAAAGCACGTGATGCATTCGGTAACTCATCGTTATACACAGATGGTGTGTATCCTACCCCTACCCCATCATCTTACATAACCCCATCTTCTGAAGTTTTGACTTAAGAATCAAAACCCGACTTCCCCTCCTAGGGAGAGGATTGCAGAGAAATGCACCGGGAAGACAGGTCCAACGCCTTAACGTCAGGAATCCAGGTCTTCCCAGAGAAACCCCACTGGCTTGTAATCCCGAGGCACCCAGATCCCGAACTCCACACCGAAGCTCCGCTCGGGCTTCCTCCTCCTCGTCCGGCTCTCTCCAGATTCCTTCTACTGGCTGGCGGTGCAAGCCCCGCCCCTGGCCCCGCTCCTAACCACGCCCCCACCCATAGGGCTCCAACTACGCCTCTAGTCCCGCCCTGGCACCGCCCCCAGATCGTGACGTCACTCAGGCGCCGCGCGACGCGCCCCCTGTCAGAGGCGGCCATTGTTCAGCCGGTCGCGGTGGCTTTGCCGCCGCTGGGCTGGTCCTGTCCCCTCGGCGAGTCCCGGCGTCTCCTCAGAGCTGGGAGAGGGAGCTGTCCTGGGCAGTGAGCTCTCCGTGGTCCTCGGGCGCGGGCCGCCATGAGCAAACGGAAGGCGCCGCAGGAGACTCTCAACGGAGGTATCACCGACATGCTCACAGGTTAGTCCGGCGGGCGCCGCGGTCTTTCTCCTTTGCTGCCTCCCCGCCGCCTTCCCTTCCTTCCCTGCCGTCCTGACAGCCCAGGAGGAGTCGGCCGCTCGCAGCGCCGGGTCTTCGGTGCCGGCCTTCGCTCCGCCGCCGGTGGCCGGTTGTTAGCGCTGCTGGGGACCCTCGAGTGCGCTTGGGCTGCCTTGACCTGGTGTGCCCGCGGGGTATCACTGGTGCCTTAAGAGGTTGTTAATGCCTCCTTCCAGGAAACTCGGTTCTTGTTTGTTTACTCGTGGCTCTTGTTCACTCAGACCTCTTGTTGCCTTTTCAGAACTCGCAAACTTTGAGAAGAACGTGAACCAGGCTATCCACAAATACAATGCCTACAGGTGGGACGGTGCAAACGTTCTCTGGTAGCATGCGTTCTGGGATGTGTGGCAGTTGACGGGGCTGAGGGTCCCCGTGGATATTTGAAACATCTGCAGGAGGAGAAAAGAAAAAAAAAAAGGGTATTGACTCTGGTGGCACCTTCCTGCGATATTTCAGGGAGAGCTCTGTAGGATCCGTTTTGATTGGTTGCCAGTTCTGATTGAAAATAGGTTAATAGGTACTTTTCCCCATCAACAAATGTAAATTACTGAAAATGCAGTTTGATTTCAAGCCCTGATGAAAGACAGCGAGGCCTGTGTTGTGAAATGGATATGGGCCAAGGGAATGTTTCCATCTGGTTGATCAGTGGGTGTTCTGTTGCCTTTTGGATGCCATCCTTGTCCATTTCACCAGGGCCCTTATCCCGGCCATTAATGCTGCATCCATATGCTTCTGCACTCTTAACCTGGAAGCATGTCCAGTCCCTCAACTCTTAAGAGCAACAAAGCTGTCCTCTTCACTTTCCTCAGCCCTTGAGCTAGCACGTTTCTCTCTTCTCCACTTTACAGTTACCCTTGAAGAATCTGTGTTCCTTGCCTGGTTTTCTGCGTCCCCAGCCATCCTTTATCTCAGTGCACTGTCATTTCCTTCCTGCCGTTCACCCACATCGCGTCTTGCTGAACTCTCAGTGACGTTCACCTTGCCTTCCACAGTGGCATGGCTTTCTGTTCTTTCTTACCTTTTAATGCCCTTAGCCCTTTTTTCTCGCTTCTTCAGTTTGCTGTCTTACCACTCTTTGCTTTGAATACCAGTCCGTAACTCCAGATCTCTGTTTACAGAAGTTTTCTCCAGGTTTTCAAGCCTGTGTTAGCTTTGTCTCTTCCCTTTCAAAGCTAAACTCATCTTCCTTTCCTTCCCACTCAACATAACTAAAACTGTTTACGCTCCCTTTCTTTACCTCTTGTGAATTTCTAGATAAAGTAATTGTACTGTAGTCCACACATTTGATGATCTGAAAATTATATAGCCAACCCTGTATTCTGTTTGGGTCTTAACAGGTTCAGAGAGGAGGTGTTTGGTCTTGAAGGAGCCCAAGTGAAAGATAAGTGAGAGAAGGAACAATCTAGAGAAAGGAAACAAAATGAGCCAGGGCACTGAGACATGAGGGGTATTTGATTTTCTAGGGAGTCAGTAATTCAGTTTGTTTACGGGATATAGTCTGAGTGGCAAACAGGTCTGGAAAAGCAGGTGATTGCTTACACCCTTGAAGGCTCCTCCCCACCCCTCAGTTCCCATACATATTTCTTTTGATGTGGCCAAAGTATTCTCTTGAAAAATAGTTATCTGATCTTGTCATTCTCCCACATTGAATAATTAAATATTTTCTCTTTCCTTTGATAAAGTCCCAAAGCGTCATGCATACAGAAGGCCTTTCATGATTTAACCCTTCTTCCCTTTCAGGCTTTGTGTCATAGTGCCAATCATGTGGAACTACTTGTCTTTGCTGAAACAATTTCAACCACAGATTGCACTCAACCTACCTTTCCAGACTCATTATCAGTAATATGCTAATAGAGAAGTCAGAAGAAATCTAGGTCTAAAGGTTACATGTTCTAGAATAGAATGAGAAACGAAGGTCCAAAGACTGTCCAGCATTTATGCTTCAGACTTAGCAGTGCTGCTCTGTGCGGGCATCAGCGCTCATCTGCATTCGGCATTGAAATCATAGACAGGACACCATCAGAGAGCTCCCGGGGCGGACCCACCCGATTCCTGAATGGGGTGTGTGTAGAGATGACAAGGATCCCAAGTCAGTGCTTTAAGTGGAACTGAAACGAGAGCAGTGAGAAAACAACTGGTGCCTGGACACGGGAATACAGCTTTAAGGCATGAATTTTAAAATAACCATCCATAAGCCAGTTTAGTATGTACTACATATGAATATTAGTGTGAATATTACTCGCTGCACATTTTTTATGAAAGATTATTATGAACAGTTTCTAAAAACTAGCTATTTTAAAGGCTTCCCTGGTGGTTCAGCTGGTAAAGAAACCACCTGCTATGTGTGAGACCTGGATTAGATCCCTGGGTTGGGAAGATCCCCTGGAGAAGGGAGAGGCTACCCACTCCAGTTTTCTGGCCTAGAGAATTCCATGGACTGTATAGTCCATGGGGTTGCAAAGAGTGGGACACAACTGAGCGACTTTCATTTCGCTTCACCTCTGGTGGCTCAGACGGTAAAGAATCCGCCTGCAGTGTGGGAGACCTGGGTTCGATACCTGGGTTGAGAAGATCTCCTGAAACAGGGCATGGCAACCCACTCCAGTATTCTTTCCTGGAGAATCCCCATGGACAGAGGAGCCTGGCAGACTACAGTCCGTGGGGTCTCAAAGAGTTGGACACACTGAGTGACTTAGCACACGGTGTATAAATGTATATATGTGTGTATAGAGTCAGACATGACTGAACAACTAAGCACAGGACAGCACAGTTATTTTTTAAAAGACTTGATATTTTCCATTTAATCCTCAAAAAGGAAGACTACTGGTTTCCTAAATCACCCTAGTTTTACATATACGGTTAAATTTGTGTTGTTCTCAAATGTGAGGATCTTCAGGATACTTCCTTCTAAAAGTTAGAGATGTGGATGATCTGTCAGCTCGTTGAGTTTTTTAAGTTTTACACAGATGTGGGGAATTAGTTATCTTGGTGAAAGTTTAAGCTGCTTATTTGCTTGTATGTATAAGAAAAATTAACTGCCTCACTGGATTTCTAATTGGTTTTCCTTTTTTTTTTTCCCCCCTTATAGAAAAGCAGCATCTGTGATAGCAAAGTACCCACACAAAATAAAGAGTGGAGCGGAAGCTAAGAAACTGGTAAGTTTAGTGAGCAAGTTGATCGACGAGTTCACACATGTACCAGTTTGGTGGTTTCCCACAAAACGAAATTTGCCTCTGAAACTGCCCTTGACCCAAACAGGCAAATTTCAGTGCTTTCTTGGAATAATATTAATGCTATCTCAAGAATACTTTTTCACACTCCGAGTGTGTCTATTGGAGGAGGGGGTGGGCGTTTATTGGAGGAGGAAGTGGGCTAAAAAGTTTTTTTAATATATGTAATTACAGTTCACTTTGCCATGTATGCGTGTGTTCGTTTTCACGTTGATTTTCAGCTTGAGAGTTGGTCCTTAAGAAGAGCGTGGTGACAGATGGGTGCTAGCACCTCTGCTCGTTCACTATTCCTTGCGATGCCCACGGATAGGGATTGCTGTGAGTCAGAGTTACTGTTCCCACGGAGATCTTTCTTACTAATAATAAGTTCATGATTAAGCCCCTTTGCATAGTATGACATTTAGCCCTGTTCTCTGTAATTTCCATGAAACCCTGTAAGCTGGCAGTGTCACAGTTTCTAGAGGTTTACCTGCGTCTCTTGGTAATTTGCATTAACATCGCTAACAATATCTTAGGGAAGTCTTCCTATTGATAAAAGATTGTAAGCTCCTCAAGATTAAGGACCATATCTTATGCATTTGTTGTTAAAAATGCCAAACTGGGGAAAAAAAAAAGCCAAACTGACATGACTTTTTGAGAAGTCGAGGTTCTAATAGTTGCCACCTTCTTTTATTCTTTACCTACCTGTGTAGGTCTCACGAAAGCCCTCTAGAATTTAGGTATTAGTATGTGACTGTCCTTAATTTTCTCATGAGAGCCTGTAGAGTGTGACCTATAACTGCTCTTCTCTTTTCACTTTTCAGAGTTATAACATTAGCATCAATCTGATACATCTTAGGATTGAGTGACAGACCCACATTAATTATGTGTCACGTGTTCACCTTTTGTTTATTACTCACAAGTTATGCTCAGGGTTTTTAAATGCTTTGTGCCACTAACAGTTCTCAACTTCAGTAAATCCTCCCCACAGAGACTAGCCTAACACGTTTTAAATACCTTGGACTTGAATGGCGAGTTTCTCTCTTGGTGAACTGACCCAGTTTTACCCCTTGTGTTTCCCTTTTGTCACCTTGAATTTCTTTCATTATAGTAATTGCAGATAGCCTGCTCATTTGTTAGAGGCAAACTTTTGATAAGTTCTGATGCATCTCATCCCAAATCTGAGCTCATGGTATATCTCTAGCAAAAATGTAGAAATATCCAAAATTCCTTTTGCATAAGACTGGATTTTCACTGTTAATTTAAAAAGCACAGACCTACTCTCTGACGCATGTGAGTGCTTCTCAGTAACCTAGAAACTTGAAACTTCCAGAATGAGAGTTTTGCCTTTTGTTCCTTAATGTTAGGTTTAGAAAGTAGCTTAGGCCAAAATTGCTTCAGATCTATATGTATCTTTTGCTTTAGGAGATGAGAAGCGCAAGCAATTTCCCCTTTTTGTTCTACTTATTTTATTCACTCCTACCTTTATTTTCAGAGCTCGACTATGCATTCATTGGTCTTTGGACACTTAGTTAAACATTAAATCAATTAAGAATATGAAGGGTGAATTTCAGGCCAAGAGACAGTAGGAAATAACTGGCACATGTTATATTTGTTGAGCACTTAACTAAAAAGGACCAATAAATGTGAAGAAAAGTTCAACTTCACTAGTACACCAAAGTTGCAAATTCAGTTATATAGTGCCCGCCAAATTAGCAAATACACAGTGTGGACAGCAATGTGCGGAGAAAGACACTCATTTATTGCTGATCGAAGTGTTGGTTATTTATGGCTTTTCTGAAGGATAATGAGGCAGAATGTTGGCAAAATGTGTGTGTGTGTTTTGTCCCAGCAATCCACTTTGAGCAGTTCATCCTGAGGAAACCAGTAGAGAGATATTTATACAAGGATTCACTAGCTCATGAATTTTGAGCATCTGTATGCCAAGTATTCATCCGGGTGCTAGAGATAAGGCAGTGAAAAGATAGAATGTCTTCTGTCTTAGAGTTTATATTCTAGAGCAGTGCTGTGCAGTATATATTTACTGAACGTGAGTCACATTTAACTAGTGAGCTCTCATTGCTGTTGAGTCAGTAAGTCGTGTCCAACTCTTTGTGACTCCATAGACTGTAGCCCACCAAGCTCCTTTCTCCATGGAATTTTCCAGGCGAGAATACTGGAGTAGGTTGCCATTTCCTTCTCTAGGGGATCTTCCCGACCCAGGAATTGAACTTGCGACTCCTGCATTGGCAGGCAGATTCTTTACCACCATGCCACCAGGGAAGCCCAGTGAGCTCTTAAAATGTGGCCAATATGACTGAGGAATTTATAATTTTGATTAACGTGAACTTAAGTATCACATGGAGCTGGTCACTGTCACATTGGCCTGTGCAGTTTACAGCATTGGCTCTCAGAGTGTGGTACCCAGACCAGCAGCCTCTGCGTTGCCTGGGAACTTTTTAGAAACGCAGTCTGTTGCCTCAGAAACTCTAGGGCAGGACGTGGATGCTGTGTTTTAACACGTTCCCCAGGTGGCACTGGGGTACGCAGAAGCTTGAGAAAGCTTCCTCTGTTCCAGAGGAAGTCCACAACAGCATTGTGATAATATCAGAAATTGGAACCATCCAAATGTTCTCCTATAGGGCATTTTTAAGTAAATTATGATACGTTCATACAGTGAAACACTATGAAGTCATTAAAGTGGTTGTAGTTGTATTTATTTTATTGGTACATGAATTTGTTCATGATGTAGTTTTAAGTCAAAGCACTTTACAAAGCAGTGTGATTCTATTTTTGTAAGAAAAAAGTAGGAATATATACACACATACATACACAGGTAACTTTGCATGTCTCTGTATGTGTATGTATGTATATATACTGACTGCAAAAAAGTCAGTATATAGCAGATGTTAAGTGGCAAGATTATAGTTTATTTTAATTTTCAGAGTGATAAAATTAACAAATGATGCTAATATTTTTCTTTATTCACCTCTGTAGTTTCTAATTTTTCTACAACAAAAGTTAATTTTTTAAAAAGCAAGAGTCATTTAAAATTGTCTTATTAGGGCTTTTCATTTGGCAGTCATTTAAGCATTTTGTCTTTGGGAGAATATATATATATTTTTACTGGTGCTCAATTAGCTGTATCCTTTGGAAAATGACCATGTAATGGTCATTGGTTTTTCATTTCTCATTTTTTACTTTATCTTCTAGTGATTTGTTAAACATTATATTTATGTGAATTTTGTATTTTTTATTTTCTATGTAGCCTGGAGTAGGAACAAAAATTGCTGAAAAAATTGATGAGTTTTTAGCTACTGGAAAATTGCGTAAACTGGAAAAGGTAAAATTTTTACTTATTTGTTTATTTGATAATTAGGACAGCTATCATGTAGCACCATTGCAGAGTAGGTGATATCATCCCCCTCCATGAGACTCAGTAGGTTAAGGAACGAGCAGTTTATGGATCTCTAAGTGTCCTGTATTTTAAATTTTAAATATCCCTCCTCTAAAATGTTCACTTATTTTATGTGACATTTAAGAGACTGTTAGCCTCTGTAATAGGATTATTTCTTTATTTACCAGTTAGAAGGGAGAGATATAAATTTAAACTAAGTGATTGTTATCTTTTAGAGTTTTTATCCTTAAATCCTCCCAAGCATTTCTTATGGTTTTATTTTATTCTGATGATAGTAATTGTATCACTTCTGGACTTTTATGAATAAGCCTTTAAAAAATATTGGATGAATGAGAAATGAGCCATCTTCATCTGCTTTCTTACTCACTTGTAACCACTGAGGTTATACATGAATACTTCTGCATGGGTTATCCAGGCAAATGTAATGGCCCTTAATAAGTCTCTTAGTAGACTAGTGTATTTCTGGTAAGATCGTTTGAGTCTTCAAAGCATTCCTAAATCATTGTTAGACTTTTTTTTTTTTTTTTCCCTTAAAGATTCGGCAGGATGATACGAGTTCATCCATCAATTTCCTGACTCGAGTTAGTGGCATTGGGTAAGAATTCTTTTTTAAGCAGATAGGGTTGGTTTAATTTTTTGTGTGTCAGCCGAACTAAAGAAGTCGCTGTTTCCCTTTAAAACCTGTGTCTTTACACCTCTGTGCCTCTGCCCACGTACTTCGCTCTTCCATACTTCATGTGCTTGAAGCTGGTTCTTCAGTTGCTTCCTCGACTCTAAGAGTGCCATTCAAGGCATCTGTCAGCTCCCTGATGAGTCCAGTTTCTGGCTGAGTCCCCAGCCAGAAATGCTCTTTCCTTCCTCGGAGCTGTGTTAGCACTTGTTCTGTGGGCATATTATCACTCCCTCCAAATTCTGTCGCTTCTGCCTCTCTGGTCATATTTATCTTAAACATTTAAAATGCCTCTTTTTTCCCTATAGCACAGTGCATATGAGATTGGAACAAGCAGTCAAGTATTTCTTAATGGAGGCACCTTTATCTTAAATTTGATACTCAATAGAGTAAAGATTAACACCAAAATGTTAGGATTACAGCACTTTACTTAACTATTGTCTTGATAGATTGAAGCATAGGTATATGATGATTGTTTCTTAATGGCAACATTTTCGATAAAAGTTATTTTAAAATATTTTAAATTCTTAAACCTAGTATATAGAAAAGGAGCATAACTCTTTGGGGCCCCAAAACAGTTATCAATATAAAATGTTAGCATTTGTTTTACAGAACGTCTGTTACATCATTCTCTTTCCAGGCAAGAAAGCTGAGTACAGAAACTGAGATGGCTGTGGCAGAGTCAGAATCAGGGCCCAGGCCTTGGAGCTTTCAATTCAGATACATTATTCCTGTGCCGTGTTGCCTTTCCAATGTGATTATCAGGTTCTGTACCTCACAGTTTCTGTACCAAGGTTCTTTGTCATTAATATCTCAGTTTATTTGTCATCTGAGAGGCTGTCCCTCATCACCCAATCTAAAGAAGACCAGCCACTCTGTCATAGTACCCTGTTCTAATTCATCTACCTGGTATTTTCTTTGTTTATGTATCTATTTATTGTCTCTCTCTACTCACTGGAGTGTCAGTAGGTAAGAGCAGGGCCCTTACTTGTCTTATTCCTGCAGCAGTTTCAGCACCTAGAGGAGTATCTGACCCATAATAAGCCCTTATTAAATCTCATTTGCAAGAATGAATAGTTTTCAAGGGCCTGTATGTCTGGTTTATGAGTAAAGTACATAGGCATTATGACATCTAGCTGCTTAGACTGTCTTCCTAGATGAAGGCTTCAAGGATTGGAACATTACCAAAGTAACCACTTTGGGCTTTTGGGCTTCCCGGGTAGCTCAGCTGGTAAAGAGTCCGCCTGCAGTGCAGGAGACTCCAGTTCAATTCCTGGTTTGGGAAGATCCCCTGGAGAAGGACAGGCTACCCACTCCAGTATTCTTGGGTTTCCCTGGTGGCTCAGCTGGTAAAAAATCCACCTGCAGTGCGGGAGACCTGGGTTCGATCCCTGGGTTGGGAAGATCCCCTGGAGAAGGGAACGGCTACCCACCCCAGTATTCTCACCTGGAGAATTCCACGGACTTTATAGTCCACGGGGTCTCCAAGAGGCGGACACGACTGAGCGACTTTCACAAAGTAACCACACAATAGTTTAGCAGCTCTTTTTTAGCTCACCAGTAACTTTTATGTTTGATAAGAAACAACATTACTGGTTATTTGTTATAAGGATCCTGAGTTTCACTTGATATTGAGATGGTGTTTTTCTTTCTTTGTAGTCCATCTGCCGCAAGGAAGTTTGTAGATGAAGGAATTAAGACATTAGAAGGTGAGTCTGAACAGTTGGTCACTAATTTCAGGTCAGATATGGTCCTGAAGGACCGGTGATGCTCTAACAAACTGAAACTTGGAAAAAAAAAAAACCTTTCTCAATTAGTAGATACGAACGATGTGCATGCTCAATCCTCAGTCCTGTCTGACTCTGCAACCTCATGAACTGCAGCCTGCCAGGTTCCTCTATCCATGGAATTTTCCAGGCAAGAATACTGGAGTAGGTTGTCATTTCCTACTGCAGGGAGATACGAATGATAAGGTTTTCTTTTTAACTATACAGTAAAGAATAGATGTAAAGTGTAGTTTATATTCCCATTTTAACTGTGTTTTGTTCTATAATTCAGAAGAAAATCAAGAGCAAGGGGTGGCGTCTTGGTTTAAAGATGGCAATTTCACTGGCAGATTTTTAGATGATTTTAATTGCTTTTGTTTCTTTAATAAAATTTTAGACCATTGAAATCCTATACATTCAGCCTTTAAGCCAAGTCATGTATACTGAGAAAAATTCTGTTAATGGGCTTGCAATTCTTATTGAAGGAATTTTTGCTTTCGAAGAAGTGATAAAAGTAGAAGTCAAGAAATTGTAAGACATTTTCCTTAAACCTAATATAGCAATCTTTTAAACATAATCAGTCTCTTCATGCTTTCAAGGGTATGTACGATATTGATTCGTTACAGCCCATCTGTGGCATTTGGGGATTAATATTTGGGCTCAACTGTTTATAAGCAACCCTAATGATGAGGTGGACAGAGATTTTGGAGACTAACCTGGGAATGCATCCAGCTTCCACCAGTTTCTTAGAATAGATGACTGTGATGCTCCAGGTTCCCAGCTACAAAATAGTTTCATAGTATCTCATGTGATTTAATGCAGTAATGTCTGTAAAAACTTAGCAAAGTGCTTGGTACCTAAAAATAGTAACTGACTCTTAAAAGGTATGACTAATTAGTCATACTATTAAGTTAAGAATTTGTGTGAATCTCATAGCTAAAAGTGAACTTGTTCTATACCTGCATCTCGTGGAGGGTCAGTGCTTTTCTGCGTGTGGCATATATCATTTATCTGAATAAAATACTGGTCAAAGAGGCCAAGAGTTTGTCCCTCAGAGGTATTCAGTCACGTCACTTGAGAGTGTCAAGGATGGTTTTAGATTATTTCACAGATACGTAATGTAATAGCTGTGGGATCTCTCGCTATATGTATAACAAACTCAATATTTCTGTTGCATTTTCAGTCATACACTTAATTTTTTGTGTGCACAAAACTGTGATAAATATTCCATGCTCAGTGTGTCCTGGAGGTGCTTGTCTCTCTCTGTCTTATAGCTCCAGAGAGAACTTGTGAGCATCACGTGACCGTTTTGTTGCTGCTCTTAAGTTGGTAGGCTGTGTCCGACTCTTTGTGGCGTCATGTGTTGTAGCCCCCTGGGCTCCTCTGTCCGTGGGATTTCACAGGCAAGAGTACTGGAGTGGGTAACCATTCCAAGATCTCCAGGGGATCTTCCTGACTCAGGGGTTGAACCCCTGTTTCCTGCATTGGGGGTCAGATTCTTGACCACTGAGCCCCCAGGAAAGCCCAGGAGCGACCGTAGGCATTGCTTCTGAATCATACTTATCCTCTCATTTCTTTAACAAGGCTCACGCCTGTGCTCGTACCCACGAAGGGACCATCCAGATGGATCTGAGTCACTTTCAGTTTAAGACATGACAGTTTTTCTGATTAAAAAATGACAATAATACCGCTCCTTTCAACAGAATTTTTACCACAGTGGCTGCACAGATCAGTACACAAAGAGTATTAATTCACTGAAAGAGTGAACAAACAAATGAAGAGTATGAGTTAACTTGAGTGGCTGCTGTGAATTATAAATTAGGCAGTATAAGTCCTTAGAAGGGTGGTGGCCACCACTGGTGACTCGGCGGTAAAGAATCCACCTGCCAATGCAGGAGACATGGGTTCAGTTCCTGGTCCAGGAAGACTCCCTGGAGGAAGAAATGGCAACCCACTCCAGTATTCTTGCCAGGAAAACCCTCGAAAAGAGTTGGACCCAACTTAGCGACTGGACAACAATGGAAGGTCCTTACAAGGCTGCTTTTTGCTGTACTCAGTGAAAGTTTGTATGATCTTGTATGTTTTATGGACTGTTTTATATAACTATAATTGAAATTTTGACTCAGTAAATAAAAATGATTATGAAATCAACTGTTAGGTTTTACTACATTGACTTGAAGTCACCTTTATCAAGTCCTTAGTATCTGAAAGTTTTTTTCATTGTCTTTTCAAAGTCATTCCAGTGTTTCTCTAGGTAGTCCTTTGAAGAAAGGATCACTGAATTTAGCATTTTCCCCCCCAAAATTGGAAAATGTTTTTTTCCCCAGAAATTAGCACCTTAACTTTATTTATCTTCTATACAGATCTCAGAAAAAATGAAGATAAATTGAACCATCATCAACGAATTGGGCTAAAGTAAGATAGCAAATTTTCTTTTGACACTTGAAGTGTGAAAGTAAAAACATTTGTAGCCATTCTTCTGTACCCCATAAGTCTTCAGACTTAGCTAAACACAAATCATTTTACTGTTTAGAAACGATAAGGTTGTTGCATACTCCTGTAGAGGGTATCCTTGTATTCACACATGGGGTGTGTGGGTGTGTATGTGTGTGTGTTGCATACTCCTGTAGAGGGTATCCTTGTATTCACACGTGGGGTGTGTGTGTGTGTGTTTGTGTGTGTGTTTGTGTTTGGTTCCCTCATTCCCTTGACTTTGGCTGAGAACTTCCTCCTAAAATACACAGAATGGAGGGTGTCAGTCAGTCAGGGTGTTTGTTTCTTGCATACATTGTTGCAAGCACTGCACTCAGCCAGAGGTTAGGGTACAAACAGCTTCAGTGTAACTCTCAAGAATCTTAGTCTCCCTGAGAAGATGGGCCATGACTGTGAAACACTTAATTGTTTAAAACAGGAATAGGAAAAACACCCCAAACACCTAAATAACAGAACAGGAATAACTAGTAGACGTGTCATCTGTCAGCGTGGGTAATTTCTTTGTCAAGTGTGAAATACAGAACCCCCCCTTTCTAACACTTTATATAGCACATAGTACATTAGCCATCTCTACCCTAAGCTTGTATCTGCTCTGATCTTGTATTGTCTTGTGGGCCATTCAGTCCTCATAACTTTCTGAACTTGCCTGATGATGCCTTAGCACAGTATTTGAAAATTTATCCTGACCTTCCAAAACTTCAAATCAGTGAGACATCAGGATGGTGTGGGTCCCACTCTCCTTGCACGTACAGTAAATGGACATCTTCTGAAGAACTTGCTTGTTGTGAGAATTGGTTTTGAACAGTTTATTTACCATTCTTGGATGTTACTTAATACTAAGATAATGCTCAATGGTAAAGAACCTGCCTGCCAGTGCAGGAGATGTGGGTTTGATCCCTGGTCCGGAAAGATCTCCTGGAGAAAGAGTTGGTAATCCACTCAGTTGGATTGCCAACTCACTCAGTTATTTTTGCCTGGAAAATCCCATGGACAGATGAGCCTGGGGTCCATGGGGTTGCAAAGAGTCGGACACAACTTAGTGACTGAACAACAATGTTTTAATAACATTATTGAAATATCATTTCATATACAATATGCTTTACCCATTTAAAGGTATACAAGTCAATGAGTTTTTGAAGTATATTCCCAGAGTTGTACAACCATCACTATAGTCAATTTTAGAGCATTTTTATTATCCCCAGAAAAGCCCAACCCATAGTAGTCACTCCCCATTTCTCCCTAGCTTCCCTTCCTTCCCCCAGCCCCTGGAACCACGGTTCTACTTTCTGTATCTATAGATTAGGCTATTCTGGATATTTCATGTAAATGAAATAATATAATACTTGGCCTTCTGTGACTGACTTTCACTTAGCATAATGTTGTCTCCATTTATCCATATTGTAGGATCATATTTTAAAATATTTATACAAGTATTTTTCAGGATTTAAAAGCAGTAAATTGCAATCCCTGAATTTGCTGGTAGGGAGCCGTCTAATTTGAATCCATACTAACTTAAATATATGTATTTACTCTTGAAATGTGAAGTTTATTTAAAATGAATTTGAATGGAATATCTGCAATATCAGTAAGTGTGACACTGTCGGGTTTTGATCCAAGTTAAGGAGTAAACCTTTCCTCACACTGTCTCCCCCCACCTCTCTCAATTTTACTCTTAATGAATTTTCGTCTTGATTTTTTAAATATCTGCTTGTATAAAGATGCTCGATAAGGTAAACAATTTAATGTTAAGATTTAAATTTTACAAAAAATCTTTTGTGTACTTATTCTGTCTTTATAGATATTTTGAGGACTTTGAGAAAAGAATTCCTCGTGAAGAAATGTTACAAATGCAAGTAAGAATGCCCTGAATTATATTCTTTAATTAGAATTGAGAATGTCACTTGATGAAAAGCCATTTTTAGAATACTAACTTAATTTTTCTTCTATTAGGATATTGTACTAAGTGAAGTTAAAAAAGTGGATTCTGAATACATTGCTACAGTCTGTGGCAGTTTCAGAAGAGGTAACATACTTCCTAATCTTAGGTTATTTATGCCTTAATGTTAAAATTGGCTAATGCATGCAAAAAACATGGATTAAAAAGATGTAACTTGTGTTACTTCATAGGTTTGCTAAGACCTTGTAGTATTAACTAAGTTTATGAGTAAATATATGAGTAAATTAGAGGAATATATGAGTAAATTCGGAGAAGGCAATGGCACCCCACTCCAGTACTCTTGCCTGGAAAATCCCACGGATGGAGTAGCCTGGTGGGCTGCAGTCCACGGGGTCGCTAAGAGTCAGACACAACTGAGTGACTTCACTCTCACTTTTCACTTTGACGCATTGGAGAAGGAAACGGCACCCCACTCCAGTGTTCTTGCCTGGAGAATCCCAGGGACGGTGGAGCCTGGTGGGCTGCCGTCTATGGGCTGTCTCTTATACACATCTAGATGTGTATAAGAGACAGCTTTTGTTAGACTTTTTTTTTTTTTTTTTTTCCCTTAAAGATTCGGCAGGATGATACGAGTTCATCCATCAATTTCCTGACTCGAGTTAGTGGCATTGGGTAAGAATTCTTTTTTAAGCAGATAGGGTTGGTTTAATTTTTTGTGTGTCAGCCGAACTAAAGAAGTCGCTGTTTCCCTTTAAAACCTGTGTCTTTACACCTCTGTGCCTCTGCCCACGTACTTCGCTCTTCCATACTTCATGTGCTTGAAGCTGGTTCTTCAGTTGCTTCCTCGACTCTAAGAGTGCCATTCAAGGCATCTGTCAGCTCCCTGATGAGTCCAGTTTCTGGCTGAGTCCCCAGCCAGAAATGCTCTTTCCTTCCTCGGAGCTGTGTTAGCACTTGTTCTGTGGGCATATTATCACTCCCTCCAAATTCTGTCGCTTCTGCCTCTCTGGTCATATTTATCTTAAACATTTAAAATGCCTCTTTTTTCCCTATAGCACAGTGCATATGAGATTGGAACAAGCAGTCAAGTATTTCTTAATGGAGGCACCTTTATCTTAAATTTGATACTCAATAGAGTAAAGATTAACACCAAAATGTTAGGATTACAGCACTTTACTTAACTATTGTCTTGATAGATTGAAGCATAGGTATATGATGATTGTTTCTTAATGGCAACATTTTCGATAAAAGTTATTTTAAAATATTTTAAATTCTTAAACCTAGTATATAGAAAAGGAGCATAACTCTTTGGGGCCCCAAAACAGTTATCAATATAAAATGTTAGCATTTGTTTTACAGAACGTCTGTTACATCATTCTCTTTCCAGGCAAGAAAGCTGAGTACAGAAACTGAGATGGCTGTGGCAGAGTCAGAATCAGGGCCCAGGCCTTTGAGCTTTCAATTCAGATACATTATTCCTGTGCCGTGTTGCCTTTCCAATGTGATTATCAGGTTCTGTACCTCACAGTTTCTGTACCAAGGTTCTTTGTCATTAATATCTCAGTTTATTTGTCATCTGAGAGGCTGTCCCTCATCACCCAATCTAAAGAAGACCAGCCACTCTGTCATAGTACCCTGTTCTAATTCATCTACCTGGTATTTTCTTTGTTTATGTATCTATTTATTGTCTCTCTCTACTCACTGGAGTGTCAGTAGGTAAGAGCAGGGCCCTTACTTGTCTTATTCCTGCAGCAGTTTCAGCACCTAGAGGAGTATCTGACCCATAATAAGCCCTTATTAAATCTCATTTGCAAGAATGAATAGTTTTCAAGGGCCTGTATGTCTGGTTTATGAGTAAAGTACATAGGCATTATGACATCTAGCTGCTTAGACTCAGGCAAGAATACTGGAGTGGGTTGCCATTTCCTTCTCCAGGGGATCTTCCCAATCCAGGGATGGAACCAAAGGCTCTTGCATCTCCTGCATTGGCAGGCGGATTCTTTTCCTCTGGCGCCACCTAGGAAGCCCCTTGAAGAGGTGTAGACAGAGTTAAAGGGGACCCACAAGGGATGGGGGAGTACCCAGTTGCTAGCGATAGCAGAGAGCCTTGAGTTGAAGAAATGGCAATGCTGGAGCCATTAAGAGTTGGAATCACGGAGGAACTTCCCTGGTGGTCCAGTGGTTAACCATCTGCCTTCCAATACTGGGGGATGCAGGTTCAATCCCTGGCGTTCTGGAGCAAGCGAGCCACAGTGAAGAGCCTGTGTGCTGCAGGGAAAGATCCTGCATGCCTCAACTAAGACCTGAAGCAGCCAAATAAATAAATACGTAAAAATGTTTTTTTTTTTTAAAAAAAGAATTGGAATGATGGAGGAGGAGCTGCTTCACAGGAGCCATCATTGTGGAGGGACCCAGCCACTGACCAGAGATGTGACCCCAAAGCAAGGAGGGAATGGGGAAGAAATACTGCGTTCTCGTTCTCCTCCCCTGCTCTGAGTTCCTGCTGGTTCCTCCAATCGGCTGAAAGCAACAGAACCCAAAGGATCCGGAAATTAGATGATGCTCAGAGTAGAACAGAGCAGAGAATGGGTCTGGGATGGGTGGGGTGGGCAAATGAAGAACAACTTTCTCAGGTGAAGATGCTTGTAAAGTGAATAAATAAAACTAGCTGTGCCAAGGAGTATGAGGGAAACCAACGAGGTGTTGAGATGTAGAGCAACGATGGGGTACCAGTGTGGGAGGTCAGATCTGCTTTTGCCAGGGCTGGTGGGGTTCATGGGGTCCCAAAGAGTCAGACACGACTGTGCAGAAGCACACACATACATGCACACGGGGAAGGAATAAGGGCAAGGGCAACATTTAAGTAGCACTTAGAATAGAGCTGTTAGCATTCTTGATCTTCTGGTGACTAATCTGACCCTCACAGAAAGTCCGTCAGTAGATCCTGCTACTATTCTCATTTCACAGATGTGGTTCCCCAGGCTTTAGGGAGTCACTCCTGGGGTAGGAGGGGTCTCAGATGGCCTCCCTGGGCAATTTGTCATTCAAAATTTGCCCCGTTGCTTTTTTTTTTTTTTTTTAATTTTTTTGTATTTATTTATTTTTTTACACGAACTCCCAAACATGAACCTCCCTCTCCTTCTCCCTCAGAGTCCATAAGTCCGCTCTACACATCTGTATCTTTTTTGCTGTCTTGCATGCAGGGTCCTCATTACCATCTTTCTAAAGCCCCGTTGCTTTTTAATTGTAAAAGTAGAGTTGCCTTGCTCACTCAATGATTCATTCAACATCATTTTTAGTTGACACTGGGCACAGCACGTGGGATCTTAGTTCCCTGAGGAAATGAGCCTGTGCTGCGGTGGAAGGGCAGAGCTTTACCCACCGAAGCACCAGGGAAGTCCCTTCCTTTGATATTTCTTGAGGGCTCAGAAAGCTAAGTAAAACTAGTTTCTGGCCTCAAGGAGTCTTACGAAGAGGAACAGGTAAAAATACAGCTTATTCAGGCTGTCTGTATGTATCAGTCAAAAATTGTATTTGTCCATTCATAAAGTGCTATAGTAGCCCAAGTATGTTGTCATGGCTGAGGTACTCTTTACCTTCATGTCATGATCAGCCTCAGAGTGGCTTCTGCAGCCCCAGACATCACATCTGCAGTCCAGGCAGAAAAAAGGTCCAATGGCCAAGGATACTTGAGAACAGTGCCCATGTGTTTCATTGACTAGCATTGTTAACAGGGCCAAACCTCCCTGCAAAGGAGTCTAGGAAATGTAGTTCTCTTTTACTGCTGGATTCTGAAAGCTAGAGCAGCGTGGATAAAGTGTGGGCATACTCTTATTTTCTGTCAATAAGATACTCTAGTTGCAGTGCCTGGATCATAGTAGACATAAGTAAATGAACAAGCTAGAATATGGCAGGACCATTACTATATAATAGTTATACAAACAATGAGAGAGATAGACCCGGGGACTCAAATCCAGAGTTGGCAGAGGATAAGAGAGATAAGAGTGTGGCTGCCAGTGGGGGGAAGTAGTTTCCTTTCATTTTCTCCTAGGTTGAGAAGTCCTTATCTAGTCTGTCCTTAAACTGCTAAATATCCATCCCTGTAATTATTTTCTTGTTTCCTTCAGAAAATATTTTCTAATTCTCTTCAGCTCCATTCGTGGTGTTATAGAAGAGTAGATGAAGGAATAATAACGTTAGATTTCTTTCTTTTTCTTCTTTTTTTTTGGCTGCACTGCACCTTGCAGCATTTGGGATCTTTGTTTCCCAACTAAGGATCCAACTCATGCCCCCTGCAGTGGAAGCACAAAGTCTTAGCCACTGGAGCGCCAGGGAAGTCCTGATAATGTTAGATTAAAAAAGACTCTCACACGAGGCAGAGACTGCTTTTCTCCATATTCTCCCTGATGGCACTTTATTGGCTTTGATGGTGGTAGAGCTTAGTTTGGGATTCTTCTGGCAAAATTCCCAGAGAGAAGGGTTTATCTAAACTACCTAATATGCAGCATTTGCAAATAATTATTAATAGATGTTTGCACTTTCATTCTTTATGAATGCTGCTGTGGGGTGATTCTGTAATTCACGGGGGACGTGGCAAGTCAGTGTGAATTGCTTCATCCCTCCCGACACCCCCCCACCCCCCGTCTTCTCCATCTTAGCCGATAGCAGCTGTGTCCTTAGGCTGTTCATGTTAAAGTTCCCGAGGCGTCCTTGGCTCCTCTCCGCCGCTCACCTCCCCGCGTCTAATCCATAAGCAACACCTGTCTGCTCTGCCTTCGTAATAAATGCAAAAGTAACTCTCCATGGCACACACCTGGTTCCAGCTCTGATCATTTCCCACCTGCACCAGTGCAGCCGCCTCTCTAGCCTCACTTTCTGCTTTCCTCTCGCTCTGCCCTCCTGGTCAGAGGGAGACCATGGATGCCTGACTCAGGGCATGTCCCTCCTCTGCTCAGAACGCTCTATAGCTCCCCAAAGCCAAAGTCTTCACTGCAATCCACAAGACTCTGAACAGTGCACCCTCACCAACTTATCTGTATACATGAAGCACGTGCCTGCCTCAGGACCTTTGCAGCTGCTGCCCCCGTAGCCTTCCCATACCGTCTTCCCTGGTGGCATGGACAGTGAAGAATCTGCCTGCAATGTGAAAGACCGGGTTCGATCCCTGGGTCGGGAAGATCCCCTGGAGAAGGGAATGGCTACCCGCTCCAGTATTCTTGCCTAGAGAATCCACCCCATGGACAGGAGCCTGGAGAGCTACAGTCCATGGGGTTGTCAAGAGTCGGACACCACTGAGCGACTAACACTTTCACTTTTTAGCCTTCCCATAGATTTTTCAAAAATTAATTTTTACTGGAGAAGAGTTGCTTTACAATGTTGTGTTGGTTTCTACTCCACCGCAAAATGAATCAGCCATGCCTACGCATACATCCCCTCACCTTTAGTGCATTAAGTAGAGTTCCTTGAGCTATACAGTGCTTTCTCGTTGTTTAGTCACTAAGTCTTGTCCGACTCTTTGTGACCCTCCTTGGACTGTAGCCTGCCTGGCTTCTCTGTCCATGGAATTCTCCAGGTAGGAATACTGGGGTGGGTTGCCATTTCTTTCTCCAGGGGAATCTTCCTGACCCAGGGATTGAAGCTGCATCTCCTACCGCAGAGCCACCTGGGAAGGCCCCATGTTCTCATTACTTATCTGTTTTATACATTGTATCAACAGTGTTAGTGTATCAATTCCAATCTCCCAGTTCCTCCCACTCCCCCTTCCCCTTAGCGTCCATATATTTGTCCTCTCTGTCTGTGTCTCTATTTCTGCTTTGCAAATAAGATAATGTACACCATTTGGGGCTCCCTTCCTCACCTCCTTCAAGTTTCTTCCTGAATGTTACCTTACCAAGGAGGCTCTCTGAATCGTCTCTCTACCCCACCCTACCTTTACCACCATGCCCTAGTTCACGCTTTGCTACCACATCTGCCATTGTCTGAAAGTGAAAGTGTTAGTTCCTCAGTCATGTCCTACTCTTTGGGACCCCATGGACTGTAAACCTGCCAGGCTCCTCTGTCTCTTGTCACTCCCCATTTCTCCCTAGCTTCCCTTCCTTCCCCCAGCCCCTGGAACCACGGTTCTACTTTCTGTATCTATAGATTAGGCTATTCTGGATATTTCATGTAAATGAAATAATATAATACTTGGCCTTCTGTGACTGACTTTCACTTAGCATAATGTTGTCTCCATTTATCCATATTGTAGGATCATATTTTAAAATATTTATACAAGTATTTTTCAGGATTTAAAAGCAGTAAATTGCAATCCCTGAATTTGCTGGTAGGGAGCCGTCTAATTTGAATCCATACTAACTTAAATATATGTATTTACTCTTGAAATGTGAAGTTTATTTAAAATGAATTTGAATGGAATATCTGCAATATCAGTAAGTGTGACACTGTCGGGTTTTGATCCAAGTTAAGGAGTAAACCTTTCCTCACACTGTCTCCCCCCACCTCTCTCAATTTTACTCTTAATGAATTTTCGTCTTGATTTTTTAAATATCTGCTTGTATAAAGATGCTCGATAAGGTAAACAATTTAATGTTAAGATTTAAATTTTACAAAAAATCTTTTGTGTACTTATTCTGTCTTTATAGATATTTTGAGGACTTTGAGAAAAGAATTCCTCGTGAAGAAATGTTACAAATGCAAGTAAGAATGCCCTGAATTATATTCTTTAATTAGAATTGAGAATGTCACTTGATGAAAAGCCATTTTTAGAATACTAACTTAATTTTTCTTCTATTAGGATATTGTACTAAGTGAAGTTAAAAAAGTGGATTCTGAATACATTGCTACAGTCTGTGGCAGTTTCAGAAGAGGTAACATACTTCCTAATCTTAGGTTATTTATGCCTTAATGTTAAAATTGGCTAATGCATGCAAAAAACATGGATTAAAAAGATGTAACTTGTGTTACTTCATAGGTTTGCTAAGACCTTGTAGTATTAACTAAGTTTATGAGTAAATATATGAGTAAATTAGAGGAATATATGAGTAAATTCGGAGAAGGCAATGGCACCCCACTCCAGTACTCTTGCCTGGAAAATCCCACGGATGGAGTAGCCTGGTGGGCTGCAGTCCACGGGGTCGCTAAGAGTCAGACACAACTGAGTGACTTCACTTTCACTTTTCACTTTGACGCATTGGAGAAGGCAACGGCACCCCACTCCAGTACTCTTGCCTGGAAAATCCCACGGATGGAGGAACCTGGTGGGCTGCAGTCCACGGGGTCGCTAAGAGTCAGACACAACTGAGTGACTTCACTCTCACTTTTCACTTTGACGCATTGGAGAAGGAAACGGCACCCCACTCCAGTGTTCTTGCCTGGAGAATCCCAGGGACGGGGGAGCCTGGTGGGCTGCCGTCTCTGGGGTCGCGCGGAGTCGGACACGCCTGAAGCGACTCGGCAGCAGCAGCAGCAGGAGTAAATCAGAGGAAGTTCATCCTGATTTTATGATAGGCTGGGTTTTTCTCCTGCTGCTCTGGTTTCTGGGCCGCGTGAGGTCGTCACTGCTGCACACGGCTTTCGCTCGCTGCGGCGAGTGGCAGCGCTCCCAGTGGTGAGCAGGCTTCTTGTTGAGGTGCTTGCTCTCGCCCCAGAGCACAGGCCCTAGGCGTGCAGGCTCAGTGGTTGCAGCACATGGGCTAAGTTGTTCTGTGGCCTGTGGGACCTTCCAGACCAGGATTAAACCCATGTCCCTTGCACTGGCAGGCAAACCCTTAACCACTGGACCACTGGGGAAGTAGGTCCAGCATGGGCTTTTTTGATGACCAGTTTTAATAAAATTTATAACATAATTTTATTATAATAAAGAACCTGCCTGCCAGTGCAAGAGACATAAGAAACACAGGTTTGATCCCTGTGTGAGGAAGATCCCCTGGAGGAGGGCATGGCAATCCACTCTAGTATTCTTGCCTGGAGAATCCTATGGACAGAGAAGGGCAGGCTACATACAGTCAGTCCATAGGGTCGCAAGGAGTCGGACACAACTGAAGTGACTTAGCACTCGTGTAACATAGTTTTAGGTGTATTAAATACTAGTAGTTGTTGTCTGGCCAGATGCTAGTGAAGCTGTGGGTAGGTTTTTTGCTTCTTGCTTTACTTTAATTTTCAAAGTTTTCTATAATTCAAGTTTAATGTCTCAGGAATACCAGTTTAAAACCAGAACAACCAGGTTCTTTACATCTTGATTTACTATGTGAATATGAGCAAAGTAAGAACCACTCAATCCAAAATTTTGGAAGGGTAACTTAAAATTTAAAATTGTTATTTTTGATCAGTGTGTCTAACTCATTGTGACCCCATGGACTGTAGCACCTCAGTCTTCCCTGTCCTTCACCATCTCCTGGAGCTTGCTCAAACTCATGTCCATTGAATTCAGTGATGCCATCCAACTATCTCATCCCCTATCCCCTTCTCCTGCCCTCGATATTTCCCAGCATCAGGATCTTTTCTAATGAGTCCGCTCTTCACATCAGGTGGCCAAAGTATTGGAGCTTCAGCTTCAGCATCAGTCTTTCCAGTGAATATTCAGGACTAATTTCCTTTAAGATTGACTGGTTTGATCTCCTTGCAGTCCAAGGGACTCTCAAGAGTCTTTTCGAACACCATGGTTCAAAAGCATCAATTCTTTGGTGCTCAGCCTTCTTTGTGATCCAACCTAGTTTACCCCTATTATCTTACAAAGTTGAAAAGGAAAAACTTTATATAAACTTTGGAATAGATGTCCGACTAAATCCATGGCCACCTCTAGAGTTTTGGTTAGAAAGTTTTCGAACACCATGGTTCAAAAGCATCAATTCTTTGGTGCTCAGCCTTCTTTGTGATCCAACCTAGTTTACCCCTATTATCTTACAAAGTTGAAAAGGAAAAACTTTATATAAACTTTGGAATAGATGTCCGACTAAATCCATGGCCACCTCTAGAGTTTTGGTTAGAAAGTGGTAATAGGCTGTCAGGAATTCTCCGGGAAGCTGCTCAGATAGTCTAGGGTTCTTATCTATGACACCATAATAGTAACGGTTAACAATATTCTTTAACTGAATGCATTAGGAAGAATTGAAATGCATTTTCTGATTAATACAGGGTTATATTATTATTTGAGAGTCTTAGACTCTATTTATTTGGTGTTCATAGATGTATTTTAAAGCTATATTTACATATTGTTTTTATCATTATTGAGTAATTTCTTAGCTGCATTTTCAATAACTTATAACTAATTTTATACAATGCATATCTAATGTCAGTTACTGTTGTTATCCGAGATTCTGTTGTTTACATCAATAAACCTGAATACTTTGACAGAAAGTTGACGTCTTCTAACTAATTCTGAATGTGAAACACAGTGAAATAGAAAGTTAGGCAATAAGTTAAGGCTCTTCTGTGTGTCATCACCTCAGTTCAACATCTGCCTCACTGACACATTTACAAGGGGAACTCCATGCAGGACTTTTGCTGTTACAGGTGCAGAGTCCAGTGGTGACATGGATGTCCTTCTCACCCATCCAAGCTTTACCTCTGAGTCAGCCAAACAGGTACCTCTGAACTTGTAGGCAAAGGTGATCAGTCTTAACACAGCAACGAATATCATTTTCTAAGAGATAGTTGGATATTTTCAGAATGAGTTTTTGTTTTAATTTTTCTGAAAGTCAGTTGAATCATTTTGTACTGATTGAATTCTGTGAAAGGCAAAAAGTAAATTATTGAAAGGGATGCACGTTGTTTTTCCACAGAGAACTGACAGAACAGCCTAAGGTTTAAAAGAGATGAAACTTAGTAAGAAACTTCCAGAATCATTTATCGCCTGGCATCGACACTTTAGAAACGTACAGTGAAATATTCAGGCTTTAACATAGACGTATTTTGCTTTTAAAAATACTGTATTAAGAAACTTTACCTCTATTAGAAGACCCACGAAGGCAAATGTTTTTTATTTTGGAATATATACCTTTTAAAGATAAGCAGGTAACTTTTTTTTATGAAACAGGTAGAGACAAATGATGTCTGTTTGGAGGTGTCGTGGTATTCATGAAAAGCAGTGGTTTCATTTGATAAGGTGAATTTTCTGTTAGAAGAAAAAGTGGTCAGAGCATAGGAAAACTAGACATTTATGCAGAGAGCATCGGAAAACTCATGTTAAAAATGCTTTCTTGTTCTAACAGGATAATTGCTTTTTTTTTTCTTATCCCTGATTATGATTCTACAGCCCAAACTGTTACATCGTGTTGTGGAGCAGTTACAAAAGGTCCGTTTTATTACAGACACTCTGTCACAGGGTGAAACAAAGTTCATGGTGAGTACTCGCTTGAGTTAACACATTGGAAAAACAAGTGTGGTGACCAGTAGCTGTTCTGCGTGTGGCCTCACTGCAGCTCAGTGTCCGTCAGTAAACAGGACATTCTGGGCCTTAGAGGGGATACGTTCTCTAATCTGAGAATGTTTTAGTGAAGAGTTTGCTCCAGATTCCCCCTTGTAAATAGTCGGCGCCACTGGGATAGGTGGAGGTGGTGGTTGCTCAGTCACTGAGTTGTGACTCTTTGAAGCCCTATGGTCTGCAGCACACCAGGCTTCCCTGTCCTTCGATATCTCCTGTATTTTCCTCAAATCACGTCCATTGAGTCACTGATCCCATCCAACCATCTCACTCTCTGTCACCCTCTTCTCCTCCTGCCCTCAGTCTTTCCCAGCATCAGGGTGTTTTCCACTGAATCGGCTCTTCGCATCAGGTGGCCAAAGCATTGGAGCTTCAGCTTCAACACAAGTCCTTTCAAAGAGTATTCAGGGTTGATTTCCTTTAGGATTGACTGGTTGGATCTCCTTGCTGTCCAAGGGACTTTCAACAGTCTTCTCCAGCACCACAGTTAAAAAGCAATCAGTTCTTCAGTGCTCAGCCTTCTTTATGGTCCCATTCTCAAATCTGTACATGGCTACTGGAAAAAGCCATGACTTTAACTATATGGACGTTTGTCAGCAAAGTAATGTCTCAGCTTTTTAATATAGTGTCTAGGTTTGTCATAGCTTTTTCTTCCAAGGAGCAAGCATCTTTTAATTTCATGGCTGCAGCCATCATCCACAGTGATTTTGGAGCCCAAGAAAATAGTATCTGCCACTTTTCCACTTTTTCCTCATCTATTTACCATGAAGTGATGGGACCAGATGCCATGATCTTAGTTTTTTTGAGTATTGATTCTTAAGCCAGCTTTTTCACTCTCTTCTTTCACCCTTATCAAGATAATGGAATAGGTAATTAGGCATAATCTGTTCTTTTTAAAATATCCATAATGATTTTGACACATTATTTTTTTTCCCTAAAATAGCAAATATTCTTTGACTCGGAATGTATTAATAGTTGAGATTAGAATTGTCTGAAGAGTATTATCTGTGAAAGCACGAAAGGAAGAAGGCATCAGGGTCAGTGATGGAGCGTCCAGGGGAGGAGCCGTGCAGCATGAGATGGTAGGTGGGGAGCAGCACCTGCAGAGCATCACTGAGAAGCCCGCTACTGCGGACCGTCGACGCCCTGCGGGCCTCCTGGGGAATCAGGACTCAAGGACTCCGGACAGATGGCCGACAGATCAAAACCAGATCAATAAATGGTCCTGTGTAGAAACGGGAGGCAGGGAGAAATCTCAGGGCTAAGGTAACAAACCACCTTCGTCTGCTGCTCCCTTAAATATGGCATGTGGACCCTGTCTTCTCCATGCTCCCTTTTTTGTGAGCTGTGCAACTGAAAGGAAAGAGCCTGTACTTCTGGAGCATGGATTAGGCTAAAGTTAGCAAGAGTCTCAGCATGTAGATTCGACAGTCTTAGCTGAAAGTCGAAGGCGGTTGAGACAGAAAATTGAAATGCCACGTCATTTAGAAACTAGACCGTGGTTGCCAGGGCCTGGGCAGGGTGGCAGGGAGGTGGGAGGGAGTGCTCAGTGGGGACAGTGTCAGCTGCGGACGGTGACACAGTTCTGGAGATGAGTGGTGGTTATGGTTACAAATGCTTAAATATGGTCCATCTTGTGTAATTTAATCACGTGCAGAAAATGTTGTTAAGTTTGTGTGATTTTAACGGGCTATGAGAGTATATTGTCTAAAGTTGGCCACACTTTATCAATATTTTCAAAAGAACTTTGGGAAAGGTAAAATAAAAATCCCAATCAGTTTTAGGGAATTAAATTTTTATCGATTCTCCTGAGGGTTTTGAGCTTTTAACTCTGTGTCCAAAAGTGTATGCACCCAAGATATTAATAAAAATAGGGTTTGTATGTGCCCTATGAACATTCTTTGGAATTTGGCTTGTCTTTAATTCCCTCAAAATGAATGTGCACAAATCTTATATTTAAAGAACATTCAGTCAAATAAAATTCTAAAAATAATATGTGCTAGACAAGTTTGGGGTTTTTTTGTTTTGTTTTTAAGTAGTAAGAAAGTGTCCTGGTATGCCTGTGCATATTCGGGGAACTCTTGTGGCCTAACTGGCTTCCTGCAGTAGTCATGTTTGTGAAAGGCAGTGAGCTGTCTCCTGGGGAACTGCACCAACTGTTTTCAGAATTAGCCACCAGGAAGGTGTTTATTCAGTAAAAAAAGCGGAAGCTTTTTTTTACAGTCTGAACAGCATTCTGCTATGCCCAAAGAGACCCAGAGGGAAGACCAGCAGAGGCTGTAGTGATCCGGCTAGCAAGAATACAAAGACAAATTACAAGCTGGCAGGCTGGGTGTGACCTGTGAAGGGAGGTGGGCAGCCAAGTGCATGAACGCTGAGAGTTGCTGGCGGTAGTGGAATTCCTAGTAGCTTCTCAAAGAGAATCCTTTGCTAGGAAGGTCATGGGCAGCCAAACCCCAGTGCTGCTGCAGGGTTGGCCAGGTCAGCCTTCACAGAACCTGTGCTGTGCGAGCGGCAGGGCCACCCCCCTCTCCTGGGGCATGCGCTGGAGCGGCGGGAACCTTGGCTCTCTCTTGCCTTCCTGTCCTCGTATATACCTGGCAGCACATGTACAGATTTTGCTAGAAAGGGAATCCTCCCAAACCGATTCCCAGAAGAAAACAGGTTGAGAAATAAGAAAGCAGTTTTTTTGTTTGTTTGCTTTTAAAGTATAGAAGACTTTAATGACCGTAAGATCAAGAGACTAAGGCCATTTTGTTGTGACATAAGCATCCATCTAAGTGGGTTTGTGTATAAACTTCAGGCAATGTACATGTGCTTCATATATTTACTGAAGCTTAGAAAAGGCTTCATGTGAGCCTGCTGTCTTGACATTTGTCGTTCATATTTGTTAGGATGAGAAGCACTCCAGGTCAACTTTGAACTCGTTTTGTTTTGGAGGCAGTAGGAAGTGGTTTGTATCTGGTGGCCAAGATGGGGGTGGGTGTGGGCGTGCTGCCTTGCGGTGAGTAGATCTGGGTACAGAGGTTGTAAGGTCTGAGCTCCATTGACAGTTCTTTGCACAATGTTGGCAAATTGCTTTATTCCTGTAAGGCTTTAATTTTCTTATCTATAAAATGATATCCTTGCCCTCTGTCAAAGGACTCTGCACAGAGGTGATATTTAGGCCATATATGTGGAAACTTTGAAGCGTCTGTACCAATATCTTTTGAAGATACTGAATCTTTGAAGAGTTGTGCAGACTGTTATACTAGGATAACAAAATAATAATATAAAAGTAGTGTGTTTCTGTTTGGAAATAGATCGGTGAGAGGAAGGCAGTAGTCTAGAAGGTATGACATTGGGGAATAGAAGAAGGGATGGACAGAGGGTGGTGCTGTGAAAGAACAAAGTGGGGAGAAAGGGTATTGGTCAGACGAGAGGCTGTATTCAGTCAGTTCACCAAACACGGTGTTTAGCATCACAGCATTCTAGGCTCTGCCCCGGGAGCATGGGATAGATCAGTGAATTTGAGTGCTACTTTTATTTGATGGGTGTGGAAGGGACTGCTCGTCCACAGTAAGGATATTAAATAGGTGAGCTGCATGATAGGTTGGGATAAAAGTGTGTGCTCAGTCACTTCAGTCGTGTCAGACTTTGCAACCCTGTGGACTGTAGCCCACCAGGCCCCTCTCTCCATGGGATTCTTCAGGCAAGAATACTGGAGTGGGTTGCCCTGTCCTCCAGGGGATCTTCCTGACCCAGGAATCCAGCCCAGGTGTCTTACATGTCCTGCATTGGCAGGCAGGTTCTTTACTACTGGTACCATCTAGGGAGTTCAGGAGAAGGTATTAAATAAGATGACCTTACTGAGATGACAGCCAGGGAGAGGCTTGAGGTGAGGGAGTTAGCCCAGCAGATCCCTGGGGAGAGGGATGGCAGGCAAGAGTCAGGGCAGTGACTGGGCACAGAACATTAGGGAAGATCACCAAAGAAGTTTTAAGGTCTCTGGGTTTCTGAAAGGAAATTGGCTGCAAAATGAATTCAGCTTATGAAGTAGAATAAACTCCACTCTATATCCATCCAGTTGATTTCAGAATATCTTGTTGCTATAATCGCTGACTAAATAGTTTGAAAGATACAATCTTCTCTATGTTTTTAAAGTTATCTTTAAAACATGAATTCCTTTAAATTAATAGTAATGAAACCTTAGGAAAGTCAAGGTTATTCCAGATCTTCTTGAGGACTCATGGTCTTTAGTTAATTCAACTATTCTTTCTGTGAATATAATAACATTTGGAAGAAAAACCAATTTCCTCTGCATTTAGATACCTTTTTATATAGATGAGTACCACTCATATTTTAGCATTTTTGTGCAGGTTTGGCCTCAGAAGATGATTTTCTGGGGTCACAGTGAGGATTTCAGGGAACAGTAGGAGAAACCTAGGCCACACTAGAGGAACGAAAGAGGCTTTATTTCAGACAGTCAGCAAGAAGCTACCTCACTGAAATGCCAAGCAAAGCTAATCCACTCACTCTAATGAAGAATTTACAGTGATACAGAGAAACTCTTTAACACCAGCACTTCAGAAAAAGTGCAGGAAATAAAATTTAGCCTGGAGGAAAGGAACAAAGCCATTAGATGAAATCCTGTTACTGATGTGACAGACACTCAAACCTCCATATCAGCAAGGTAATACCTCATGGTAATTCCATCTGAGTTGTAAGTGTTAGTGCCTGAGAAAGGTAGGTTTCATATTTGAAGATAAACAGGATTTGTTTTAGCAGGATTCTTTAGCAACTCAGCCAGAGGAGTTGCTAACCATTTTAGATTTTGATTTTTATGTGTTGCTGAGTGAAATGTACGACTTTTAGTGACGTGTGTACCAGCTTGACTGACCTTCAGAACCGGAAGCTTGTAACTTGTGTATTTTTCTCGGAATGTGGCGTTTGAAGCTTTAAATTTGAAAAATGACAATGTTTTTCTTTTTTACATATTTTACACATGGGTTGTTGCCCAGCCCATAAACTTTCCCCATTTTTCTGGAAAAGGAAAAGATAACAAAACAGACCTTGATAATTGTTGTTTAAAAACTACCGAAGTATAAGAAAACTCCCCTGTATAGAAGGAATAAAACGGTCCTCTATCTTTTAATTTTTTTCTTAATTGTACTCTGTCTTCTCTAATTTCTGGAAGGTATCTCCAACTTCCAATTCTTCTATAATATTTTTTATTTTGATATAAATCCTTTCCTAGAGTTTGCTTTTTCGGTAGAATTCTGTCCTTGTATCATGGATAAAATATCTGTAATCTGAGAAGATTACTGATGGCTTTTGTGTGTGTTTTCGTCTCCCTGAATAATCACTGTTTCTTCCAAGTTGCTTTTTTCTGTTTGTTCTGGTCTGTCTTTCGTGCTTTCCTTGATTATTTTCTTGTTTAGAGTCACAAAAAAGCCAGATGAACCATCATCTGCTGTTTCCTGTGGTTCTTTAGTAATCACAAAGTATTAACAGTACAAGGGGGGTGATTAGAGCATAAAAGAGTTAAGTTACAGGTTTTCACAGTGCTAAAACCACCTCTGTTTAAAGCAAAAGTAACTTCACACTTAACAATATTTGATTAGAATTAAGCCTGAAGTTTTTTTAAAAAATCTTTAAACATTATTTTAAATATCCATTTTAGGGTGTTTGCCAGCTTCCCAGTAAAAATGATGAAAAGGAATATCCACACAGGAGAATTGATATCAGGTATTGCTCAAAATTTGTTGCTGACCTATTAACTTCTTTCTTTTCTCCTCCTCCCCACCCCCATATCTTGGAATTTGCATAAATATCCAGGATCCCTTTTCATTCTGCAGTCCCATGCTACTGCTAAGTCATTTCAGTCATGTCCAACTTTTTGTCGGGGAAGGCAATGGCACCCCACCCCAGTACTCTTGCCTGGAAAATCCAATGGACGGAGTAGCCTGGTGGGCTGCAGTCCATGGGGTCGGGTCGCTAACAGTCGGACAGACTGAGCGACTTCACTTTCACTTTTCTCTTTCATGCATTGGAGAAGGAAATGGCAACCCACTCCAGTATTCTTGCCTGGAGAATCCCAGGGATGGGGGAGCCTGGTGGGCTACCATCTATGGGGTCACACAGAGTCGGACACGACTGAAGTGACTTAGCAGCAGCAGCAGCCAACTCTTTGTGGCCCTATGGACTGTAGCCCGCCAGGCTTCTCTGTCCATGGGATTCTCCTGGCAAGAATACTGGAGTGGGTTGCTGTTTCCTTTGCCAGGGGATCTTCCTGACCCTGTTTCTTACTTCTCCTGCATTGACAGGTGGATTCTTACCACTAGTGCCCCCTGGGAAGCCCCTGAAGTGCCATATGTCCTTGCAATAGATACTTTTTGGCCTGAAAGTATGTAAAGAGTAACACTATCCACAGAATCTGCTTTATTATCTCTGGATTTGCCTCTTGATAAGGTGCCTTCCTTATCAAGAGAAGAGCAGTTCTCTTCCTTACCCTACTGCTCTCCACCCGGGTGCCCTTTCCCAATAAAATCTCTTGCTCTGTCAGCACATGTGTCTCCTCGGACAATTCATTTCCGAGTGTTAGACAAGAGCCCGGTTTCGGGCCCTGCAAGGGGTCAGCCTTCCTGCAACAAATGGCGACTCTGATGGGACTCTTCTTCGCTGAGACTGACATCCTGACCACTCGGGGTATTCAGGGGCCAGCTTGCCTGCCAATGGACCAGACCCAGCGGCCGCAACTGGGACCCTTTTGTCCCTGGTCTCCTGACGCGGACAACTGGCCAGAGTGCCCCGACCGGTAAGGAACAAGAGATTTATTGACCTCTCTCCCCTTCCCTCTCTCCTTCCTCTCCTTAACCCTTCCTGTCCTTCCCTGTTTTTCTGGTCCCCTGGTCCTGGATGCCAGAATCTGGTTGAAAGGCCCTCAGCCAGAGCTGAGGTTTGGAGACTGATCACCTCCTCTTGGCAGAGAACTCGAATTCTGGTTCTGGTCTGGTCTGATTTCTGGTAGGGGCGAGTTCCAGTTCTCCCTTCTCTGGAGGCCCAGGAAAAAGTCCCATAACGCCTGGGCATCTGCAGGTGGCAGGAGACGTCTGTAAGGCCACCCCTTTCGCCCCACGTCACCTGCCTCCTCCCCCTTCTTTCAACCTGGTTTCCTTTCCTCCCTTGAAATCTTTGATGTTAGTACTTGGCCCTGGTGGCTCGGAGGTTAAAGCGTCTGCCTGCAATGTGAGAGACCTGGGTTCGATCCCTGGGTTGGGAAGATCTCTGGAGAAGGAAATGGCAACCCACTCCAGTATTCTTACCTCGAGAATCCCATGGACGGAGGAGCTTGGTGGGCTGCAGTCCACGGGTCGCAAAGAGTGGGACGCGACTGAGCAACTTCACTTTCATTTTCCATTTCAAGGTGCCTTCCACAGCATGAGGTGGATCCCGCTGGGGAAGGTGGTCCTGAGACCATCTTTGGGTTTGTCCACACCCCTTGCAGAGTGTAGTTTACTGAAGCCTGAACTAACTGCACGGTTGAGGACATTTGAATGGTCCTAGTGATGGTGGTCTCTTTAGGTTATTGGACTGCACAGGCTTGTATTGTGCCTTACTAATTATGAGTCCTATTTTTGCTAAGTTTGAAATGCGTAGTAAAGGATTGCTCGATTGCAGAGTGTAGTTTACTGAAGCCTGAACTAACTGCACGGTTGAGGACATTTGAATGGTCCTAGTGATGGTGGTCTCTTTAGGTTATTGGACTGCACAGGCTTGTATTGTGCCTTACTAATTATGAGTCCTATTTTTGCTAAGTTTGAAATGCGTAGTAAAGGATTGCTCGATTGTTTATTTTGTTTAGGTTGATACCCAAGGACCAGTATTACTGCGGTGTCCTCTATTTCACTGGGAGTGATATTTTCAATAAGAATATGAGAGCTCACGCCCTAGAAAAAGGCTTCACAATCAATGAATACACAATCCGTCCCTTGGGCGTCACTGGTGAGTATTTGTGACTGCATGGGAGATAATTCCAGTCATCTGGATATTTTGGTTTAGCAACTTTGGTTTTTCTGAGAGCCTTTAAGTAACCATGGCAGTTAATTGTAGTTTCTTTAGAATTGTTAGTCCCTCAGGCAACAAAGAAAGCTTTGCTCCATAGGTGTTCCCAGGCCCTCAGCTCATGATGACAAGACTTAGTTATTTTCTGTTAGAATGGATTAAATTCTTTCTACTTCCATGGTCATTAAAAAAGATAAAACTCTTATTGACCTAAAGGATTTTTGTTTTCTTAAATGTGCCTCCAAGATTTCTGGAAAACTCAGGTGTTGCTCCTTTCAGTGTCAGGCCAGACTTGGTAGCTTTGACTCCAAACTTTCAAAGTTTAAAGAGTAAGAATTGCTTTATCTGTTGGATAGATCTTGTTAATATTTCACAGTTTATTTATTACGTGGTCTACTGTTATCTGCTAGGAGAATGAAGATTTCGTCTTTTTGTCCTAAAACTGTAAAGTTGGGCTGTGTTTCTCACAGGTCAGTGGGTGTACAGACTACGTGGGATCCTCACTAAATGCAGGTTTCACTTCAGTGGGCTTTGCGGGACTGCTGCACTGCTAGTCCAGGGACCGTGTGCTGAGTTGCAGAGGAGCTCACTGGAGTCTTTCTCTGGTACAGGGGAGATCCAGCAGAGAGGAGAGTCATGGACCAGGGTCACTTCAGAGGGCCCGAGTTGAGATGTTCAGGCTCATCCTGTGGCACTGGTGACGTGTGTGGGAAAGCGTGAACAGAAGCTCCTGAGGGAGGCCTTTTTAAGTCGCTTGTGGACTATTTTCTTTTCCCTCTGAAAGCGAGTCCTGTTCAGCTCTCCATCCTGACCCTCTGTAACTGAGCTCCAGAACTGGCTCATGGGGAAGGCCTCTTGTCCCTCCTTGCAGGCGTTGCCGGGGAACCCCTGCCTGTGGACAGTGAGAAGGACATCTTCGACTACATCCAGTGGAAGTACCGTGAGCCCAAGGACCGAAGCGAGTGAGGCCCGTCCTCCCCGGCACAGCCCAATCAGAGTCTTAATTTATTTCTTAAGCTTTGCTATGTAAGGGTCTGTGGTGTTTTTAAATAACTATTTCTTCTTCATGCCGTAAACTGCACTATAGTCAATAAAACCTCTTGTATGATTATCAGCTGTGATCTAGTTCTTACTTTATTAGCAGACGTTTAAGTTTATATATTCTGTTCATGACTGCACTTTACTAAGGGTCAGTAGAGAGAATTAAGAGATGAGATGATAACAAATCTTAAATGGGGATTTTTATGTTCTCATTTTTTGCCCTTATGTTATAAACTACATTACCTCATTACCTTTCTTCCTGTTTACTGATTATAAATTAGTTAAGGTGCCCCCAGGGGCCAGCCTCTGGAAGAGGGTTCTTAGAGATTAGAGAACTTCATAAATTTAACTTTTTTCTTTGCTTGACCCATATTTGATTTTGTTATAAATACTTATAAACTAAAGAACAGGTATGTGGTTTCTCTCTTAAATGAAATCTGTAGCAATCGATTGTAATCCATGAGAAAGAACTTCCCTAATTCAGTTCAGTTCAGTCACTCAGTTGCGTCCGACTTTTTGTGACCCCATGCAGCACAGCAGGCTGCCCTGTCCTTCGCTATTTCCCGGAGCTTGCACAAACTCAGGTCCATTGCGTCGGTGATGCCATCCAACCATCTCGTCCTCTGTCATCCCCTTCTCCTCCTGCCTTCAGTCTTTCCCTGCATCAGGGTCTTTTCCAACATTCACCCATTTGTATCAAATATGACCATTTAAACTTCAAATAGACAAAGATTTCACTTTTTTCCCCTTGTCTTCCTCCAGTGTAACTTTTGAGTACAGATAGTCAGGCACTCCTTGAAAGCTCAAGCTTTGAAATATAGAAATTATATCAATACGAAAATATGAAAAGTTCTTAAATAGTAAGGCTATTGAAAACAAAATAATGGAAGAGTGCTTTGGAACTTGCAATGAGTTATACCAACACAGGCTATTATCTTTTGAATCTTATATCTTTATTAACCAAGTTTCTGTTTTTGTAGCGAGATGGCATTTCCCTTCCAAGAAATGAAGGATTATAAGCAGTAGGGGTTTTAAGGAAATTTTCCCTGGTAAGCTAATTTAACAGCAGATAAACTGTCACTCCGCTTTCCTGCCCAATTCCCACCAGGTATCAGAACTTCACCAGAAATTACTTAAAAGATTTATTTGAACTAACTGAATGACTAGATGAACTTAAGTTTGTTCCAGAATCACGTCCACTTTTCTGCAGAAGCAGACAAAAAGCCAAACTAGTTTCTGTTCATCACAAGACAGCTTCTCCAGCTCAGTTTGTTTCACTTATTACAAGATTGGATTTTAAGATGTGTACATGGGAAGATGGGAAGATGTGTGAGTGCATGCTTGAGACTTCTGCTGGGTTAGACCTGCAGCCGTTCGGCTTTCTGGCACACATGCAACCGTCTGTGGTTTCGATGAGCCACCTGACTCTGACACACTAGCCCGGCCTTACAGTTACAGCGCTGGAAGATGTCCAGGTCAAAGTTGTGACGCCGCCTAGAGCAGACCTGTCCCTCCTGTAGCAGCGGTTTACAGACTTTGGTCCAAAAATGACGAGCGCAGCAAAGTCCAGGCCCGCAGTCTAAACTTGTGAGACAGCTTTGTTTCTTTTGTGCTGTAACAAGATTGACACAGGCTTTAGTGATAAGCAGGTGGCTTGTGGGGGTGTGACTGGGGTGAGGCAAGGCAGGGAGGATAAGCCGGCAAAGTAAGACTGGAGTAGCATGCCCGGCTCCAAGGCTGAGCACAGCAGTGAAACGGACAGCTCTCCCGAGCAGAAGATACTGCCTGAGAAGGCGGAGAGCAGGAGGAGAAGAGGGCAGCAGAAGATGAGATGGTTGGATGGCATCACTGATTCAATGGACATGAACTTGGGCAAACTCTGGGAGATGGTGAGGGACAGGGAAGCCTGGCGTGCTGCAGTCCATGGGATCGCAAAGAGTTAGACGTGACGGTGACGAACAACAACCGAGTTAAAACATCTGTCAGAGAAAGATGGGGTTTCCTGTCTTGAGACATCAAGTAAGTATCACTCGTCAGTGTCTTGTTAAAGGGGATGTGCACTGACTGCTTACACGGCGACCAGTTAACCTAAAGACACCACCAGGAGCAGCCAGGCCACCCTCAAACATTCCAGCTGCTTTCTGTCAAAGGTTGGATTTTCAGATTACAGTTGTTTAGAAAGCATCTTAGTGAAGTTTGTATTTTGTTTGAGAGTGAAAAGTTACTGCATCTGTGTTCATCTCTTTTATTTTGTATCTTTTTTTCAAACAAGCTTATTGGCTTATATTTGTTGGATGTGTTTTTTTAAATTGGGGTATGTGTGTGTGAGTTGCTCAGTCACGGCTGACTCTTCATGACCCTATGGGCTGTACAGCCCGCCAGACTCCTCAGTCCATGGGATTTCCCAGGCAAGGATACTAGAGTGGGTTGCCATCTCCTATTCCAAGGGATCTTCCTGACCCAGGGATCAAACCCACATCTCCTGCACTGGCAGGCAGATTCTTTACCACTGCTGCTGAGTCGCTTCAGTCGTGTCCAACTCTGTGCGACCCCAGAGACGGGAGCCCACCAGGCTCCCCCGTCCCTGGGACTCTCCAGGCAAGAACACTGGAGTGGGTTGCCATTTCCTTCTCCAACGCATGAAAGTGAAAAGTGAAAGGGAAGTCGCTCAGTCATGTCTGACTCTTAGTGACCCCATGGACTGCAGCCCACCAGGCTCCTTCGTCCATGGGACTTTCCAGGCAAGAGTACTGGAGTGCGGTGCCATTGAGCCCCCCATATATATATACACACACACACACTCATATTTAGAATACTGCTCTTACCCTTCCTGACTGGTGGTGTTTCAATATTTGGCTTCCTCATGCATTTGTTTTCCTGAACTGGGTGCTCGGTTGCCAGCTCTGGGAGTGCTTCCGGTAGAGTACAGACATCTGAGAGACAAGCGGGCGGGGTTAGAGAACGAGAGCCACGGGCAGGCGCGTCTTCAGGCTGCCAGAGAGTTTGGCAGGGCCTCTGCCTTCAGTCTCTCTATAACTGTCTAGGTTTCTGGGACACGTGCACTAAATATATCTCACATAAGGCAAAGAAAGGGGGTTAATTGAAGCGGAAACAGTGATTCCAACTTGCACCCTTCCTTTAAAATCATCTCCATGTTGCTGGCAAGAGTTGTTGCCAGGAAAGGAACTATTTTGCTGCATCGAAAAGAGGCAGCTGGGGAGATTCGCTTCAAGAATGACTTCAGGGAGCCTTTAGAGAGTGCCTGTCGTGGGACATCGTCATCCAAGAGACCCAGGTGCTGCCTCCGCCTTGTCGGAGCACAGCGGTCCTGTCGAGCTCTGGGCCGACTCACTGTTCACGCAGAGCATCCCGGGGCAGCACATGTTGGCATGCTGGCACCGCCTCCGTGTTCTACGGCAGGTGGCGCAGAACGGTTCCTCATTCCGAGGTTTGATGCAGAATTTTCCAGTACCGCAGTCGTCGTTAGACACACACTGTGAAGCCTGTGAAGGGACATTTGTTCACAGGGCTAGAGAACCCAGGGAGATGTAAGCAAGCTTTTTACTGCAGGCAGGAGGTGGAGGGAGCCGAATGCTGAGGCCCTTGAGACGCTGCCACCAGCCTCTAGCAGCGTCTTCCTTTCTTTCCACTAGAGTTGGTTTTCTCCCATGAAGGGGAGAGCAAATCACCAACAAAGAGACCTATGTGCTGCAAAGGTTATTCGTGTTTGAAAAATTGTCCTACTTTTAAACCCAGAGTTTAATCTTTATGCTCTTTGTGAAAATGGAAGAAAATGTTTTTCCCATGTGTCGCAGAGATGGTTATGAGATTTTAAATATATTTGTTTATGTATTTATTTCGCTGCCCCAGGCCTTAGTTGTAGCAGTGGGATCTAGTTCCCTGATCAGGAATCCGAACCCAGGCCCCCTCCACTGGGAGTTCACCAGGGAAGTCCCTGATTACGAGATTCTTGCTCTGTGGCTAGAAGCCCTCGACACTGTGCTACAGTTGAATGAGACGGAAGGCTGGTGTTTGTGGCAGCTCTATCTAGCTGACCTTTTGACTCCATCAGTCACCATTGGCCAAGTAGCCCTTGGGGCACCTCACCCAAGTCACTTGATTCTTAGGGATGCCTCATTTGCAGAGGAACAGATTCCAAAGACCGGCTTTTCTCATCTACAACTGATGTTTTTTCAAACAGATACGAAAATTTCCTATAAAACAGTTCTGTGAAGTGAGAGGGTGATAAGCCGGTGCTCCTTGCCACATAGCATTAAACTAATAACTCCCATATTCCCTGACTGCGTGGCCTTAGTTAAATCCCTTAGCATCTCTGAGTTGCATTTTCATTATCTGCCGTTAGGAGGAGTGACAGCTATCTCAAGCTCTAAGGAAGCAAGGTATTATGTATCAGAGGCCTGGCACGTGGCACAGCCTTCTTGGTATTCACTTCCTCTCTGATGTATAGGTGAATTGAGAGCTCAGTGTCCTAAAAAGCCACTAGGCTTCTTGGGTGAGTTAATGCTAAGGTGACTGGATTCTCCCAGGAGGCCTTCAATCCAGCTCACAGCCTTTCCAGCTCCCAGGCTAGTCGAGATGAACCATTTCAGACCCCAATCTGAGTGATGCTTCATGCAAACCCAGCACCCAGCCCTCCTCCCTTGCAGGGTGTTACCTTCTGGGCCCCTTGTGCATCATCAGAGTTCTTGACGTTGAAATCCATAGCCAGGGCTCCCAGAGGGGCGCACAGCCAGCCAAGCCCCAGCAGGACCACCAGCACCATCCTCGACCCTCTCAGACCTCCCCACGTCCTCCTTGAAGCTAGGCAGCTCTGCACCCACGGTGGAGCTTTGGCCGAGATGGAAACTCAGCAAGTTGCTGGAAACTGCTTTTTCTGAAAGAGAAGGGCAGAAGGTGTGTGAAATGTGATAAGCGAGGTCTGATCCACAGGTTCCCTCGTGAACTATTTATAGACACGTCCCCTCCTTTCTCCCTGCTCCCTCCTCCTTCATTTCCTTCCTTCTTACCCCACACAGGCTAGAACAAATCCTTGCAAATCTGTTTGATCAATAGTTCAAAACAAGGACTCAATCGAGGTAGGAGCAAAAACAGGACTGCGGCCGCTGCTTCTCCAGCGGTTGAATCCCTCTTAATTACGGCTTATCAAAGTCAGTTCAAAGGGCCAGCAGAGGAGCGGGATGTCTGTATCAAAGGCAAACTCTGATAGTCACCTGCATTTCCTACCTTCCATAATCCTGTGGGGGAGGAGGGAGTCCACTCTAAGATCTGTTTTCACAGCTAATTGTGCTCCCAAGAAAGAATGTCTCCTATTAGCCAATGTGCTCCGCGGGATGCCAAAAACTAATGAGTTACAAACGTCCTGAGACATTTTAAACTATGCTCAGGTAGTAAAGACTACGCTCAGGCAGAAAGAGGGACGATGCCTCTGATTAGCTCTGGCATCCAGATGTAAAGAGCCCAACAGCTTAAGAGCTGTGAATGTAACAGCATCTGCTCCGGCTAAATGTCAGTTGGAAAAGCATTCCCCTTAAGATGAAAATGGAACTGTTGAAGTTAGGATTATTTAATTAGGAAAATAATGAGATTTACGAAAATTGTCCTTTTGATGAGAACCCCCGAGAGCCCATTGTATATACAGATTTACACAACTTAATAGGAAGTTTGGGTGCATTTTATTAACTTGTGTTGTATGATGGTGTACTGACTGAAGCAGAACAGTCTCCAATATAGCAGATTTCAGAGGGAATTTCAGGCATTTTAATTTAAACTTTTATAACTTCTGCTTCATCCCTTTTTGTCTGATTTTTTTTTTTCCAGTCAAACTGTTACCTAAGTCAAACAATTTAGACATGCACTTATCTTCCTGGTGGCTCAGATGGTAAAGAATCTACCTGCAATGCAGGAGACCCAGGTTCAACCCCTGGGTCAGAAAGATCCCCTGGAGAAGGGAACGGCAACCCACCCCAGTATTCTTGTCTGGAGATTTTTTCATGGACCAAGTAGCCTGGCCGGCTATAGTCCATGGAGTCGCAAAGAGTTGGATATGACTGAGTTTGTCACTGCCTAAGTACTTTAAGGGTAGAACAGTCTGAATTTGGATCTAAAAATCCCTTTACTGTTGGCTTTGTTCTCAGGGTAAATTCATCCCAGTACCTGGGATGTAAGGTACCCTTTAAAATCTAAAGCCGCATTTTTTCTATGCCATCAATGTCATTCTTAGTATCCCTGGGTCTTCTTCCAGAACCAGCTGACCTCAGTTGCCAAAATGAACCTGGATATTCTGTGCCGGAGGACCGTTCTCAGCCTCAAAGTCTGCCCAGTGCCCCGGCGGCTGGGCCGGGCAACCTGAGGCCCTGTTACTTGGATCCCTTCCTGGTGTTGGGAATGTCTGCCTCCATCGTGTGGAGTGAGGAGCTATTTCTTCTGCAAGTCCTACTTTTCCATGTAAACCAACATCAAACACCCTTTGATAGTAGGATATGCCTGGTGACTAGGTGTGTTACAGAATTTATTTTGAAGTCGGACAGTTATGACCAAAGATAAAGGAGAAAGCCCCAGGGTTTGTTCCTTGCTGGGTTTCTCTGCTTCCTGTTACCTAACTGAAGAGACAATATTAGGGCAGAAGAAGCCTCTGGCAAAACACACAGACAAAAAGGACTGGCGCAAATATTCACTGAGTACTTTGTATGGAGCAGGACCTATGATTAGGTGTTGGGAATAAAAGATAAAAATGGTCCTTGCCCGTGTGGAGTTAATGTCCAGAAGACATATATGTAGAGGTAATTTCTATATATTACGACAAACACTAACAAAAAGGCAGAAATGTGGGGCTGGAGGATCACAGAGGAGGGCGCGATTAGCCCTCTGGAGGAGGGATTATTGGAGCTGGGTTTTGTGGGTTGAGTAGGAGTTCCCTAGGTTACGAAGCAGGGGATGATACGCCTCAGGCTCAGACAGTGAGGTGTGAACAGGGACAAGAAGGCACATATCAGTTCTAGAGGGTCTGTGTGACTGGAGCAGATGGTGGAGAGACCAGAGAAGGCTAGGTTGTGAAAAACTGATAACAGGCAAAGGGAGCCAGAAGACATTATTTCGTAAGCAGGAGAAAGTCACTGGGGATATTTGAACTTGAAGATTACAGGATCTAATTTTAGATGCTTTTTAGGAGCGCAGTGCTGGCAGCAATGTGGAGCTGGGGTTACCAGTGGGTGAAAGTGAATGCGGGGCCAATAAGGAGGGGGTGGAGGAAGAGAAGAGCAAGGCTGGTGTGAGCAGGCGACACACTGACAGGATCGCCAAGGATGGGGTTTTGCCCGTGGATCTCCGTCGCCTGGTGTGAGTGAAGTGGAGGAGTTCAGCTCACCCTGACAGTTCTGATTCTGTGCACAGGTGGCTGGTTATGGCTTCCCAGGCGGCGCTAAGCCACCTGCCAACGCAGGAGACCCGGGAGAAGTGGGTTCGACCCCCGGGTGGGGAAGATGCCCTGGAGGAGGCCATGGCCACCCACTCCAGTCACCTTGCCTGGAGAATCTCATGGTCAGAGGAGCCTGGTGAGTACAGTCCATGGGGTCACAAAGAGTCAGACACATTGAAGCAACTAGGCATGCGCATGGGTGGTCATGCACTGTAGATGGAATTCGGGATGGAAAGTGGGTTGGGGGCAGTGGGACAGAGGCCAGGAGCACTGTGATCCAAGTCATCAAGCCTTTGCTGGGTATCCATCGTGGAGACAGAAGATTAACCCCTGCGTCCTCCGGGAGTAACGCTCCCACGGACGAGAGGACATGAGGATTCAGACATACCAGACGCAGGAGGCTGCAAACGGGCAACAAGACTGACAAGCAGGCTTCTCCTCTCTCTCTCTGCCTGACTCTCTCTCAGCCTTGCAAGACTGAGAGCATCAGAGTCAGGTGGACCTGACTGGAGCACCACACGGGCCTTCCCTGTAGCCCCTGACTCCCGGAGGCATCCATCTACCCACTGTAGTGTTTATAAAACTCTATTGTGATTGGACACTGTTTTGTCTCTACAACTATAGACGAAGGTGTCATCTTTGTATCCTCATGCTTGGAAGGCCTGGCACATAATAGAAGCTCCATACATTGCTTTATGTGACGGAAGACTGCATAAATAAATGCATTTATTGTGACTTTGAACAAGACACTCCACGTTTCTGGGCTGCATCTCCACAACCGTAAAGTGGGCATCACTCCCCGTAAGTCCTACATTTGGAGGGTTCAGGGCATGACCTTGTGTAGCAGGCCTGGTGCAGTAACTGGCACTCATACGCTCTGTCCCAGGCCACCCTCATGTAAAGCTCAGGACCCAGCACACCGCACAGCCCTTCCTCGGCGGCACTCAGCAGAAGTTTGTGTAATACAATAGTTGTTGTTATTCAGCAGTTTAGTTGCGTCCTACTCTTCACGACCCCACGGACTGCAGCACGCCAGTCTTCCCCATCCGTCACCACCTCCCGGAGCTTGCCCAAGTTCATGTCCATTGAATCGGTGATGCCACCCAACCATCTCATCCTCTGTCGTTCTCCTCTCCTTCTGCCTTCAATGTAATCCTATGCACCAGAGAAAAATCCACACCCCCCACCCCCAGTTGCCTGTTATTTCTAGGTCTCCCAAAGGCCAGAGTGACCTTGAGGACTATACTAGAGTCTCCCTGGAAGATGACCTGGGGTGTTTCCAGATCTGCAGAGGCTGCTTGGGGATAACAATCAGGGTTCCTCAGCCAGGATGCCCTGTGGCTGCACTCACCCTCCTCAGGCTGAGCTCAGTCCTTGTGGCTTAGAGATGATGGAGCTGTGGGAAGTGGATGCCAGGGAGGAGCAGAGGGGAGAGGAAGGCTTCAGAAGTGTTTCTGCTGAAAAGGAATTGATGCTTTTGACCTGTGGTGTTGGAGAAGACTCGTGAGACTCCCTTGGACTACAAGGAGATCCAACCAGTCCACCCTAAAGGGGATCAGTCCTGAATGTTCATTGGAAGGAATGATGCTGAAGCTGAAACTCCAATACTTTGGCTACCTCATGCGAAGAACTGACTCATTGGAAAAGACCCTCATGCTGGGAGGGATTGGGGGCAGGAGGAGAAGGACGACAGAGGATGAGATGGCTGGATGGCATCACCGANCAGTCCTGAATGTTCATTGGAAGGAATGATGCTGAAGCTGAAACTCCAATACTTTGGCTACCTCATGCGAAGAACTGACTCATTGGAAAAGACCCTCATGCTGGGAGGGATTGGGGGCAGGAGGAGAAGGACGACAGAGGATGAGATGGCTGGATGGCATCACCGACTCAATGGACGTGAGTTTGGGTAAACTCAAATGGTGAAGGATAGGGAGGCCTGGTGTGCTGCGGTCCATGGGGTTGCAAAGAGTCGGACACAACTGACCGACTAAAAAGCAACAGTAGGTCAGGGCCCCTGAGTTCCCAGATGCAGAGGCAGAGCACTGCCCACGCCCCATGCTGGGTGCCTGGCCCCTCACGTGAGGACGCCCTAATGTGCTCTCCTGCCCTGGACGCCCCTGGCAAGGACTGTAGGCCAACTGACAACCCGAGCTGGTCCTCCTCATGCCTCAGGGAGCTCCTGGCCCAAAGGAAGGGCGGGATATGGGAGTATAGACTGAGCTCAGGGGAAATTTAAATTCTCGAAAAGAAATTCCACCCCCCACTCCAGTTCAGCAAGGAGGGAGATGTGATTCCCAGCCTGGGAAGTGGGGTGCGGGCTGGTGTGCCCTCCAGTGACAGCTGCTGTAGTTCACATCCAAGTCAGCACTGTGATTTATATTCACTTCGGAGAGCGAAGTTTTGTTACAGCTCCCGTGTCAAAACCAGTTTGATTTCCATACATTCTGCATCTCTTAAAATCACAGGAACCGAAACGAGCAGGTCTTTGGCAGCATCTCACAGGAAATGTTCAATAAGTGAAAGATGAGAGGGGCGGGTTGATGAGGGGAGACAAAGGTTGCAGGATCCGTGTAATCACTGCAGCCGTGTAATCACTGAGGTCAGGAGGGGACCATCGAGGGACTGGGTTTACCAGACGTCTTGCCCCTTCAGGTGGTTCCACTTCTGGAAATGGCCTGGATGCAGTCAGAAAGATGGAGTCCGGCCCATCACTGATCTTGTGGCCTTGGCTGGGTCACGGGCCTCTCAGCCTCAGCTCCTTGTGGCCTGGAGGGCTCCTCCAGACCAGGTTTCGGGGAGTCTGCAGGTAGATGATGGGGGAGATGACTGCGATGTCACACACCCTGGAGGCACCACTTGGACCCAGACTGGTGTCTGTGTGAGTGGCCCCCCTTCGGAGTTGTGCAGTCAGACAGTGTTAGGACCTCCCTTTTCTGCAGCAACAGCCTCAGCCCTCCTGACCCCACAGTAGACGTGTAGCTGAGAACAGCACCAGGAGCCCCTTGCTTGCTTAATCAAGGTTGTGCTCTGCCTTCTTTGGGCTAAAAAAAAATTCAATGATGCTGAGTGTGATGCATGAGTCCTAACTGCCTTGCCTGCCCTACCCCATTCCTGGGCACACACCATACTTCTGTGTAATGGAAATCCCACGGACTAGGTGCTTGCATTCACACTGCTGTCTGAGGTCAGAGTTCCCACGTGCTCAGGTTCCCTGCCACCTTCTCCACACACTTGAAGGAGGGGCAAGGAGCTCTGCAGGGGGCTCTTTCACGAGGGCCCCACCTCCAGACCAAGCGCCTTGGGAGGTTCCCACATCCAACACCATCATACTGGGAGCTAGGATAGCAACACATGAATCTGGGCACACAAGCATGCAGACCACAGCATCACTCTTCCTCCTCGGCATCCTGTAGCCCCAGACACACTCGTGTTATACAAGACACATACATTGGGGTAGTAACCGCAGAACTACTGCTGTGAAAAGGCAAGGAAAGATGTTTAAGAGGCTGCCCGGTTACGACCCAGCAGTCCCTCTGCCGGGCATGCGCACCGAAGAAACCAGAACTGAAAGAGACACGTGAACCCCAACGTTCACCGCAGCACTGTTTATAATAGCCCGGACATGGACGCAACCCAGATGTCCATCAGCAGATGAATGGATAAGAAAGCTGTGGTACATATACACAATGGAGTATCACTCAGCCATTAAAAAGAATGCATTTGAATCAGTTCTAATGAGGTGGATGAAACTGGAGCTGATTATACAGAGTGAAGTAAGCCAGAAAGAAAAACACCAATACAGTACACTAACGCATATATATGGAATTTAGAAAGATGGTAACAATAACCCTGTATGCGAGACAGCAAAAGAGACACAGATGTATAGAATAGACTTTTGGACTCTGTGGGAGAGGGACAGGGTGGGATGATTTGAGAGAATGGCACTGAAACATGTATAATATCATATAAGAAATGAATCGCCAGTCTAGGTTCGATGCAGGATACAGGATGCTTGGGGCTGGTGCACTAGGATGACCCAGAGGGATGGTATGGGGAGGGAGGTGGGAGGGGTCGATCAGGATGGGGAACACGTGTACACCTGTGGCAGATTCGTGATGTATGGTAAAACCAATATAATATTGTAAAGTAAAAAATAAATAAATAAAATAACATTTAATAAAAGCTGCCCGGGTCTCAATACACATTAGCTGGAAACAGCATCACTTGTCTTTGGTCATGGAGTCAGGGAGCTGAGACGAGGCCTGAACACTGAGCTGACTCAGGGAACTGATGGCCTTTTGCTGACGCCACTGAGGGTCCCAGCAGCCTGCACTCATCTCTGTAGGGGACTTGGGTGGTTTCCTTTTCAACTGAAATACACCTGTGTTCTGGAGTGGATCACAAGGTCCTTTCAGCCCCTTGTCATGGCAAGGCCCTTGGCACAGTCCACTTTGCTTTATTCTCATTGTTGCCGTTTAGTTCGCTAAATAGTTGTCAACTCTTTGCGACACTGTGGACTGTAGCCTGCTGGGCTCCTCCATCCATGGGATTTTCCAGGCAAGAATACTGGAGTGGGTTGCCATGCCCTTCTCCAGGGCATCTTCCCAACCCAGGGATCAAACTGAAGTGTTCTGCCTGGCAGACAGGTTATTTCCTGCTGAGCCAGCGGGGAAGTCCTTTATTCACTGTACTGACTGTAATTCAATAGTGAGTACACTGCAGGGAGGAGGACAGAAGCCTGAAGGACTGAGTGGAGAGAGGCCAGGTAGCTTGCCCAAGGTTACACAGCTAGCAAGTTGCAGACTTCGGATTTAACGCAGATGTTCTGGTTCCCAAGTTCACTCCTTCCTGCACACCACACTCCACAGTTCACTAACCAAAGGCCATTCTCCAAAACATCAAGTTCCCTGAAGCATAGCTATATCTTCACCAAAGGGACACTGCTCTTTCTATTTTCAGGTTACATAGGAATATGTCACCCTCCTTTTTCTTAATTTATCCTTTGTGTAAAGTGATCATAGTGCTTCAGTAGCAAGTGGTTAAGATGAGCTAATTTCCAGGTTGCCAGGCTGTACCCAAATCCACAAGTGGAACGTTGACAAAACTGATTTCCTCATAAAAACAATTTGTAAATATTTCCTGCCCTTTTGACATTCAACTTGGACTCTAACTTGGGTGGGGAAGCCCCATAACTGTATTCACAATCGTATGGAGAGCTTGGATGAGGCTCTGGGGGCAAGGGAAGGGCTGGGCTCATCACCCTAACCCCCATCTGCAGCACTCACTTGCAGGGTCAGCTTTTCTTTACCTCATTTCCTTGTGCCCCCGTATGGCCAAGAGTGACATGAGCGCCCAGAAGGCCCAACGTGAATTCTAGGGACTGATCCCAGCTGCAGTTCCCAGTTTGGGGTGGAAATTCCCCAGGGCACAGCAGTCCCCTTCTCACGAACCTAGGTACTTCCCCACCTTGTGAAAGTCAGTTTAACTTTTCTAATTATAACAGAAACGCATTTCCAAATTTTAGAAATTTTGGAAAATACAGAAAAGTGTGAAGAAAATAAAAATCACGTATACTCTGACCCAGCAGAGAGAGTCACTGTCAGATTTTGGAAACATTTCCCCAACATTTCTTCTGTGCACATACACACACACACACACACACACACACANCCTGAGCCAGCGGGGAAGTCCTTTATTCACTGTACTGACTGTAATTCAATAGTGAGTACACTGCAGGGAGGAGGACAGAAGCCTGAAGGACTGAGTGGAGAGAGGCCAGGTAGCTTGCCCAAGGTTACACAGCTAGCAAGTTGCAGACTTCGGATTTAACGCAGATGTTCTGGTTCCCAAGTTCACTCCTTCCTGCACACCACACTCCACAGTTCACTAACCAAAGGCCATTCTCCAAAACATCAAGTTCCCTGAAGCATAGCTATATCTTCACCAAAGGGACACTGCTCTTTCTATTTTCAGGTTACATAGGAATATGTCACCCTCCTTTTTCTTAATTTATCCTTTGTGTAAAGTGATCATAGTGCTTCAGTAGCAAGTGGTTAAGATGAGCTAATTTCCAGGTTGCCAGGCTGTACCCAAATCCACAAGTGGAACGTTGACAAAATTGATTTCCTCATAAAAACAATTTGTAAATATTTCCTGCCCTTTTGACATTCAACTTGGACTCTAACTTGGGTGGGGAAGCCCCATAACTGTATTCACAATCGTATGGAGAGCTTGGATGAGGCTCTGGGGGCAAGGGAAGGGCTGGGCTCATCACCCTAACCCCCATCTGCAGCACTCACTTGCAGGGTCAGCTTTTCTTTACCTCATTTCCTTGTGCCCCCGTATGGCCAAGAGTGACATGAGCGCCCAGAAGGCCCAACGTGAATTCTAGGGACTGATCCCAGCTGCAGTTCCCAGTTTGGGGTGGAAATTCCCCAGGGCACAGCAGTCCCCTTCTCACGAACCTAGGTACTTCCCCACCTTGTGAAAGTCAGTTTAACTTTTCTAATTATAACAGAAACGCATTTCCAAATTTTAGAAATTTTGGAAAATACAGAAAAGTGTGAAGAAAATAAAAATCACGTATACTCTGACCCAGCAGAGAGAGTCACTGTCAGATTTTGGAAACATTTCCCCAACATTTCTTCTGTGCACATACACACACACACACACACACACACAAATATACAGCATCTATTTAGTTGATGTATAATGCATGTATTACCAGTCTATCACCAGTCCAGAGTTAAGCCATTGCCAATGTCCACGTCTATGGGGCTTCCCTGGTGGCTCAGATGGTAGAGAAACCACCTGCAGTGAAGGAGACCTTGCTTTTTCTTTAAGTAAAATTGTAACACATGCATACACACACACGCACGGGGTTACACTGTCCTTAAACTTTTGTCCCCCTAACCCCACTTTTTTGAACTGGGCCTTTCCCTCAGATTATCAGATACTAGCAGAACACATGGTTGAACCATATCCCAAAATATGGGTGTATTACAATTTAATGAATCCTCTAAGTGTCGGCCATTCAACTCAGTTCAGTTCAGTCGCTCAGTCACGTCCAACTCTTTGTGACCCCATGGACTACAGCACTCCAGGCTTCCCTGTCCATCACCAACTCCCAGAGCTTTCTCAAACTCATTGCCATCGAGTTAGTGATGCCATCCAGCCATCTCATCGTCTGTCATCCCCTTCTCCTGTCTTCAATCTTTCCCAGCTTCAGGGTCTTTTCCAATGAGTCAGTTCTTTGCATCAGGTGGCCAGAGTATTGGAGTTTCAGCTTCAGCATCAGCCCTTCCAATGAATATTCAGAACTGATTTCCTTTAAGATGGACTGGTTGGATATCCTTGCAGTCCAGGGGACTCCTAATCTTCTCCAACACCACAGTTCAAAAGCATCAATTGGTTTTTAATTTCCTGCTGCTGTAACTCATTCAAGCTACTCAAGATGAACCTCTGCACAAGTCTATTGCCTTGAGGCAAGCTGTCAGACCTGGAGATTAAGGGTACCACATAGACTCTAAACATATAACAACATAGTCTTGGCTCTCTGTCCCTGTGCCCTGGAAGCCATTCCTCTCCACCGGACCCATCCCTGGCAGTGAGGGGCTTTCACCTCTGGGGCCCCGAGATCTGCTGCCCCCTAGAGGAGGCTCACGGACAGGGCTAGTATCTCCTCTTCAAAGATGCCAAGGGGTCCTCATCCTTCATCACAATTCTGGAGTCCTTGAAAGTTTCTGAACTGTGGTGTTGGAGAAGGCTCTCTTGATAAGTCCCCTGGACTGCAAGAAGATCCAACCAGTCCATCCTAAAGGAAATCAGTCTTGAATATTCATTGGAAGGACTGNCACAATTCTGGAGTCCTTGAAAGTTTCTGAACTGTGGTGTTGGAGAAGGCTCTCTTGATAAGTCCCCTGGACTGCAAGAAGATCCAACCAGTCCATCCTAAAGGAAATCAGTCTTGAATATTCATTGGAAGGACTGATGCTGAAGCTGAAACTCTAATACCTTGGCCACCTGATGCAAAGAACTGACTCACTGGGAAAGACCAATGCTTTCTTGATGCTGAGAAAGACTCAAGGTGGGAGGAGAAGGGGATGACAGAGGATGAGATGGTTGGATGGCATCACCGATGCAATGGCCATGAGTTTGAGCAAGCTCCGGGCATTGGTGATGGACAGGGAAGGCTGGCATGCTGCAGTCCATGGGGTCACAAAGAGCTGGACACGACTGAGTGACTGAACTGAAAACAAACAAGTGGGCCCCTTTTCTTTAAAGAAACAGAATTAAATAACATTGCTGGCTTCAGAATCTTAATTTTCCTTACACTTATGGCAATTGTGATATCAAAGCTTCACTGTAGGGTTTCCCTTCTCCATTTTTTGTTCTTTTTTTTTCATTTTTGGTAGTAAAACTATACTAACCCTTTGAGATTTTCTCTCACAAAGGTAACGAAGGCAGACAGAGCAGGTTATCTTGACTAGAGCAGGTGACCTGTGTTGGAAACCTGCTCACCAGGGCCTCTGGACACCCCTAGAATAGACGCTTCCAGGTTGGTGCTCATCCGTCAGTTTTGAGCATGGTGCCCTGTATGCAGTAAGCACTTAGCAAATGTCCCACAAAAGAAGGAATCTAAGATACCTTCCCTGCCCTAAAATTCTGGTTCTAGACATTTTATAGGAAAAGGATGCCAGGTGATTAGGATTTGGACTGAGAAAGTCCTTTCTATGCCTCCCAAGATTCAGAACCCAGTGTGGGTGGGCAGGGTGTGAGAACTAGCTGTAGTTTGGAGGTGGCCGAGGCCAGAGGCTTGATGTGAACGTTGAGAGTAACTGTGGATCCTGCTAAGCCAGCAGGATCAGAGCGATGGGAAACAAAGGAATGATTCCCTCTGCAGCTGCTGTTTTCCAGAACAATTTCTTTTACCGCCTTCCTGCATGTTGGGAGTGAGGGGAGGTCCTCTGTGTGTGACCTGGGACTGGTATTATCAGGTCCCTTCAGAAGGAAAGATTTTGGATGAAGAAGCCCAAGGAAGGAATGTTGCCAACATCCTGTTGGAAGTGGTTTTTATAGACTTTAATGACCTGCTGGGCCTGACAAAGGCCAGGTCTGTGCCAAAGTGCAGGTTGGAGTTGTGATTTTAATATTCGTCTGGATGTGAATAAATCTAAGTTGGCTTGCATGGCTTTTAATCGCCTATAGCATATGAACTGTCATCTGTGTTATTAACTAATGAACATTTTCCATGTGCCAGGTGGATCACCGTGTACTCTGGATACATCACCGTCTTTACTATCGACTACAATCCCATGGACGGGGGAGCCTGGTTGGCTGCCGTCTATGGGGTCACAGAGTCGGACACGACTGAAGTGACTTAGCAGCAGCAGCAGCACAATCCTCTAAAGTAGACCTTATTTGGTTCTGTCTCACAGATGTCGAAACAGAAACGTAGAGTTGTTCGCCAACAGCCACAGGGTTGGCAGGTCTGAGGTGCCAACCCAGCATCTTTTGACTCCAAAACTCATTTTATTTAGCCTACTAAACTTACATTGCTTTGCCAATGACATTGATCATTTTCTGCCTCATTTTCTAAGTCTCACATTATGAGTCCTTTGGGAGCAAGCATCTTACTTATCTTTTCTTAGCCTGAAATGCTTAAACATAGCAGGGAAATCATCTTTGGCTCCGGTTTCAAGAAGCAACATGGTATTATGTTCTGAGTATCAAACACTTTGTGGGGTTTTCTTCTTTTTATCTTGAAAAATATTTTTAGACTTACAAGAAAGATTCAAGAATAATGCAATGAAGATTCATAGATCCTCCACCTAGATACACCGATTGTTAACATTTTGAATGTTTTTTTCCTGACCATTTGAGAGTTTGTTGCAGATACCGGCTATGTCACTTATGAATAACTTTATGTATCTCCTAAAAAACAGGCCATTTATCCATACATGCGTGTTAGCATGCAAGCTCTGTCGCATCCGACTCTTTTCAACCCCTTGGACTGCGGCCCATCAGGATCCTCTGTCGATGGGGTTCTCCAAGCAAGTGGGGATCTTCCTGACTCAGGGATTGAACCCGCGTCTCTGTATCTTCTGTATTGCACAAGGATTCTTTAACGCTGAGCCACCAGCAAAGTCCCCATTTCTGCATAATCAAGATATAATCATTACCTTCAGGAAATTTAACATTGTTGCAATACTAATACAGTCGACATTTAAATTTTCTCAGTTGTTCCAATAATGACGCTCAATAGCTGCTTTTTGTTTTTTGATCCAGGGTGCAATTTAGGATTACTTGATTCTCAAGGTCTTATCTTTCTTTTGTCTCCTTTAATCTAGAACACTTGACTAGTCTTAACAGTTCAAGAAGTTCAGGTTTTTAGAAGAGACCAGGTGGTTGTTTTGCAGAACTGTCCCTCAACTGGATTTCTCTTGTTTCCTCCGGAACAGAGAGAAAGCACTTCTTGGGCGAGTCATTCTCACACAAGACGTCAGTCTGTACCATCCCTGGCGCTGCACAGTTCCATCACTCGGTCTAGGTGATGCGTTTGATGTGAAGGTACCCTTTTCTCTTCACTAAGTCATCTGTGGGATATTACTTTGGAACTGGACGAATAGCCTCAACCGTCCAGCATCTATTGATGAATTCTGCCTGACCCAGTTCTTGGTGGCTCCAAAGCGAGGATTTTGTTTCTGTAATTTCTCGTACGTTTAAGAGTCGGAATTCTTCTCTAAAGGAGAGCGGTCCCTCATCCACCTCCTCTCTCCCTTTGGATTACTCTCCAGTGTCATCTTTAAGTCATGCCACTTACCCCTTGGGGACCTATGTTTCTCATCGTTAAGATGAGGTGACCTAAGGGCCACATTCTTGAATTTCAGTCACTCTGAGACGGAATCCCCTCACAGGTCTGTCAAGCGCCCGCCAGAGAAAGACGCAGCAGGGGGCGACCCCTCGGCAGGCAAGGGTCGCTAGTGGCCTCCGCGCCTTCTCGCGAGAGCGGGCCCCTCGGGGTCAAGGCGCGGGCCCTGCGCCTGCGCGCTCTCGTCCACCCCGTCCGCCCCCGCGCGCCGCGCGCACTCGGACAGTTGGAAGTGTTGGGCCGCCTCGGGCTCGCGGCGCGCGCCCTCGGCGCGACTCTCCGGCGCAGCCGCGGCGCGGGGTTCGGGGCTCGGGGCGCGCAGGCGCCGCGGGCGTGGGGCCGCGCAGGCGCGGACGGCGTTGGTCCGAAGAAGACCTTCAGCGGTGCCCTGGCGGAGCGGACAGGCCCCTCCTAGCGGAGCGGACGGGCCCTCCGGTCGGAGGTGAGGAGAGCCGGGGCCGCGGGCTGGCGGCCGGGCGGGCGGCCGTCCGGCAGGGACCCGTGGGAGGCGGCTAACGGGGGCAGGGCCGCCGAACGGGGCGCGGGCCCGCGGGCGGGGCAGCGGGAACCGGCCCCTGCGGGGACGGGCGGGCCGCGCCGCCACCTGCGCCTCGGCCTGGCCGGTCCCCGGGAGGCTGGCTTCGAGGGAAGGCGGGTCCGGGAACCCCCGAGCCCCGGCTTCCTCTCCGGCCTCGGCATCCAGCATCAGGGGGCCCCTCTACTCCCTGCCCCTGAGGGGAGGGTGCTGGACGTCCAGCTGACGGGGGCGAGGCGAGCTGGCTGTCCCCACGGTGATGCTGTTGTAGCCGCCGCTCCCCCACCCCCGACCCCGGCACCCTCCCTCGCTCCCCGCCCCCGCCTGCGGCTCCCGCAGCCCGGGGGCGCCGTGCACGTCCACGGACAAGTGCACCGGCAGAGCCGCGGCAGTGTGTTGGAACGTGACGTGTCTGGGGCTTCTCGAGTTTTTGCTTGCTCATACCAGCAGTGCATTTCCCATCGGGATCGTGGGCCTGGAAAAGAAAGCTTGAACTGGGCACAGTTGAGGTCAGACGACCAAGTGCTTTTGAAAAAGAAGCAAAATGCTAAAAGACTGTAATGGGTCCCTAGATGGAGGTTTCTGAACACTTAAGTGTATTTTTCCTTTTTTTTTTTTTTAAAAAGCAAACAGTAAAGCCTTAACGTTTTTAATATTTGAGTACGTAGTGCCTGGTTTTTATACTTCACCTCCCAAGTTATGGGCTTCAGGCAGAATTTCAACAGGTACCACCGTCGTTTGTGATCATAAAGAGTAATATCAGATTGCAGTTGGCAATGTGTAAAAGGTCTCAGTTTGATGGTTGGGACACAAAGGACTTGTGTTGTAAACTAATTGCTCTGGAAAGGAACTTGGACACCTTGTGGCCTAGAACAAAGTTTTATTATGGTATGACTCAGTACATTTATCTTCTTCATCTTTACTCTTTCCACTTTATATATATTCTTAAACTCTGTTCTCTTAACGTATCCTAATGTCTGTCGTATTGGACAGGTTTAGGTTAAGGAACACATTTTAAATGAATTCACAGTGAAGAACTGCACCATAAAGTGTGTGTTGTGTTCAGGTGTGGTGGAATAGGCAGAAACTTAGTAGCAGGAGGCCAGGCTAAGAGCTCCGCTAAATAGAAATAAATAGGTTTGAACTCGTAGGTGGTTGAGGCATCGGAATTGCAAGGGCTGCACTGGTGCTCTGGATTTTACTGGGGTTAGTAATAGGGTAAACAGGGGCTTCCCAGGTGGCTTATTGGTAAAGAATCCACCTGGCAAGACAGGAAACACAGGAGAGGCCAGGTCAGTCCCTGGGTGGGGAAGATCCCCTGGAGGAGGATATGGCATCCACTCCAGTATTCTTGCCTAGAGAATCCCATAGACAGAGGAGCCTGGCAACTTAGCATGCACAGTGGGGCTAATGGGGTTGCTTGAGGTGCTCCAGTGTGACTTTTGAGGATGCTGCTGAAAGAGATTTCCTGTTGTGCAGAAAGGGCAAAGGGATGGTATATTCAGCAGTGTTGATTGGCCTCAGAATTTTGAAGTGAGGGTCATGTTGGCAGTAGAGAAGCTGGCTGAATCCTCAGGCAAGATGAAGTGAAGCACCTAGCGTTTTTGAAGACTGTAACTTTTAGAGTGTATACCGATTTTTGGTAAGCCGATTACTGCAGGTAGGATCTATCCTCTCTCTGGTTAATAAGTTAGATTATAGCACTGTATTTTAAGAAGAGTTTTGAGAGAGGACATATTCTGGATGAATACACTTCAATTACTGTGGTAATTCTTAAGAACTGAATTTCAGAGTGGCAAAAATGTTAACCCTGAAGATGTTTAATTGCATCTGCTTTACAGATCCTCAGAAAATTTACTTTGTCATCTTATACAGCTCTCTGGCTTTACAGCTGCTCAAGACATGTTTTACTGATGTACATTTTTGCATTCTTTTAAAAAGTGAAAGTCCAGTTTAACAGAACATCTGCTTCAGTCTTCAAGAAATTTCTCTTCTTTGAAATGCAATCAGAAAGATGACCTCCATGAATCTCATGAGAAACATTGTTTCATTCTCCAGGTTTCTGGAAAGCTCTTTTTAAAGGAGCAGCGTGCTTTCCCTGAACTTTGCTTGCCTTAGGGGTTAAGCATTAATGATGCAAAGCAAGAAACATTGTATACCTCTTCTTACAGAACTAAACACTTGAACAGTGAATAAGTACTAAATATTATTTATTCCCTTGTCCTTATTTTTCTTTATAAGATATGTGTAACACACCGACTTACTGTGACCTAGGAAAGGCTGCCAAAGATGTCTTCAACAAAGGATATGGTAAGTATGCTATTGTAAATTGCCACTGTGGGGTAAGCATTCATACTGAATGCCTAAGATATGGGAGATACCATGCTCAGTAAAATGAGGTTAAGTCAACATTAATCTATTTCACAAGATTTAAGGGGATAACTATTAGCAGGTTACTAGACTTCTTTTTTTAGAGGTGGAGTGCCACAACCGTTAAAAACCATTGTGTATATAAACACATATTTGCATATTTAATATTATCTGTGGGGTGAAATAGTATAAATCTGTAATATATGTGCCTCCTTTGGTTAGCTCTGGGGACAGTTAAAGCAAGGGATGTGTTTTTCCTCCTCCAAATAATGGCAGTGTTTTCATGAGCGTGAAAACCCAGCTTTTGACTTCTTTGGAGGAACATACAGTGTTGAAAACCAAGTAGACATTTAGTTTTGGTTTTAAAAATTTAGTCTTGAAATTTTAAAGTTTTTGCGCTGTACACATTTGATTTTTTTTATTAACTAGTGATGTTAATTATGTATTTTTAGCTTGTATATATGTATAATTTCTAATAATTTTGGTTCTTAAAATAGTGCATTTTTCTTTCATCCATAGGTTTTTTTAACTTATATTTTAAAAATATTTCTTTATTATTTATAATTTTTCTTTATTATTAAAAATCACGCTTAATTTTTGTTAGCATTTTGTTGTAATTTTTGGTTACAATTCAATTTTTGTTAGAATTTTGTTAGAATTCAGTTTCTTGTGGCACTCTCACCAAACAGGAATACTGAATATTTTCCATATGAAATGTACTAGGGACTATTTTTATAATTTCTAAATTGCAAAGACTGGAGTGCATGTCACATTTTGTACATCACTTATTTTTTTTGTGTGTGTGTGTCTCTAGGATTTGGCATGGTCAAAATAGATCTGAGAACCAAGTCATGTAGTGGAGTGGTAAGTACTTAATATACTGCTAATAGATGTAGCATAATTAAAGGACCCTGTTTGAAAATCATTGTTTAGTCAAGTTACTTGAAACAGCATACCTTTGGTGCTACGCTATCTTCCCTACAGCTTTGTCCTCCTCTCAGATTTCAGAGAGCCATTCAGCCACTTGAGCCCAAGGACAATCAAGTTGAATTTGGGGGGAGATGTTTGTTTGTCATTATAAAAGTATTCTGAGTCTTAGTCTCAGAAAATATAGAAATACATGTGTATACATAATATATGTGTGTGGTATATATTTTTTATGCCATATTTTTATACTTTTGTGAATATGTATGTGGACACTAAAATCTTTGCTTCCTTTTTATTGGGTTCATGCAAATTTTGTTGCCCTTTTACAAAAACAAACTAACTTTAGTGTCTGTCCCATCATGATTAGTTGAAACAAATGTAGAAATACATGCAGAAGGTTAGTCAACTTTTATTAATGTTCATAAAGTCTTTTTTCCTAGAAGTTAAGAAGTAAAGGATATATCACCGTATTATCAGAGCATCACTAACCAGAGCTTTTATAAGTTTCAGCAAATAGATCAAATTTACATTCACCTTATTCTCTGCTTTCTCCATACTGGCTGCATCTTTTTTTCTTTGGTATTTGCCTATTCAAACCAATGCAAATTTTATTTCTGGATATAATGATTTATTTAGAAGGGCAAGAAGCATGTGGAGTATTTATGGTGCTTGGTCTCATAGTTCGTCTAATCCTGGTTTGTCACTATTCTTTCCCTGGGTTTTCTAGTAGTAAATAAATATTTATGCAACTACCCTCCTAAGATGGGATTTTATTATGTAGTCTATTAAAACAGAAAAATCACATTCATTTTAATTCTTATTTCAAATTTGCTCAAGGTAGTTTTGTGTTGAGAAAATCAACAACTAAAATTTTATCTCCCTTACATGCTGCTGTTGTGTGTGAATATTCATTCAGATGGTAAGAAAAACAGTATATTTGTGTGCTTTGTTTTTATGGCTGTTTCTGTTCTTTAGTATTGGTTTAGGAAACGTTTCGTCCCTTGCTCCAGATTGCCTAGATCGTATCTTGGTCTTTTTGTGATGTGCCACTTACAACAGCACTGTTTCCATGGTTGTTTTGTTGCATACCAGCATTATGGCAGAACTGCAGATGTTATGTGCATGTTATAAATACGTTTTGCACTGTTTGAGCTAATTATGAAAGTAAAAATTGGAGTAATTGTGAACCTGGGCCTCAACTTAGGAAAATTATGGCCTTGTGTTTGAGATTTGGAGCTCTGGTATTTGAGATTTTTGACAAAGCTTCAGACGAAGAAATAGTGATGATAAGAAAGAAATACAGACTAAATACGCTTCCTACCTTAATTTGTTGCACCAAGATTAAGGTTTATATTTGCTATACTTACAAGTTTATAAAAGGTAAATGTGAAAAATAAAACACTCGGTAGCTGGATCTACTAGAAGAAAGTGATATGAGTCGTTAAAACATGGCTGGCATTTCGTTGTGTTCTGCCAAGACCTTGCCCTTAGTGTGCAGTGTGATAGTCTCTTTGAAAACTTGCTGTGCCGTGGAGATAAACAGATCACAGTTTCCCAGTTGTGTCATCAGCCTATAGAACGCGAGTTAGGGGGCAGGGCGTTTGGTGGAGGAAGGATTCATATTGCAGGTGGTAAGACAACTGGGGCAGGGTTGCTGGCGTTTCATGACTGTTGGCAGTATTTCCGAGATGGTCTTTAAAAACAGGGCCAGTCAGAACTGTGGTTTCCTTGACGGCTCCTAGACTGTCAGTGACAGGTGCTGTGTGCTTCCCCCTAGAAGGAGATGTACTTCTAATTGCTTACTGTCATATGCCTGAGGGACACCTAACTAGGGAGGAGGATTTATTTTGAGCCATTCATAGTAACTATTTGACAGGGGAGAGGGANAAAAAAAAAATCTAGACAATATTTGTGATATTGGATTAGGCAAATATTTCTCAAATATACTCAAAAAACAAGTATATAAAAGAGAACTTTGATAAACTGAATTTCACCAAATTTTAAACACACTCTCCAAAAGACTCTGTTAAAAGAATGAAAATACAAGACACAGTTTTGGAGAAAATAGTTACAAATCACATATCTAATATAGAACTTTTATCTGGAATAGATAAGATTTTTTCAAAACTCAAGAAGAAAGAAAACAATCTTAAAAAAAAATGTTAAAGCATTTGAACAGACACTTCAATAGGGAAGGTATATGATGGCCATTAAGCACTTGTTGTTTTAAAATGATATAAAACTACTTTGGAAAACAGTTTTTCAGTTTCATAGTCATAGATATTGTATATTTTATTACTTAAAATTCTATGAAATAAAAGTTAATTTATAGTGACATCAAGCTGATCAGCTGTTGTCTGGACTAGGGTGAGTAGGTAATGGACGAGAGAAGTGGAGGGCAGGAACATGAGGAAAACATCGGCAGTGAAGGATATGTTTATGATCTTGATCATGATGATGCCTTCATGGAATATGTATGCATCAAAACTTATCCAATTCTAAACTTTAAACCTGTGCCAATTAATCCTTAATGAAGCTGCTAATAAAACAGCTCTCATTTTGAGAGTGTATTTGTCTCCATTATAAAGATATTTATTCTTCCATCTATCATTCTAGTTCCCTTAAACTTTCCATTGTATGTTTAGAAGCCATGATTCATTGCACAGTTGATAATTATTAGGTACTCCTGTTTAATTGAACTATACATTATTATTCAGTGTGCTGCAGTGCGCAGGGCCTGACAAAGGTCCTTAAAGATCAATACCTCAGTTCTTCCACTGTAACAGGATATTTAGCATGGTGTATGGCTTCCCAGAATAAAGAACACATCTCCCAGCTTCTTTTCAGCTTCAGGCATGGCTATTTAATAAAGGAGTGACAAATGGGTGTGAATGCAAATAAAGCCTATAATTTTTTCTTTAAAGAGAAACGCTATTTTTATTTCCTCCTTTCTAACATACTGTTATTTGAAAGGATAGTTGGTGTCAAATAGTTTTGCACCATATGGTCGAGAGGGCAACAAGATGGGAGAAACTTGGATCCTGGTACATCTCGGTGGAACAAAGCTGTCACTTTAGCTCTGGAATTTCTACCTCCAGATTGTTATCAGAGAAAGAGAAACAAATATACTTACATATTGTCCATACCACTGTGATTCGGGTCTTTATTTTCTACAGAACCTACATTCTAACTGTCACAGAACTTGATACCTGTATTGAAGTAGCTTCCATAATAAACCCTACAAGATGATCAGAAGATTCAAATATCAAAATCAGAATTTCAAAAATCAGAATCTGGCAAGGCAATAAGTGTTTTGTTCTTTAAACAAGTGTTTACACTTCAGCCCGTGTTTAGAAAGCAATTTCCTGAAAGGTGTAGCAATAGGAAGAAATGTAGGGAAAACTCCAAATGGTGGTGTACAATGATTACTTCTCACTGAACAAAGTTCTATAAAAGAGAGATACAGGCTTATTCAGTCTGCAAGTAGAGATGGAGAAGAACAGAATTCTGGGGAAAAAGAGAAGTGCTTGTTGCCTATGGCCTTCAATAAGTAGTAGATTTATAATATGGCTTTTCAACTTATCTAATATTTGAGGAAAGTAAGTACTGGTCAGAGCCACAAAAAATGTGTCTTCATAAAATATAAGATTCATGAGTAATTTTGTAAAAAGCATCTATGATATTTTTGCAATTTCTGTATAATCAAGTAAAAGGAAAATTAAAATTAAAAACTAAATAAGTAATATTGAGAGTAATTCGTGTGGTTGTTTTCCATGTAGTATTAACTTATTTAATATTTTAACTGAAGGGTTTTGCTTTATTAATGCATTGTGTTTGGAGCCCAGCAGTATAAATTATAACATTTTACAATACCTAAACTCTGATGAAATTATTAAAGTGTCATAACAAGTCATGTAGAAAAATCATAGAGAGACTATTAATGATTTAATAGTTCTAGTTCATAAGGGAATGCTAATCCTACTGAAGAACAGACGTTATGGTTATTATGATTAACAACATATAAGAAAAGAAATAGAAATGTGAAATTCATATTAAAAGCATGATATAAAATGCAATTATTATAAATTGACAGTGATTCATGCCATAAAATTTAAGCTAACTTTCCTAGGAAGCCATTACCTAGTGAGTCTGAACATTTATATGAATATATTTTTCATAGGGAGAGTACCTGACACTCCCATTTTGATGAACCTTACCACTAGGTGCTTATTTCAGGATGAAGAAAGCTCTGTCAGTAATGCTCCCAGATCTCTGAACTTTTCTACCATTTTCAGGAGCCTCCCTTTTGCCTTCCCTCTGTTCTTTCCTTCTTTGAGAGGACTTCTCACGCAACTGAAGTAGCTCTGTTCACAGACTCAGGGAGCAGGAGTACTAGGAGTTTATGACCATGAAAAGGTTCTTAGCCAGCAACTAACCTGAGGGGGCAGATGAAATTCCCACTTCTTGGTACAGCGCAGGGATAACTCTGATGCGTAAGTTACACTGCAGAGAAGCCATCACCGGATAGGGAAGAAGTAGCCGTCCGCAGCGCTTGGCATGCGGTCCCTCCTGACTTGGCTGCTACCCCTTTCCCTCTTATTTTCCTGCTTTGCTGCCTTCTCCTAGAAGCATTTCCACTCTTCTCTCCCTCCTACTTTTTCTTTCGCAAATTCTTTCTTCAAGTGAGGAACAACGTGACTGAACCAGATCCTCTTATCAAGTATAGCACCGAGTACATTCTTGTATTTTGTCTTCTCTGCAAAATGGTTAAAAGGCATGTGTAGGAAAATTAATTTATCAGTTATTCTACAATGATAATGTTGCCAAAGTGAACTTCGGTCTGCTCACCTGCTTTATAGTAAAGCTAGTTTCCTGGCATTGGGTTGTGATGAAGTTGTGTACAGCCTTTATTTGCAAGGCTCTAAGCAAGGAAAATGGGCAGTTTATGCTCAAAAGATCTGAACTCCCAGATGGCTTTCAGAGAAAGGTTTTTAAAGGCAGCATTTAGAGTGAAGATAGCAGGGTGCATGACTTTCTTCTGATTGTTTGGTGGTGTGGTACCGGGCTGATGTTTCAGAAATCTTAATCACCAACCTTCTAGTTCCATCCAGTCTGGGTTTTACATGCTCCTCGTGGTCAGCATGTAGTCATCATCCTCCACCTGGTTGGTAGTCTTAGTTCCTGAAAAACAGCTCAAAGGTATGAGTCAATTTGTTATGTACATCTCTTGAGGAGGAACTAGGACTCTATCACTGAACTTTTCTCATTACTTTTCTTGTTTTACTGCTTTTCCTTTGTCTCTGCCTTCCTTCATTTCCCTAATTAGTAACTGCTTGAATCTGCTCTTTGCAACACAGGGAAAACCTAGGAGACTGAAGCTTTTTCTCCACAAATAAGAAATAGGTGACATGGAGGAGCTTTTGTACTGGGAGGATCCCACGGGGCCCTGTTCAATTTCAATTCCCTCTTTTCTCTGATATTCTTCAATCCTGAAGGGAACAGGGGCAGGACAAGAAATGGAACAAAGTCTTGGATAGTTAATCATAAGCTTGGCAAGGGAAATGGGTTTTAGGAGGACTCAATTTCAATAAGAAGAATACAAACTGCATATATGCCATGCTGCTGCTGCTGCTAAGTCTCTTCAGTCGTGTGCGAATCTGTGCGACCCCAGAGACGGCAGCCCACCCGGCTCTCCCATCCCTGGGATTCTCCAGGCAGGAATACTGGAGTGGGTTGCCATTTCCTTCTGCAATGCATGAAAGTGAAAGTGAAGTCGTGTCCGACTCCTAGCGATCCCGTGGACTGCAGCCTACCAGGCTCCTCCATCCATGGGACCTTCCCGGCAAGAGTACTGGTGTGGGTTGCCATTGTCTTCTCCATCCAGTTGCCAACAAAGTTTTGGATAGCTAATCATAAGCTTGGCATGGGAACTGGGTTTTAGGAGGACTCGATTTCAATAAGAAGAATGCAAACTGCATATATGCCATAGCTTGTAACATATTATAATGCTCTAAACACCATTCATCACTTCATCTTAAATAGCTTATTTCCTCTTTCCTTCAGAATCCAAAAGCTGTAAGAATATCCAAACATATCCATTATTTGACTCAGATAGCATTAAAAACTGAAATATTTTGTTTTAAAATTATCTTCTTTATAAATATTTAATATCACAAATACATTTCAAAAATATGAGAAAATATGTGACATGGATCAACAATAATCAAATAAACATAAAACACCAGTGTGGAATTCACATTAAGTAGAAGATGGAATGGAGATTGCATTTTTACATCAGGTCTCATCTCAATGGTGTATAGGAAATACCATTCCTTAAAGGTAAATTTTGAATGAATAATAAGAACAATTTGGTATAAATGTGTATACAAGTCTTAGAAAAATTTATTGACAGCATAGTTTTTTTGTTGTTCTTTCTTGGACTATCACTAATTTTGGCCGGGAGAAACTGAGTTACTGGCTTGGAGGATAGTCAGCTATGTTACTGTTTCAGTTCTCTCAATTCTCTCCAAATACTTATAGGAAAATCTGTCAAAGAGTTGAAGATTATCTCTACAAATGAGATATAGAAGGATGCTGGAACAAAACGAATAAGAACATAGAATTTCAACTTTCAGTGGAATTATTATCATACACTTACATTCACAGGTGCTAATTACACACCTTGCAACACACCCCCAGGTGGCACTGGTGATGAAGAACCTGCCTATCAGTGCAAGAGACAAAAGACCCGTGGGTTCAATCCCTATGTCGGGAAGATCCCCTGGAGGAGGGCAAGGCAACCCACTCCAGTATTCCTGCCTGGAGAATCCTATGGACAGAGGAGGCCGGTGGGCTACATTCAAGGGGTACAAAGAGTTGGACATGACTAAAGTGAGTTAGCACGCATGTGCGCAATACACGTGATTATTTAGATCCTCCAGCTCAAATCTTACTAAGAAAGTATTCTGTAAGATGTTATAGAAAAAACCAAACAAAGTTTTTGACCCACTCAATATACTGACTAAACCCATGCCAGGATTCCAGTCCAATCAAAACCCCTTGTAATCAGGCAAAGATGTTCTTCTTCCCTCTATCTCCCCACCCACAATAGCATACAGCCAATAATAAAACTGATGTTGAGACTGGTACAGCATAAGCTTTATTCAGTGACCAAAGAATGGAGATCAGGGAACATAGTTCACAAATCAACTTCCCAACTTAGTTCTGGAGGAGATACCATACATCAGAGGGTCAAGGGGAAAGTGAGGGAATTGGAAAGAGTGGGAGGAATATTCGCATCCAAGAACAGGGGTGTGGCTTGGTGTGCGTTTCATACAAAAGTCCTTTTAAGTCCTTGTATGGACTTTTCCTTTTGTTGTTATGGAAACTGTCAACAGTCCTGTAGATGATGGGTGTGTCATTTAGCATGCTAATGCGTTCTGCTGACAAGTGCTCAGTCCTATCTGACTCTTTTTGGAGCCCATGGACTCCACTGTCCATGGGATTCTCCAGGCAAAAATACTGGAGTGGGTTGCCATTTCCTTCTCTGGGGATCTTCCCAGCCCAGGAGTTGAACCCGGGTCTGTTGCATCTGCTGCACTGGCAGGTAGATTCTTTACCACTAGTGTCACCTGGGAAACCCATGTTAATATGTTACAGTGAGCATATAATGAGGTTCAAGGTCTACTAGAAGTCAAAATTTTCTGCCATCTTGTGGCGAGTTGGTTCTGACCAGTTCTTGTTTTTCTCTTTGCAGCTTCCTCTGGAAATTTAGATAAGAGCAGTTGGTTGCCACTTGAGGAAGGGGCAGGGTATGATTCTGGGACAATTACCTTGGTAACAAATATCACTTCAGCTACAGCAGTGGTTTGCTTGGACTATCCCATGAGAAAGTCCAGTGGAAAGAAGAAAGCCTACTCAAAGTTCAGTAATTAGCCTGACTCCCCTAAAATAGTCTCCATCATAGGGTGAAGATCTATTTTATCTCTGGCTATCCCTCAAGACTGATTAGCTCTATATGGGGAATAGATTTCTTTTACCTTCAAAGATCCCCATTTTAACCATGTACTTATCTGCAAATATTAATAAATAGATCCTAATTCAAGTTCTCAATCGTCATTATAAACTTGCTGTCTTCCCTTTCATTCTCTTTGTGATGAAATGTCAGGTTTCTGTTTTCAGATCTGCTGTTGCATATTCTACACCTGCTGTTGTGTTATGTAGTGAATGACTGGTCATGTTTCCTCAGGATTACAATAGTTGCTATTAAATCTTTATTTGTTTATTGTTATTAATTTTTTTGAACCCTAGAAATCTTCTTTAGACCTAAGAAGATTTTCTTAAGGTTGAATTTAAACTTTTAGCCAAAGGGAAAGAGATCTTGGACCAACTGCTATCCCATGGGAAGGGGAAAAAAGTAGAGGACTTACAAAAAGTTTTATTTAAGATTCTAGACTTTTAACTTATGTTACTGAATTTAAGAGCCTAGAAAATACATCTTGTGTCAGAATGAATTAAAAGCTGAAGCCATTCCAAATTGTTTTGAGCCATGTTTTCACAATGTTAATTTATTTAAGCTGTTCAGACCTCATCTCAGATCACATCCATCATAATAATGCTAACATTCTTAGATCTAGGACACAATTTGTCATTTAAAAGAAATGCATGGAATGCTATATTTGAAACACCTTGTTTTAAATTACAACAAATCTCTAAAGCAAATATCCCCTGCCTGGAGCTACATTTGTTAATTCTCCATTAAAATGCATCCTTTTCTCACTGTTCTAATGAGCATACCCACCCATTTACCACGAAATCATTATTAAATATTGATCAGAACCCTAGCCTCATCTAAAGGTATAGTATATAGTTAATCATAGCTTCAAAGAGAAGCTTTTGTATTTTAAACACATTTTGGAACTTTCTAAGGCAAATCATGTAAAGATTAGTCCTTAGATTTTAAACTATGCCATTAGCAAAATGAGGCTTATTTATCCATGATTTGTGCTATGAAAGATGGGACAATCTGAAGAATATATAAAAAGAAACACAGGAATAAAAATTTTCCTCTTTTTAGCTGTTAGATTAAAAATAATTCGTGACTCATTAAAGATAGTACTGAAGAATCACTCAACAGGGGACTGTTGTAATAGATAAAGGGATTATCTATCACCTATCCTGAAGTGATCATTCAACTCTGAGCACAAGAAAGAAGTAAGAGTTTATAGCTACAGGGTGGGTGTTGGAAGGATTGGTGGATGGAGAATTGCTAAGAGAAAATATCAGGGGTGAGGAGGCATTTTGGCTAAAGCAACCTAGCAGGATTCTTGTTTTAGCAGGTCAGGCTGATCACACATGATCAAGGGTGGTGAAGGATGAGAAATCCAATCAGGTATCAAGGACAGCAAAAGTGGCTCGATAGGATTCTTCCTAAAATTGAACAATGGAGAGATGAAATTGTAGGAAGACAGCTTTAAGCTCTGATTCATAAAATTGAAACAGGCTGCCTTGGGGGGTGTAGTGTATTTCCTATCTCCTGTGATTTTTAAGTCTAGGCCAGATAGCCACATGACGGGGAGGTTAAGGGTAGAGTGGACTTGCTAAATTTTAAATTTCTTTTTAATCATAAATGTCTATAATCTACCTAAATGTAACTGCTGTCACCTATCGGGCTTTATTTCTCACAGAGTACACATTTTATACATTAATAAATATACCTCCTTCCTTCTCTTAATGGTGAGATCACTATCAGATCCATCATTATTTATCTTGCTCTTAGCAAATTAGCCCCTTATAAACAGCAGAGGCTCAATAGGCTGTGTTTAAATAATTAAACATACATTTCTATACTCACTGGTATGTTCTTTTCCAAAAATTATCCAGTCAAGCCTTTATGTCAGGTGTCCCTGAGGTAATCATGGGGCTGGTTATATTTTATGCCATTTAATATTTATATGTATTAGTTACTACTAGCAGTTAGTAGCTAAATTTTACACATGTATTTTAGAGAAGTTAACTCAGAACGATAGATGCTCAGCACATCCACTGGTGGAACCCAGACTATTGAAACTTTTCTCAAGATTTTTTCTTGACTTCTAAAAGCTAAAATCAGAAAAGAGAAAACAACAGCAACAACAACAACACTATTTACTGTGCACACTAGGGCAGAAAGGAGGAAAGAAGCATCGGTTCTCACCCCTAGAAGAACCCTTGCTGGTGTTGTTTCATTGCTAAGTCGTATCTGACTCGGCAACTCCTCCTCGGACTATAGCCTGTCAGGCGCCTCTCTCCATGAGATTTCCCAGGATCGAATACTGGATTGGGTGCCATTTCATTTTCCAGGGGAACCTTCCTGACCCAGGGATGGAACCCATGTCTCCTGCGTTGGCAGGAAGATTCTTTACCACTGAGCCACCAGTAAAGCCCCCCTAGAAAAATAGAGGCTCCCTAATCTTGTGGGTTAAAATTGCCAAAGCAGAGTGACATTAGTGAAAGTGTCTGGGAGGAAGAAATTTTCCTCTACCTTCCCGAGTCCTTCTGGCTGGTCTAAGAATTACATTGATTAGTAGGAGAAAAATCAACTAAAGTTTAATAGCATATATGCATGGAAGAGGGGCTTCCTTGGCAGCTCAGCTGGTAAAGAATCTACCTGCAATGCAGGAGACTCTTGTTCGATTCCTGGGTCTGGAAGATCCTCTGGAGAAGGGATAGGCTACCCATTCCAGTGTTCTTGGCCTTCCCTGGTGGCTCAGATGGTAAAAAATTCCCCGGTAATGTGGGAGACCTGGGTTCAATCCCTGGGATGGGAAGATCCCCTGGAAGAGGGCATGGCAACCCACTCTGGTATTCTTGCCTGGAGAATCCCCACTGACAGAAGAGCCTAGTGGGCCACTGTCCATGGGGCTGCAAAGAGCTGGACATGACTGAGTAACTAAGAACAGCACACCACATGCATGAAGAGACACAGAAAAAGTGAGTAACTTGTCAAAGGCCAAAAACCATCACCTTAAATGTTACTTTCAGCTAAAGACAAAAGAGGATGTTGAGGGCAGTGACTTGAGACTTCAAAGGGGAGAAAGGCAATTGACATAGAGATGAAAAGCGAATGTTTGGTAAACAAATGTTTGCTGGGCAGTGCAGAGACACAGGGACACAGGGGGATACTAACAGACTTTGCTAGGTCCCTCCCACCTGGTTCATGCTATAGTTATCTATGATAATGGCTCGCTTCCTGAACAGGTCCTTCATGTACATTTTTTAGACAGTTAAGGGGAAAATCAAAGTATTTTGTTTGGTCTTCAGGGCTTTGATTGTTTTAGCTCAAAATAGTCCTCATGCCAAAGAGATATTTGGAGTGGCAAATTTTGTTCTCCAACAGTAGGCAGGATATGGTGCTTGGATAAGGAGACTTTGACAGAAGCAAGTGGGTCATCTGTGTTGATATGATGGTGCTAGGGGCTCCAAAAATTGTGCAACAGGCAGATGGTTTAGCAAGATCGTAGATGATCTGCCGATTGGAGCCTGGCTCTCTGCANGTGTGTGTGTGTGTCTCTAGGATTTGGCATGGTCAAAATAGATCTGAGAACCAAGTCATGTAGTGGAGTGGTAAGTACTTAATATACTGCTAATAGATGTAGCATAATTAAAGGACCCTGTTTGAAAATCATTGTTTAGTCAAGTTACTTGAAACAGCATACCTTTGGTGCTACGCTATCTTCCCTACAGCTTTGTCCTCCTCTCAGATTTCAGAGAGCCATTCAGCCACTTGAGCCCAAGGACAATCAAGTTGAATTTGGGGGGAGATGTTTGTTTGTCATTATAAAAGTATTCTGAGTCTTAGTCTCAGAAAATATAGAAATACATGTGTATACATAATATATGTGTGTGGTATATATTTTTTATGCCATATTTTTATACTTTTGTGAATATGTATGTGGACACTAAAATCTTTGCTTCCTTTTTATTGGGTTCATGCAAATTTTGTTGCCCTTTTACAAAAACAAACTAACTTTAGTGTCTGTCCCATCATGATTAGTTGAAACAAATGTAGAAATACATGCAGAAGGTTAGTCAACTTTTATTAATGTTCATAAAGTCTTTTTTCCTAGAAGTTAAGAAGTAAAGGATATATCACCGTATTATCAGAGCATCACTAACCAGAGCTTTTATAAGTTTCAGCAAATAGATCAAATTTACATTCACCTTATTCTCTGCTTTCTCCATACTGGCTGCATCTTTTTTTCTTTGGTATTTGCCTATTCAAACCAATGCAAATTTTATTTCTGGATATAATGATTTATTTAGAAGGGCAAGAAGCATGTGGAGTATTTATGGTGCTTGGTCTCATAGTTCGTCTAATCCTGGTTTGTCACTATTCTTTCCCTGGGTTTTCTAGTAGTAAATAAATATTTATGCAACTACCCTCCTAAGATGGGATTTTATTATGTAGTCTATTAAAACAGAAAAATCACATTCATTTTAATTCTTATTTCAAATTTGCTCAAGGTAGTTTTGTGTTGAGAAAATCAACAACTAAAATTTTATCTCCCTTACATGCTGCTGTTGTGTGTGAATATTCATTCAGATGGTAAGAAAAACAGTATATTTGTGTGCTTTGTTTTTATGGCTGTTTCTGTTCTTTAGTATTGGTTTAGGAAACGTTTCGTCCCTTGCTCCAGATTGCCTAGATCGTATCTTGGTCTTTTTGTGATGTGCCACTTACAACAGCACTGTTTCCATGGTTGTTTTGTTGCATACCAGCATTATGGCAGAACTGCAGATGTTATGTGCATGTTATAAATACGTTTTGCACTGTTTGAGCTAATTATGAAAGTAAAAATTGGAGTAATTGTGAACCTGGGCCTCAACTTAGGAAAATTATGGCCTTGTGTTTGAGATTTGGAGCTCTGGTATTTGAGATTTTTGACAAAGCTTCAGACGAAGAAATAGTGATGATAAGAAAGAAATACAGACTAAATACGCTTCCTACCTTAATTTGTTGCACCAAGATTAAGGTTTATATTTGCTATACTTACAAGTTTATAAAAGGTAAATGTGAAAAATAAAACACTCGGTAGCTGGATCTACTAGAAGAAAGTGATATGAGTCGTTAAAACATGGCTGGCATTTCGTTGTGTTCTGCCAAGACCTTGCCCTTAGTGTGCAGTGTGATAGTCTCTTTGAAAACTTGCTGTGCCGTGGAGATAAACAGATCACAGTTTCCCAGTTGTGTCATCAGCCTATAGAACGCGAGTTAGGGGGCAGGGCGTTTGGTGGAGGAAGGATTCATATTGCAGGTGGTAAGACAACTGGGGCAGGGTTGCTGGCGTTTCATGACTGTTGGCAGTATTTCCGAGATGGTCTTTAAAAACAGGGCCAGTCAGAACTGTGGTTTCCTTGACGGCTCCTAGACTGTCAGTGACAGGTGCTGTGTGCTTCCCCCTAGAAGGAGATGTACTTCTAATTGCTTACTGTCATATGCCTGAGGGACACCTAACTAGGGAGGAGGATTTATTTTGAGCCATTCATAGTAACTATTTGACAGGGGAGAGGGAGGAAGAGGGATAACTTACAACATTCCATTTTGTTATGAAAAATGGAGAGATACTTTCAAATATTGAAATTGTTTACAGATCTGAAAATCTTACAGATAGTTTTAAAAAATCTTACAGATGTGAGCAAAAGCAACACATTTTTCGTAACAGTGTGAATGTACTTAATGCTAGTATACTGTACACATAAAAATGGTTAATTTATGTTAAGTGTATTTCACCACAATGAAAATTTTAAAAAAGTTTTTAATGCAGTAAAGTTCTGGCCCTGTTAAAAGGAGGGAATCTAAAGCTTCCAGTGTTTGGGGATTATTTTAAAGACTTTAAAATTAACTGATAGTTCAAAAGGTCTGATAGAGAACCAAGTCTTTTTCATATCATGAAGTAAATGTGTAAGATTCGATGTTTTTGTCTTTTTTAGGAAAGGCATTTTCAGTAAAGATATTTTTCTTTTAAAAGAGAGAGTTTGGGATTCCCATTTTAGTAAGAGGGTATATGGAACAGAAATATCAGTAAGGGAGGTGGAGTAATGGGGAGTTTGCAAAACTGGTTAAAGTATCTAGAGACTAGAAGGAAAGGAGGCGCGCAGGAAGTAAGCCGCTGCAGAGTAGGGTTGTGATGGAAAGTCAGCTGTATTGGTTTCTGCTGCATTGAATACTGTTTTCTGGAATGAATATTTTCTATTTGGTGAGCTGATTTTAATTATTTCTTTCTTACCAGGAATTTTCTACTTCTGGTCATGCTTACACTGATACAGGGAAAGCATCAGGCAACCTAGAGACCAAATACAAGATCTGTAACTATGGACTGACCTTCACCCAGAAGTGGAACACAGACAATACTCTTGGGACAGAAATCTCTTGGGAGAATAAGGTACGAGAGTGTTGGCAGTTACTTGCAGGGTGAACTTATCTTGGGCATGAACTGATGTACAGACTTTGTCATCAGTTTGTGCACAGTATATATTTTGTCCAAATATAACCTGAGCGCAGTCTTGCACACTGGTTGCTGTATTTTTTCTCTGCACGTGGCCTTCTTTGGTATGTTTTACGTTTCTATAAAGTAAGATTTTGTTGGTCAGTACATAACTATGACCTCTCTTGTTCTGAGCAGTTCTACTTACTCTTATACAGTTGGGCGTCTCCTGAGCAGACCAAGCTCTTTTGCAGACCAAGCTCTTTGTAGTGATTTAATTTTGCTTTGTAATCATTGCAAAACTGACTCCACAGAAAAATGTTTCTAAAAATTATTTAATGTTTTCAAAGAAACTCTTTCAGCAGATGCTTGTCAAGTGCCTGCTACATTCAGGGCACTAGTTTTTGAGCTATGTCTGTATGCATGTTATTATATATAGATAATGCATCTGTATAGCTGTGTAAGTTACTTAGGTTGGTTTGTTAACTGTCCAGTTACCATAATAATTTCAAAAGAGCATCATGATTATTTTGTCGCATTGGGATTTTGTTGTTTTGTACTCTTAATTTACATTACTGGCCATTATAATTGGATCTGACCTGTATGTGTTAGCCCGTTTTTTGGTGAGAATTGTGATGAAGCCTGGGGTGAGGGGAGAGGGATGGGGCCAGGGAAAGGAAGAAGAGGCAATTTATGAAATAATCTAATGTTTGTCTTTCTTTAATGACTTCCTTATTAGCGAATAAGTTAGAGAAAACTTTAGAATTTGTTTCTCAAGTCAAGTAAAGAATTGAAAAATGCTAATTGTTAAATTTAAATCTTTATTTTTCAGTTGGCTGAAGGGTTGAAACTGACTCTTGATACCATATTTGTACCAAACACAGGGTAATTATCCCAACCCCGTTTTCTGAAATGGTCTTGTTTCTTGAAGGGATGGAAAGGTTTAGAGGAGGGGGCTGCAGGAGGAGCTCGGAAGGGGAGGCAAGCAGAGACCTAAGTGTGCAGGAGAAGGGGAGGAAGACCGCTGGAGGCAGGGGGACGGTTTCCATTTGAAATCTGGGCAGATGAACAAGAACTTGTAAATCTAATTCAAAGAGGCACATCGTGGGGAAAATGTGGGAGCGAGAAGGGTCTGAGGCTAGATGTTTTTAAGCTCTCCCGAGGATGCTTGGCTGTGAGGTCTTGCTGGGAAGTTAACATCTTTAGAAAAGTGTGTCGTCTCCTGGCAGCAGCACAGTGTAAAAAGTGGTGCTGCTCACTGATTTCTTAGCCTTTGTAAATCCCCCAGCTTCTCTGGCTGAGTGTTTTCATCTGAAAAGTGAGGATGTGGTTGTTTCTTGCCTGCCTGTCTCTACAGGAGCAGCGCTCGGTGGGCGCGGTCCTCCTGCGCTGCGGCAGGCTCACCCCTCCTGCCACACACCTGCATTGTCTGCGGTGAGGCTCTCATAAGAGGCCTGACTGCAATTGCCCTGGACCGTTCAGGACTAATTTTGTGTTTTCACAAAATTGTCCTTCAGAAGCGTACTCTTCTATCCCACATTGTCCAGGGAGACAACACTGACCTGAGGAAAATAAACATGCTTACCGAAAAATGAAGTACATTTCTCTCTGTGACAGGTCAATAATCTAAAATTTTGTCGGGTGTTACCCTTTTGTACCATTTGGAGACATTTAGAGAAATTTGTTTTTTTGTATGTCTGTATACATACGCATTCAGGATATTAATTTGGTATTGAAATATCTTGCACTTTTTTATACTTTCATGAAGTTAATCATGAAATACCTTATCATCTGAATGTAGAGAATAGGTAAAAAACAGCATATATATTTCAAATCCTAGCAAAATTACATTTGTAGAGCTAAGTCATTTGAAACATTGTTAGTCTGTTTGTGCCTTCTACCAAAATAATATTTACATTGTGGGGGAAAAGGGATCTTACTCTCAAGATTCCTAGACGGCAGTCAAAGCTCGTGTTGTTTTTGTTTGTTTTTCAGAAAGAAGAGCGGGAAATTGAAGGCCTCATATAAACGGGATTGTTTCAGTCTTGGCAGCAATGTTGATATAGATTTTTCAGGACCAACCATCTATGGCTGGGCTGTGTTGGCCTTTGAAGGTTGGCTTGCTGGCTATCAGATGAGTTTTGACACAGCCAAATCCANGCGGGAAATTGAAGGCCTCATATAAACGGGATTGTTTCAGTCTTGGCAGCAATGTTGATATAGATTTTTCAGGACCAACCATCTATGGCTGGGCTGTGTTGGCCTTTGAAGGTTGGCTTGCTGGCTATCAGATGAGTTTTGACACAGCCAAATCCAGACTGTCACAGAATAATTTCGCCCTGGGTTACAAGGCCGCAGACTTCCAGCTGCACACTCACGTGTGAGTGTTCCAAGTTCAGAGCTCCTGAACTGCCGGTGCAGCCGCCCAGAAGGATGGTGGCCGTGAGCATGTTGCGCAGATTGGCAGGGGGTGGTGCCTGCATGTAAGGAGGCCGTGGTGGACACCCGGCCTTGCTGTGCTGTCCTCGAAGTCAGCAGAGCACCGCGGGGCTTGGTGCCCTTGGCGCAGGTGCTCGCTGCCTGTCTCTGAGCCCAGAATGGAGAGAGCGAGGGCAAGGATTCCCTTTGATAAGAGGGGTCCTTTGGAGAGGTGTTGCTGCTTCCTCTGGTTCCCTGCTCATCTTGGCAGTTTCTGGAAGCAGGTCTGTTTGGATCAGGAATAACCCTGTGATTGCTCAGAGTCCTGGAGCGGCACCAGTGTAATTTTGTGGAGGTGTTCAGGTCCCCTGGTGTGACCCCAGGTACCTGTGTTGTATTCAGAAGTAGCAGGGTCACCAGAGCAGTCCTGGGTTCAGGTCTGTAGGCTGCACCCTGTTGGTTACATGAATTTGAACTTGAAACTATTACTTCATGTCTTGGCTGACTGGGCACTAACAGTGTCCCAGAAAGAGAAGGATTAGCTCTGTGTTTTTGAAGTGTTGCAGATTGCCATCCACTAGACACTCTAATCCACTTATGATGACTAAAGTCACTAGTGTTGTAGACAGAGGCATTGAATTGGTGAAACAGTATTATCAGGAGAGCCATCAGAGCTCAGGGGCTGACCTCCGAGATGCTGTGAGACAATACCCTGGGTCATGCCTGGTAGCTGTTGCACGGAAGGCGCTTTCTTATGCTAGGATTGTGTTTCGAATGAAATCCAGAATTGACTTGTACTACTATATATATTTTTTTTCACAGAATCTTCGTAGAACTCTATTTTGAAGTTTCTAAGTACTATGAACAACTGAGAGACATACAGATCATATTTTCTTGGTGTCTGCCTTTGTGCCTAGTTAATGCTGTTTAAGAAATTTATATCATGTGGGGGAGCCAAGTAAATGAATCAGATGTTACTGTGCTTTAATTACGTGGTTATAAATTATATAACTTTTATTTGACAGTCATTTATGCTAGAAGTTTACTGAAATCTGCAGTTACAAAACAAGACCCTGATTTAGATAGTCTTGGAATTTGTTTCCATTTTGTAACAAACTAGATACTTAAGGAGGTTGTCTTGTGCCATGAAAACAGGAATGATGGCACTGAGTTTGGAGGCTCGATCTACCAGAAGGTGAATGAGAAGATTGAAACGTCGATAAACCTCGCGTGGACAGCCGGCAGTAACAACACGCGCTTCGGCATCGCTGCTAAGTACAAGCTGGACTGCAGAACTTCTCTCTCTGTAAGGATGTGCTGAGTTCCAAGTGGACGTTGTGATGTGGTCGTGGTTTGCATGTTCTTTATTAACTTTGAGCTGGTCACTGTAGTGAGAGGAGTATCTCCCTAAAGTCAGGAAACATGGGTTTCAGTCCTGGTTCCTCCTGTATTTCTTGTCTGACCTTCTCAAGTCATTTTATCTCTTGGCCTCAAAATTTTCTTATCTATAGATTCCTGGGTTTCAGTCACTTTTTCTGTTGCGTTAGTGAAAGTCTCTCAGTTGTGTCCGATTCTTTGCGACCCCAAGGACTATACAGTCCATAGACTTCTCCAGGCAAGAAAACTGGAGTGGGCAGCCTTTCCTTTCTCCAGGGGATCTTCCCAATCCAGGGATCGAACCCAGGTCTTCCACATCGCAGGCGGAGTCTTTACCAGCTGAGCCACAAGGGAAGCCCAAGAATACTGGAGTGGGTAGCCTATCCCTTCTTCAGGGGATCTTTCCATCGAACCAGGGTTTCTTACACTGCAGGCAGATTCTTTACCAACTGAGCTATTAGGGAAGCCCAATTNCTTCCACATCGCAGGCGGAGTCTTTACCAGCTGAGCCACAAGGGAAGCCCAAGAATACTGGAGTGGGTAGCCTATCCCTTCTTCAGGGGATCTTTCCATCGAACCAGGGTTTCTTACACTGCAGGCAGATTCTTTACCAACTGAGCTATTAGGGAAGCCCAATTGCCATTAGTAATTCTTGTTACAGTGCTAATTGGGCTCTTAAATTTCAGGTCCTGTGCTAAGACTTTGTATTATCTCATGTAATCCTCACAATTGCTCTTGTTTGGTGAATAATACTCCCTCCTCCCCCATTTTATAGACAAGGGAGCTGAGACTTAGAGTGGTTAGGTAACTGCCCAGGGTCATTCAGTGAGAGGCAGTGTCAGGGTTTGATCCCAGATCGCTCTATCACTAGAGTTCATTCTGTTAGCCTTGTCAGAGGTCGTAAACCTGGTATCTCAGAAGAATCCGGTGCACAGGGAGGGATGTTTGGCCACATGGTGTTTTAACATTCTGCTCGAGGCCTCTGCGCTGCATGCTCCAGGTCCCCTCTGTCCCTACTAGTCCTACTGACTTCTTAGATTTATCTTTTTATTAATTTAGCTTTCAGTTTCAGTGATTCTGGCTTGGTCCTAAGGTGTTTCCGCCTTGGAAATCTGGTTCATGGAGTGGTGGTGTTGGCCGTGCATATCACAAAGTTGATTTTCCGTTTCTGTTTCACCTCTTTATCTTAGGCTAAAGTAAACAATGCCAGCCTGATTGGACTGGGTTACACTCAGACCCTTCGACCAGGTGAGTAACAGAATGAATAACAGTGGGCTTGGGGAAGGTGAGTGAGGAATAATGAAAATTACAGACAAGCTGTAGCCACTTTAGGGAAATGCAGACAATTGTGTAACATTCAGTTGTTCCAAGTAAAACAGATTCATTGCTTTTGTTTAAAACTATGTGTTTGCATTTCTGATTATAACTTGGTTCTCTGGCTTGTGAGTCTGGTTGATCGCTCATTATTCTTAAGTCTGGACTCCAAGTAGAGTGTGCCCTGACTGCTTTACAGATGAGGTGGTTATGGATCCCTAGCGTTAAGTTAGTAATAGCTGTAATCTCTCTGCCAGCTGAACCCATGCCGCTAACTCCACCCGTGGTTTCTAGGAAACACAGAATCTGATTGTGATGCTCGTTACAAGTAATTGTGATCTTCTTCTTCTCAGGAGTGAAACTGACCCTGTCAGCTCTAATTGATGGAAAGAACTTCAATGCAGGAGGGCACAAGGTTGGTCTGGGATTTGAACTAGAAGCTTAATGTGGTTTTGAATAAAGCATCAGCTTTGTCCCTGGAGGTGAAGAGAAATGAACCCACTATGTTTTGGCCTTAAAATTCTTCTGTGAAATTTCAAAAGTGTGAACTTTTTATTCTTCCAAAGAATTGTACTCCTCCCCACACTGAAGCTTAGGTACCGAGTCCATCCTAAGGGGGGTGCTTGAAGGCATGCCCGGAAGCTGTCACGTTCGTGCCACATTTCAGTTCAGTTCTGCAGTGTTATTTTCAGTGTGTTCCTCGGCGGCGGTGTAGAGTCATGTTCAGAGGAGACGACCCGCCCCTCCAGTTGTCCATCGCGGCTGCATGTCCCGCACCACTGTTTCATGACCTTGTAATATATTGGTCTCTGTACGGTAGTAGAATCTTTGGTTTCGCATCAGAGTAAAATAAACCCATCACATTTGGAACATAAACCGACTGGACTTGCTGGTGCCATGTTTGCTGTGACCGACTCTGCTGTGAGGAGCGCGCTCGCAGGCGGGCTCCGGTCTGGACGGGTCTCTGCTCCTGCCCATTGCCGCCGCTTCTGTTGGCCTCCCTGCTGCTGCTGGTCTGGGTGAGGCTGAGCCTCGTCCTGCTGGGCGGGGGCACATCTGCTGGGCTCCTCACTGCCGGTTGCAGTGAGAGAGTCTGTCCTCCTGGTAGTTCTGTGAAGTCCCTGGGGAGGAGCGAGAGGGTCAGTGGGTGGAGAGGGCGCAGCAGGGAAATGCTGCCAGGGCGAGGCTGGAGCAGGGGGCACACCCAAGACCCCCCGGGTCTCGGGACAAGGCTTTTGATCTAGAAAACTGATGCCCAGAGGATGGAAATAGCGGTTCAGAAGAGGAATGAGGAGACTGGTATCTTCAGGGCTTACTGGTAAACTGTCTTTCTAAAAGTAGAAGTCCGGGGCGGGGGAAAAGGTTTTAACACTCTGCTGGTGGCAGCAGATTCAGTCAGTGTAGTCGTAATAAAAGTGGACCCTGCCATTGCGCCCTCCAGTCCCTCCCACTGGCACTAACAGTGTGACATGCATCTTTGTAGATGCCGTCCAGTGCCTTTAGTGGCTGTGTCAGTGTCTATAAAATGAAAGCGCGTGTCTTGTCTTGCAGCACACTGCACAAGTTAACAAGGCAGCTCTTCAGTCTGCGCAGCTGCGCCTTGTATTTTTCGTTTTTATACTTCTGAGTCTGTGGTGCTCATTTCCTCCCCTTTCCTGTACTCAGTTTGCTGTACAGACAGTGCTGCACTGAGTACCTTTGTCCACTTCGCTCTGTCCGCGCCGTGAGTGGCCCCGGGGCGCACTGCCCAGTGGAGCCTTCTGTGGCGATGAGGATGGTGGGTGTCCACACGGCCGCATTCGGCAGCGTGAAGTAGGTCAGCGGAAGGGCGGTCTTTGATTCTGGTTTTTATAAAACCACATGCACAACCGTGACTGCTTGGTTAGTGCAAGTCCACAGGGTCGGTGTCTGGCACTTAGGTGCTGGGTCTCAGGCACTGCGCACACTTGGTCAGTAGCGCAAAGTCACCCTTTAGAAATTTGGTGCCAACCTGTGTTTCTACCAGTGGTGGTCAGGGTGCCCGTTCCCCTGCATCCGCAAAAATGCTCAATGTTAACAGACTTAAAGATTTGTTACCACTTTTAGAGGAAAAATGTCTTAACAGTATTTCCCTAGTGGCCAGTGAGATGGAGCTGTTTTCATGGGTCCACTGATACTTAGAATTCTCCGGTTGGCCTGTTCAGTTTCCAAGTCAGTCATCTTAAGAACAACTGGACACGACTGCTTTTGGAAAACGTCAATGCTGCCACCAGCAAAGGTTCTCTCTACAAGAATCCCGATTCCAGCCCCCACTTCTAATGTCAGATACCATGTGTGATACCAGCCACATGATAAAAGTTTTATTTTCTCATTGTCTCTGTGGGTTGAACCGCCCTCACAGGAGATTAAGTATAACAGAAAAGGAGAAGGGATGAGGGGGTAGACGACGAATTCATCATGTGTAGGGGACGCCTGTGTCTTTCAGGGAGAACTCTGTGCAACCTGAGCGTGGATGGGACGCTGAGCTGGGCTGGCTGGGCCGCCCTGGTGGTTCCTGGGGTTACAGGCTGTCACTGTGGGCGTCTCTTCAGCCAGGCGGTTGTAAGGGCAGGGGATGGAAATGCTGGGGTCCGAGGAGATGCAGAAAACCGCCGGTAGATGCCCCCTCATGCGCTTCATTCACTTGTCTTGACGAGGGCAGTTGTATTTATGGCCTGAGGTAGGTGGGAAGGTTGCTGCAGGTCAGTGTTTTTTCCCTTCCTTGCGTGTGTTTTTAAAGTGATTTCTTGTAGAGCCGAAGAGCCAGTCTTTGTGTCGATACGGTAACCCAGACATGAACAGAAGGATATGGAGTTCAGCCTTTATTCCGCAGCTCCGTTGGATTGTACGGCTGCTGGGCTGTGATATGAGTACCCCCGTCACGACAGTCGTAGCAGAAAGGAGAGCACGTTTGAGCTTCCGTGCCAGGCCCTGTGCTGGCCCCTCAACGGTGACTGCAGGCGTCTGGACTGCAGTCACCCAGGAGAGGGAGCCTCCCCAGTGCGCTGGTGCTGAGATGCTCACCAGCTCTGCTGTCCCCCGTAAAACGCCCCTCAGCACGTCCTCTCTGCTCCCCAGGTCCCCCTCCTCTCCTTCCCTACCCCCGGCCCCTGTTAGCCTTACAACTCCTGTGGCCTCACCATTATTTGACCTTCCCTTTTAACATGAATTGATTCTTGACCCTGCCGCCATCCTCAGTCTTGCCTCTGCAGCGTCGCTCTCCGACCAGCTTGTCTGGCCTCCGGTGGGTGGCTGACCACCTTACAGACCTTGGCTGTGAGCGGCCTGTCAGATGTGCTTCTCAGCGGCTCTGCGGGCTCTGAAACAGCATCTCCCTGGGGAAGCAGCGCTATCACCATCCTGGTGCTCGTGGTGTCTCTGCCAACATTCTGCCTCTTCTGTGAAAGCGCCCCCCCCCACCCCGCCACCCCAGCTCCCACCTCCTGGGCACACTCCCACGGGAGGGCAGTCACACCTCGTGTTGGTAGTTTTGCTCACCCACCTCCCCCGAGGATGAGCTCCAAGAGGCCTGCCTTCTTGTGTCCTGTGGCTAGGCCAGCACTTGGCACATGATGGGCACGTAATGGACATTTATTCAGTGAATGTGGGCCTGAGTAAATGGTGGGCCTGGTCTGGGGTTTCTGCATCCAGACTGAGGTTCTCCTTTGGCAGGTACTCACTCCTCTGGCCATCAAAGCGGCACAGATAACTCCTTTCTGACAACTCTTTGAATTATGATATAATAAACACTCTGTGAGGTGACTTCACTGCTGCAATTTAAAAAGGTTCTGGAAAGACGGACATGATCGCAACTACATTTGACACCACTGGGTGCCACTCTTGTCCGCCAGCAGAAGGCGCCAGCCTAGCTGTGGGGTCCAGGCCTCCTGCCCTGGAGGCCAGTCTGTCTTGTTCCTTTTGACTTCCTCCCTCCCTTCCCCGATAACCTCCCAGCTCAGAGTCTGGAATTGACATTCACTTTGGTTTAACCTCGAGATTGCTGGCCTTGGGAAGTGACTGGCAAATGCATCCTGCTCGGGCTCTGCTGATGGTCTACACCCTGTGCTTCGTGGTGCAGGCTCTGCCTTTAAGAGAGACGGGAGGCCGGGCTGGGAGGCTGCATTCCCCAGAAGCCCCTCAGAGCTCCACGCCCGTCTCTGCACTGCAGAGCATGTGTTGCCAAAACCTCAGCACAGTAAGATGTCAGGGACGCAGGAGGGTCCCTGGTCTGAGAAGTGTGTGCATTTTTAGAGGAAGAGGCTGATTAACTCGGAGGAAAGACTGTCAGCATCCCGGCCCCTCCTCTGCCCTCATGGGAGCGAGAGGCCATCCCAGTTAGGTAATTCAGGGGCAGCAGGGGGAAGGGGCAGCGGGCAAGGCTTGTCTGCGTGCTGTTTGTCACTGGCTAGTCTCAGTGCAGTGGCTGGAAAAGAGGATTGACAGGATTTCAGTTTTCTTAAATTTACTGTAAATTGATTTGTGGCCTAGCTTGTGATCTATCCTGGAGATTGTTACTTGTGCGCTTGAAACTAATGTGTATTCTGCCGATTGGGGATAGAATATTATATATATGAACAACAATGCAGAGACTGGCCCGGAAGCCAGTGTTTCTGGGTTGATTTTCTGTCCATCCATTGATGTAAGATAAGTGCTCAAGTCCCTTCCCGATACTGTGTTAATGCTAGTTCCTCCCTTATGTCCGTTAATCTTTGCACTGTGGGTTGAGCTGCTCCTATGTTGGGTGCATATATACTCACAGTTGTTACATCTTTTTGAATTGATCTTGGATTAATCCCTTGGTTATTATGTCATGTCCTTGTCTTTCTGTTAGTCTTTGAGTTCTGTTTTGACTGATAACGAGTATTGCTTTCCCAGCTTTCTGTCTCCATTTGTAGGGAGTTCCTTCCTCCATCCTTTCAGCCTGTGTGTCTACACCTGAAACGATTGTCCTGCAGGGCGCCGTGCGGTTGTGACATTTGTCTTGCTTCGTATCGGGGCCTCTGTCACCCTGGCTTCGAGACTGAGACAGCAGCCCTTCTGCCAGGACACAGCTTGCTGACACTGTGTTGTGCTGTTATTTTTCTTATAAAGTTTAGGAGGAAACAGATCTTTCTTTATAGTTTTATCAAAAGCAGGGCCATGAAAGGCCTGAAGTACCAGTTAAAAGTCAGGGCAGGCAAGTCTCTTTGTGGCGAGGAAGAACTGTTTCCACCTGGTCAGCCCTCCTCCTCCCCTACCTTCCCGGCCCCAGAAGGAGACAGAGAGCGTGGCTCCGCCTCGGAGGCTGGAAGTTTCCTTCGGAAGGTCCTGAGGCTCCTGGGCCTGTGTCCTTGTTGTGTTCCTGGCTGCTTGAGCCAAGAAGGGAGACAGGACGTGGGCTCTGGCCGGGTCCTCAGCCCTAGACGGGCGAGCTGCAGCCCCAGTGCTGCTGAGTCTGGCTGACGTAAGAGTGACGCAGAGGCTTCCCTGGTGGTCCAGTGGTTAGGGATCCACCTGCCAACCCCGGGGGCACAGGTTCAATCTAGTTGCTCGGGCAACTAGAGAAAGCCTGCATGCAGCAGCAAAGACCCAGTGTAACCAAACATAAAGAACACTTTTAGAAAAGTTCCTTGTAAAAAAAAGTACGAAGGGGTAATACTGAGCAGAGTGTGACAGAGGCCCCGTCGGGGACCAGCTCTCTTGGCAGACGGCTCAGCACCGAAGCCCCAGTGTGTGTGTGACAGAGGCCCTGTCGGGGACCAGCTCTTGGCAGACAGCTCAGCACTGAAGGCCCAGGGCGTGAATGCATGGCCGTGTTGTGGGCCCTTCTTTCCCCTCGTCTGTTTTGGGCACAAACAGGTAACAGTAGTAAAATAAGAGGGGGAAAAAAAAGGTATTTGAAAAATAGAAGGAAATGAATTATAGCTTTCATTTTTGTGGAAACTCAGTAAGAAAAAACATAGGTATGTAGAAAAAGACTTCAGAGGCAAACTTTTGAGGGGCATTTTTAATTATAAATTTAATATGGTTGATTAATGAAAAATCACAATGAAGTACCGAGAAAGTGTTTGTCAATATAAAAGTTTTAGCAGCATTTCCACAGTTTCAGGCTCTTGCATTAGTCGTACTTCCTCCCGCTGTCAAAACAAAGAGAAGACTCCAGTGGGCCACAGCGGAGCAAGCAGGGTGCTCCGCTCCGTGCAGGCCTCAGGGAAGTCCTCAGGCCCAGTGTATTGCCTAACAGGCCAGCCCTCCCCACTCCCCAATTTCTAGAAGGCCAAAGCACTTGCCTCATGACTGAGGTCAGAGTCCCATTCTTCAGGCTGCAGGGGAGGAGAGGGTGGGAGTTTAAACTGGACTTGACACGTAGTGCTCAATCACGCGTCCTTGCTTCGGTACCTCCTCTACGCTGACACCATCGAGGGGCCAGGATCTGGCACGGGCTGCAGTAGGGGGCCGGAAGTGGGACGTGCCCGCGGTGGGGGCTGGTATCGCACCCTATACCCTGATCCAGGTGGCGGTCTCGCCACACCCAGGGTTAATGCTGGGATCAGTGAGAAAGTGGGGGTGGGGGGGGTGGACACAAACAGTATGAAAATATAATACTGGCAAACAATTTCGCTGCTTCTTTGGTACTTTCCAAAATTCTCTGATCAAAAAAGTATAAGGGGAGCACACCATTAAAAAATTACAGTTTTAAGTATTTACAGAAGCAATTCATGATATATTACATAATCAATACACAGTATATGAACAAATTCTTCAGTGAAAGCACTTGTGAACGCCTGTTCCAGTATGAGGCAACAGCACACAGACACCTTCCCAAACAGGCCTCCTTCATCCTGTGTCTCACTTACATTACAGTATATTAAACGGGGAAAAAACACCGTCTTCCAATCTACACTTTGCTTTTAAAAGGTTCTTAAAATCTGCCGCTGAAATCGGTATGTACAAAGATTTGTTGAATATTGAAATCTAGGCAGTGAGCTCCAATCCCATCTCGAGCATGTCTGAAATACTACTAGCTATTATTCTATGTATACAATATATATTTAATATATAAGTAACCGCACCATGTTATGTCGCCACGATACCAGTTGAATGCACAGTATTATGTACAGTAGTTAAGTTAGCTCTGGACGATGACTCTACGCCTAGGTGGACAGTGTGGTCTGGAACATCTGAGAGGGGCATGGAGGCACTGGCCAGGGGACAGCCCGCGTGTGGGCACAGCGTGTGCATGCGAGCCCACACCACCCACACACACGCCCCGGACCATCCCTCGTTCGCTGGCCGCCAAGGAGCGATCACACGAATGGAAGGATCCCGTATACGAGGAGAGCCATGACAGCAGCACTGAGGAGCCCGGCCACAGGCACCGTCACGAACCAGGCCACGAAGATGTTGCGGAAGAGGCGCCAGTCGACGGCCTTGCGCGAGCGGATCCAGCCCACCGCCACCACCGAGCCCACCTGGAGGAGCACAGGCGTTTCAGAGCAAACGAGGCGAGACACAGTCGACGTTCAACCAGTAGTATAAGACGACTCGTTCTTTCCCCTAAATCTGATGAAAAGCTTTTAAAAACACTTAACTAGATTTTAGCTATAAGTATTTTAGGATTACTCTGTCCAGAGTACAGTTCTGAAGCACTTTTCCACGTGTATTCTGCTCTATTTGAATGGACGCTTAGCCAAGTAAATGTTTTCTATTCTCCCTGTGCTTTATCAGCCAGCTGTGATGGCCCTTATTTTGATTATTCCCCAGGCAGGAGACTTGATTACAGTGGTGAACCCCCTATAAGTACACAATGAAATGGCAGTAACGCACCCTTCTCCTAGAATAAAAGCATCATAAAACGTTGAAGCTGGAGAGCTTGGCAAAGATCTAATCCATGTGGCTCAGACTGTGGAAGATAAAACACTTCCAGAGGGTGTAGGGAGTAGGAGAAGATTTTTAATAAGTCATGTCAGGTTGAGGATGAGAACTAAGGGCTCTTGATTTTAAACATTTTCTCCAATTGCTTTGCAGTCCTTGTACTTTACTGATTAAAAAAATTGATCAAATGGGACATAAATATTATTGGTTTTAAAATGTCAATCATGTTTCACAAATAATAGAAATACTTGAAAATCAGGATGTTAACATGGATTCACTATTTCTCTGTACACTTGCAGTTCATTTTATGAAATTTACAAAGGAAAAAATGCACAACTTCTAAGTATCTAAAAATGGAAATCATGAGAAAGTATAAAGCCTAATATCTTACACCTCAGTCAAGCTCTGATGAAGCTCAGTGATGTCATGAGGGTGCCCTTGGCCCCCAGGAGGGGCCCCTGAACATCTCCATGAAACAGGCTTTGTCTCCACTGACCCAGAATTATTTCAGAGTCAGCAGGGGCCAATGAGGTTCAGAGAGCAACTAGGGTGTATTCTGAGGTCAGCCAAAAAAACAAAATCCAACACTTCACTTGTTTATGGAAGCAAACTGGAACAGCAAAACCAGCGGCATATATAAGGAAGTTAATCTGAGCATTTTGTCAACCCAAGCTGTGATTAACTAGGAATTCCATACTACCTCCAGGTAGCAAATAACAACCCATCTAAGGAGCATTCGATGATGGTTGTATGTAAACCCTTTGTCTAAAACCAGTTTTAGTACACAGGCGACAATCGAGACCTTTCTGCTGCACAAAGACTAGCTGGGCCCTGCTGGTCCCCAAATGCAGTCAAGTCTACTAACACTGGCTTCTGAGATGAGACTCCTTGTTGCAGCCCCTCTTCAGCGAGGCTGGATCATCTCACACATAAGAGAGCATACTCAAACTTTAGGATTGTCCACACTCTCTCTCTCAGAACACTTTTCTTAAACGCAGAAAATAGAATCATATTACTGCAAGTTTATGTAATAGGAGAAGTTGTTCAGTAGCTAAATTGTCTCTGACCCTTTGCAACCCCTTGGACTGCAGTGCGCCAGGCTTCCCTGCCCTTCACTATCTCTTGGAGTGTGCTCAAATTCATGTCCATTGAGTCGGTGATGCCATCTAACCATCTCATCCTCTGCTGCCCTCTCCTCCTTTTGCCTTCAGTCTTTCCCAGCATCGGGGTCTTTTCCAGTGAGTCGGGTCTTCATATCAAGTGGCCAAAGTTATCAGGTGGCCACTGTTAGTGAGTTACCCCAAAACACTGCTATTGCCGTGCTTGTGTACTCCTTTGTTATTTTTAATAAATATACCTATATTTGTAAACAACAGGGAACACTACTGTTTCCTTTAAGAAAATAAGCATTTTCCCATAGTGCTCGCACCTTTATGACCATCATAAAAAATGGTACAGCCCTTAGGTGGATGTACCTTAATTTATTTAAACATTTCCAATTTCCCTCCAATTTTTCCCTATTAGCAACAATGTCATGATTATACCAGAAAAGACCCTGATGCAGGGAAAGATTGAGGGCAGGAGGAGAAGAGGGCAACAGTTCATACAACCCAATATAAAAAGCAACCTGATTAAAATATGGGCAGAAGACCTAAGTAGGCATTTTTCTCAAAAAGACACACAGATGGCCAGCAGGCACATGAAAAGCTGCTCAACATCACTAATCATCCAGGAAATACAAATCAGAACCATAATGAGCCATCACCTGTGAGAGTGGCTATCATCAAAAAGACCACAGATAACAAATGCCGGCAAGGGTGTGGAGAAAAGGGAACTCCCGTACACTGCTGGAGGAAATGTAAATTGATGTATCCACTGTAGGGAGGCTCCATAAAAAATTGGAAATACAAACTACTATGCGATCCAGCAATTCCACTCACGGGTATTTATCGAAAGAAAATGAAAACACTAATTTGAAAACGTACACACACACACACACACACGAATATTACTCAGCCATAAAACAATGAAATCGAAAGAAAATGAAAACACTAATTTGAAAATGTACACACACACACAGACACGAATATTACTCAGCCATAAAATAGAATGAAACTCTGCCATTTGCAACAATATAGATGAACCTGGAAGGTATTACACTTAGTGGAATAAGTCAGAGACCCAAATCTTGTATATTTTTACTTATATATGGAATCTAACAAAATAAGTGTAACAAAAAAGTCATAGAATCAGAAAATAAATTAGTAGTAACCAGAGGGGAGTAAATTAAGTGAAGGGGTTAAAGGGTACACATCACTAGGCATAAAGTAAATTACAAGGATGTAATACACAGCATGGGGAATATAGTCGATATTTTATAATAACTTTGTGTGGGGTGTCATCTATAAAAATACCAAATTATGTTGTACACCTAAAACTACAATATCTTACATCAATTATATTAAAAACCAGTTAAGATAACACCTGATAGCAGAAGGTCTTTGTGTATTTTGTCCGTTTACATATTGGAATCTGAATGTGTCTCGATGTTTTGTTGCTCACTCGCTGTGTCTGACTCTCTGAGACCCCGCGGACTGCAGCACGCCAGGCCTCCCTGTCCCCAGCCATCTCCCAGAGTTTGCCCAAGTGCATGTCCACTGCATTGGTGATGCCGTCCAGCCATCTCATCCTCTCCTGCCCCCTTCTCCTGCCTTCCGTCTTTCCCAGCATCAGGGTCTTTTCCAGTGAGTCAGCTCTTCACATCAGGTGGCTAAAGTACTGGAGCTTCAGCTTCAGCATCAGTTCTTCCAAAGATTATTGAGGGGTGACTTCCTTTAGGACTGACATGTTTTATCTCCCTGCAGTCCGGGGGGCTCTCCAGAGTCTTCTCCAGCACCACAGTTCAAAAGCATCAGTTCGTCGGTGCTCAGCCTTCTTTATAGTCCAACTCTCACATCCATACGTGGCTACTGGAAAGACCATAGCTTGACTATACAGACCTTTGTTGGCAAAATAATGTCTCTGCTTCTTAACGCACTGTCTAGGTTTGTCATAGCTTTCCTGCCAAGAAGCAATGGGCTTCTAATTTCATGGCTGCAGTCTCCACCTGCAGTGATTTTAGAGCCCAAGAGGAAATCTGTTCCTGCTTCTACATTTTCCCCTGTAGTTGCCATGAAGTGATGGGACCAGATGCCACGGTCTTAGTTTTTTTAATACTGAGTTTTAAGCTGGGTTTTTCACTCTCCTCCTTTACCCTCAAGAGACTCGTTGGTTCTTCACTGTCTGCCATTAGAGTGGCATCATCTGCTTATCTGAGGCTGACATTTCTCCCGGCACTCTTGATTCCAGCTTGTGCTTCGTCCAGCCAGGTATTTCACATGATGTGCTCTGTATATAAGTTATTCAAACAGGGTGACAATCAGCAGCCTTGTTGTCCTCCTTTCTCCATCCTGACTGAACCAGTCAGCTGTTCCACACGGGCCCTAACTGCTGCTGCTTGACCTGCACACAGGTTTCTCAGACAGCTAAGATGGTCTGGTATTCCCACCTCTTCAAGTGCTTTCCCAGTTTGTTATGATCCACAAAGTCAAAGGCTTTAGTGTAGTCCATGAGACAGAGGTAGATGTCTTTCTGGAATGTTCTATGATCCAGTGAATGTTGGCAGTTTGATCTCTGGTTCCTCTGCCTATTCTAAACCCAGCTTGAACATCTGGAAGTGTGCGGTTCACGTAATGCTGAAGCCTGGCTTGGAGGATTTTGTGCATACCTTACTGGCGCAGAGAGGAGCGCAGCTGCCCAGTGGTCTGAATGCTCTTTAGTGCTGCCTTTGTTGGGGACTGGGATGAGGACTGACCTTTTCCAGTCCTGTGGCCACTAATGGGTTTTCCAATTTTGCTGACATATTCAGTGTAGCATTTGACTAGCATCATCTTTCAGGATGTGAAATAGCTCTGCTGGAATTCCATCACCTCCACCAGCTTCACTGGCAGCATTGCTTCCTAAGGCCCACTTGACTTCTCCAGGATGTCTGGCTCTGAGAGACTACACATCATGGTTATCCAGGTCATTTAAGATCTTATTTGTTTATGTGGGTGTTTAAATAAATATTAACTGATATTTAATGCAAATATTTTCTCAAGCCAGTATTTTTGCTTTCATTTTTAAATTTCTAATTTCATACACTAAAATATGCTATACTTTTTTCCTGTGATTTATCTTTGGCTTGCATATTTGATATTTAACTCATTCCTTTATTTAAACATACTTACTTTTGGCCCTGCTGGGTCTCTGCTGATGTGTGGGTTTTTCTCTAGTTGTGGCAAACGGGGCTACTTTCTAGCTGTGATGCACAAGCTTCTCATCATGGTCACTCCTTGCTGGCGAAACATGGGCTCTCGGGCCCATGGGCTTCACTAGGTGCGGCCCGTGGGCTCAGTAGGTGCGGCCCGTGGGCTTTCACTAGGTGCGGCCCGTGGGCTCAGTAGTTGCGGCCCGTGAGCTCACTAGGTGCGGCCCGTGGGCTCAGTAGGTGCGGCTCCCGGGCTCTAGAGCGCAGGCTCAGGAGCTGTGGTGCACGGGCTTAGTTACCCTGTAGCAGGTGAGATCTTCCTGGATCAGGGATCAAACCCATGTCTCCTGCATTGGCAGGCGGGTTCTTTACCACTGAGCCACCAGGGACTCCCATAGCTCTCATTTATTTTAAATTTTCTAAAATAAAATTCTATTTTATTCTAAAGTAATTTTAAAATATTATTTAAGCCATCAGATTTTGCACTTTGTAGAGCACATATTTTGACAGCTGTGGGTCTAAATTTGTTCCTCCAGGGGGAAAGCCAGTTATCCAACATCACTTACTGGTCAAAATTTTCCTTCCTCAAACTACATGCTCATATGTACTAGGTTCTATCTATTTTTTTATACAAGTACCTAATTTCTTATTATTGTGGTAAAATATATGACACAAAAATCTGTCATGTTAACAGTTTTTAAGTGTACAATTTAATGGCAACCATCATCACCATGCGTCTGCAGGACTTTCTTGTCATCCCAGCCTGACACTCTCTGCCCATGTGTCCTCTCTCCCCATCCTCTTGCCTCCTGTTTGCTTGCGACAGACTTCCTATCTAGCCAGACTGTTCCCTCGTCATTGTTTCTCTTTGTGGATCATTTTATATTCCTGCTAATTTAGCCCACAAAACTAACTGCAGCCTTAGTTTGTAAAGTTGTAAGAATTTGGTTGGCGTTGTGTTTGAGGAAAACTGACATCTTTATAAAACCTAGTTCCCCACCCAACGACACAGTGTGTCTCATACCCAGGTTTTCTTT